>KV908493.1:162288-182288 GCA_002005505.1 Botryococcus braunii | reverse complement strand
CCATTGGACATTACCCTTTGGGAACGACAGGGGACGAACAGTCAGTTTCAAGATAACAATGTGATGGATTTTTCATGAACACTTGGTGTGAGAAGTCCAAGTTATGCTCGTCAGCAGCCGTCCCGACACACCAGCTTTGAGCTTTTGAGACACAGGACGCTGACGACTTTAGTCGACCGGGGGGTTGTTGACACTCATTCAACGATGAGGGAATACATGATGGGTCCGAGCTTGGATCCAGAGACACTCAGGAGATGCTCATGTATACAACTGCAGACAAAAACAAACTCTCAAAACACTGTACACACATGTGAGGATGTACAAGCCCGATCGGACAGATGCAACTGAGAGGGACATTGTCTGTCTCGAGAGCAATCTCTCCCGAGAGCAATCTCTCTCAAGGATGTCCGGTGTGCAGACGTACGTACGCCCGTACAAAGCAAAATACATATTAGGTATGTAAGAGGACGCACGCCTGCACTACGCGGTGCACGTGCGCACATGATGACGTTGGCCGACAAGCACATGTGAATGTCCATCATCACAACAGGTAGTCAAATGGTTGTCATCACATCGTTGTGAGGACACATTACCCGTTAACGGTTAATGTGTAACGTTTGTTCATACATTCACTCATTCATACCAACATGATAAGATTGATAGCCGTGGGGAACGCTCATGGTATATGGTACAGGATCGATGAACATCCACCAGACCGTGTATTAGACAGTGTAGGGCATCCGTGGAGCGACCAGCTCTCTGCCAAAATGAATGTCAGACTGGCCCTCTCAGCATCAGAATGCTACGTAGACGTATGACCATACGAATTGGTTTGCCCACGAGTACAATTATACAATGTACCGCCGCTGGCATGGTTTGGGTAACCGACAGCGCTCTCGCTAGCGCTCTCGAATCTTCGCCACAAGCACCCATCTGTAGCCTAGCAGGGCCCAGCTAAAAAGGACCTTGGTGTGAAAACCCGCTATTGTGGGTACTATGTAGTGACACTGCAAGGACATCCCCATTTGCCAACCGTCTGTACAGCTTGGATGGAACATGTTCGGATTTTGAGAAAGAAAGGATAGGCTTCAGTCTTAATCATAAAGAAAGAAAGAACTGCGTCGGAGCTCAGCTTGTAACTCCCTTCCTTCCTTCCTTCAGGCACCATGACTCAGCAGCGCTCAAGGGCTTCTCCAATCAGCTGTCCCGGGGACATGGTAGTGTTAAGATTCCACCGTCTCCATTTAGTTTCTCAACGATCTATTTAAAGCGCAACGATGACAGAAGAGAAGATCACAACCCGCTCAGCGCAAATCCCCAACGCTTTTAAAGTATATCGTTGCCGACTGTAACCATTACTTCCAGGTTGGGACTCAAGTCCCCCCCCCCCCGGGGTTCTTCTTGGCTGTAAAGAAAGGGAAGTTTTTTTTTTCCCTTTTTTTTTTTTTTTTTTTTTTTTTTTTGGGCTTGTGGCCGTGGGAGCGGCGGGAATGGGCTGGGCTTGAATGTCATCATTCTTTCCTGCCTTCCATGTTAGGACCCTTCATTGGCCTTGCCGTTTGAAGGTATGGTTCACGTGTACCTTCCTTGTTGGCCTTTCGTGGTTGCGGCGATTCCCCTGAAGGCGTGCCCGTTCTGGCAGGGAAATTGGACACACCTATGGAGCGCTCCGCATGGAGCCAAAAGCCGTCGCGTGGGAAATTCACTTGCCCGTACAAGCGGTCGTCTCGGCGCAGTTTAGTAAAGGAAAACAGCAAGAAATTGGCCCTAAAATTTTGCGGGTGGCCCGTTTCCCGAGGTAGTTTCTCGAGAAACAGGCCTCCTTTGCCACAACGATTGAGAAGAATCAGGCTTAGTAATGAAGCGATGTCCGATGTTTTGTACATCAGACTGCACAGATTGGTTTTTACACTGGCGATTACCAAACCGTACTGTTTTCAGGGGCTGACAGGAATGCGGTGGGATTTGAATTCCGTTTCACAGAACTTCCTACTTCGCCAAAATTGCTGGGGTGCGCCGAGTTACTTCGGAAGCCGTAGCCAGCGCAAAAAAGAGATTCTTACTCAGAGCTTTCACCGCAAGTAAATAGCGACTTCCTGATCGTGATGTAATGTATTCTACTTTACTTCTGCTGTATCAGTCTCGTCTCGAAAGAGCACTTGTACTCGTAAGGTTCGGATCGCCTGCAGTCTGGGCTCGGTGCCACCCACAACAGAGCAAGTGGGCAGGTACGCTCCCGTTGCACGGAAATAGGTTTGGGTTGCAGTTTTGTGCAGTAGGAACTGATGGAAATTGCGGCATATGACATAGTGAAATACGGACCTTCGGTAACTCCACAGTTTACGCGGATGATGTGATTATCAAATGACATTAATCTAGGTGTTAAGTAAACGATATGCTCTCAACCTTTACTGCTTTGGAACCCCTGCTTGTTTTGCGATCGCTATAGTGCGTTGTCGTTGTCGCAACAGCTATTCGCGTGCGTTGCAACACGTATGAAAGATAGGTAGGCACGTACGTAGGTGAAGTAGCAGTATAATGTCGGGATGCTGGTTCTTCTGAGTATTTGGCCCGGCGCTCGAAGCTTTGCGTCTGTTGTTAGACGATCTGGTCCGGTACACGGGACGCTTCCCCTGTCAAAGGAGCGTGCAAAGCATGTCATGGAAATTTCAAATCGCTATACTTCTCACCTTCCAGTCTAAAAAAGCGCTGAAAAGAGAAAAAGGCTTTACTTTCTTCCCTCCCCCCAGCAGTCCTCTTTCTCCCCTCACCCAGTTCTTGTCCTAGGCTTCAGGACCTCCATACAAATTTCCAATGAGCATGAGCATTTTTGAAGGCTTTTTTCTTTATAACGACAAGACAAGTTTTTGGCTGCATTGCATGCGTGCAGCTTGTGCTGCTCTATATTATGCTTTGCTTCACCTCACACATTAATACACCTGGTATTTCATGACTTCTGTGCTCCTAGCAGGTAGCAGAGGCAGCTTAAAAGACTCCATCCTGGATACTGTGGGCGGGCTTGCACATTCTTTATGACAAGAGCTTGACTCACAGCCTGTTTGATAACCGCACACGATCTTGAGCTTCCATGGAAAACGTTTGCTGAGCTGGTAGGGTCCTATTTCATTAGTAATTGAAACTTATCCCCCTTGCTGCCCTGGGTGGCAAGTACTGCTGTTGTACTGCCTTCTCATGTGATGACTTCTCTTCCCCATGTGGCTCCCAAGGATCCATGTGGGGGAAGGGGCTTGGGAACGGGTGGGTAAGCCGGTGCCTCCCCACTCCCCAACCCCCCAGAGAAAGGAAAGATGGACGATGTAGCGAAGCTGGACAAATGACGAAGGCCAGCGCACCGACGTTGGGCCTCCCCCGGGATGGGGGAGCCGTCATGGGCGGGCTGTCATGACTCTTGGGGGTTTTTTTTTGGGGGGGGGGGGGCGGGGCAGGACCTAGCTGGTGCCTGTAGGCATGTGTGTGTGTGTGTGTGTGTGTGTGTGTGTGTGTGTGTGTGTGTGTGTGTGTGTGTGTGTGTGTGTGTGTGTGTGTGTGTGTGTGTGTTGCCGCAAGCTGGGTTTTTAAGCTACAGGCCATAAACTGCTTCGAGAAATTGACGAAGCGGCCGGCACTACAGTGGGGCTGCCCCATGTTGCCATCCTGCATGCCTCATCCTCGCATCTGTACCGCAGGCGTGACTCTGGCAGTACAAGCATACATCGAGATTGCCTGCTGCAGAAGCTAGGCGCCGCCCCTCCCCGCCGCCTGTACGGGATGGAAAATGGCCTGGGCACGCTTCCAAGGCCTTGTGTTTTGCAACTGGGGCTCGATCTTTGCGCCGCTAGCGACTGTAAGGTGCTGATTTATATCAGGCATCTCGTGGAAATTTTAAGCCGACTCCTCCCCGCCACGAGAACCATCCAGATGGCCGGAAAAATCGACAAATGGCAGTGCAAGGCGCTGGCCGGATTCGACGACACAGCTGAATTCGAAAGCAAGAAATCAAGGGGGTGCGGGGGGAAGCACGACGACGACATCGACACGGCCGAGCTCGATGGCATCCTCACCCACAGCAGGTCCCTCACGCTTCCGCAGGCAGACCCCTCCAACGAGCTCTGCACGGTCTGCCACAAGCCCGCCGCCGAATGCACCGCCGGCGGAAGCCATGCCGTTCTCGCGGCTCTTTCTGTGGAGGAGGCGGTGTGCATCGCCCGCAGGGCGCTCGTGGAGGACGCCAGGCAAGCCTCGGTGCGGGACTTGGCAATCCCGCACGGGACACCGACCCCCGACCCGCTGCCGCTCCCGGGCGGGGCCCGCCCCCACTTCAGGGGTCCGGAGGCTTCCATCAGCGCCGGGCTTTGGGACTCGTTTGCATCCTTTCTCGCTCCATCTTCCCAACCGGTGATTGGCCCAAGCGTCAGCGGCTCCGTCCAGCTCCAGGCAGTCAATGCCGTGCTGTGGGACCGAGAGCAGTTGGAGAGGTTGGAGATGGAGGCTGCGGCGCAGGCCCTACAGCGGGGCCGCTCCCGCATGAGGCTGGAGCGGCCCCGCGGGCGGTCCTCGGCGCCCGACGACCGCAGCCCGTTGTCGTGCGAGGGGGGCCGCGTGCACGCGGTGTTCGAGCCCCGCCTCGCCCAGCCGTATCTTGCCGAGCCCTCCCTGGAGGAGGAGTGGGGGGCCTCCCCCACCCAGCGACGGTTCACCGTCCACCAGCTGCTCTTGGAGCTGGACTACGCGGGCGTGGAGGCTGTGGAGGTTGAAACATGGACGGACCCCGGGCAGCCTCCCCGACAGGATGAGGCCTGGAGTGGCGGGGGCTTGTGTAGAGAAGGCCGCGAAGCAGGGGCTAGGCCTGGACCAGGCGAAGTTGCAGCGGGGGCGGCGGGGGAGTCGCCCAGGGCGGTGGACGGATGGGAATATAACAGCAGAAACTCGTCTCCCCGGGGACCGTCACGGCCGGTGCGGGAGTCGTTCGTTAAGTTCGTGGATCCTGCTGACGTGGAGTTCCAGTTCGATTCCCGCAGCCGCCCTCTGCTGCTCGGCCGCGGCGATTTTTCCATGGTGAGAACTGGTGCTTCCTGCTTGTGATCTGCCCCTGTCACTGGTAACTCCCGCGAGGTCGAATTTGTGTGGATTTCCAACGCAAATTTCTCCCTTTCGAGTCGGGACAGTCCCGATCGTGGCAGATTTCGGGCTGAAATGTGATCTCGCGGACGTTCCCACTGTCATCCCACGCTGCCTCTCAAGGTCTCAGGACCAGCCACTGGGGCCGAAGAGGACCGCAAGGGCGTCGCCAAAATAGGCTCTTTGCCCACCGCAGGTGTATGCGGGACTGTGGGGGGGCCGCCGAGTGGCCGTCAAGTTCCTGTCCCAGAGGCAGGGCAGCTGTCACCAGCACGCGACACATCTAGAGGTGGACATGCTGCAGCGCTTGCGGCACCCGGGGTTGCTCCACACCATTGGCCTGTGCGCCTGGCGTGGCCCGCAGGTCCGCTTCCCCCGCCTCTTTGCCCAGATCGGGAGAGACAGTTCTGGCGGTTGCAGGTTCTGATGTAGGTTGCTTTGCTGGCCCTGTCTCAATCGTCGCATCTCCCTTTTTTAAGTCGGCCCCTGGAATACCATCTTGGAATTGAGAATGCGGGGATCCCCACTCTCGAGGTCTTGTGTGACGTGTGTTCGTTCCTCCGCTCCCTGTGTCTGTCGGCAATGGCCCTCGGTCGTCTCTTCATGCATTCGCTTCATCTATTCAAACATCCATCTGTTGGATCATCAGTCCATTCAGCTGTTCGTTCATGCATTCGAATGCAGGTGGTGTCCATAATGGAGATCTGCCCCGGGGGGGATCTGAAGAGCGCACTTGAGGACTGGCCTTCAAACTCGCCCCCAAAATTGGTGAGTTGGCTCGCATGCTATCTTTAAAAGCCAAGCCTACATGCAATGCTCTCTCTTCCTACAGTTAGTGAGGCGGCTCCTGCCCCCTGATTGAAAACCAACCCTATGTACAATGATCATACCTAAGTATGATGTACATAGGATTGGTACAATGTACAATACAATGTCAATGTATTGTACAATACAATGTACAATGTACAATACAATGTCAATGTATTGTACAATTCGTCTTCAGTTTTCGGGTAGTTGGCTCCTGCTTACATTTTGAAACCAAGCCTATGTGCAATCCCCTCCGGCAGCGAGTGAAAAGAGTTACATCTGTCCAGCCCAGAGGGCATGATGAGATGCAAACAGATATGGGGGAGATGATGGAAGTGCTGAGCAAGGGTGCTGGCTTGTTTGCAGCCATGGAGAGGAAACAATGGCGAGGCAGGGAAGGCGGTGACCATTGCTTTGGACATTGCGCGGGCTTTGGCCTATCTGCATGACCACCAGGCACGCCAGGCTCTGCCTTCGTTTTCGAAGAGAGAAAGAAAGAACGAAAGAAAGAAGAAGAAGAATTACATCGATGAAGTGCTTGCAATTTTCACACCTTTGGCAACTTGCTGCTCCTACCTCGAAACTTGCTCACTGTGTCCGATGTTTCCTACCTTCATTACTTCTTGCCTTCCAACTTTTTATTCATCCCTCCATCCAGCCACCGTTTCTCCACTCCTCCATCCAGCCACTTGGGAGTAGGCCATTTGTTCATGCGTGCATGCAAGCACTCACGCACCGACCCACCCACCCCACCCACCCGCCCTCCCACTTTCTCAACCACACATCCAACCATCCATCCATCCATACGTTCATTCATTGGTTGGTTGGCGGCACAGGTGGCCCACCTGGATTTGAAGCCTGCCAACGTTCTGCTGCAAGAAGATCAGGCACATGCCAAACTTGCAGAGTTGGGTGAGTGGGCCCTTCAATCTCAATTGATCATTCGAGTTGGTACCTTCCATTTGCATGTTTGGAAGTTTACAGGCCTTGGCGAGCCGCTGCAGTCTTCGCAAGCCCCTCCTGAGTCATGTCCCTTTGAATATTTATTTACCTCTCTTCAGTCGTTTCTCTTTTAATTTTTACATGTCTCTCCTCGTAAGTCATTCCTCTTTCAATGCTTTCATGTCTCTCGTAAGTGATGCCTCTCCTAAGATTTACATTCCTCGCAAGCCGCTGTTGTCTTTACATCTCTCTCGTAAGTCATGCCTCTCCCAAGATTTACCCGCCCCTCCCGAGTCATGCTCTCCTGAGTCATGTTTCTCCTGAGATGTACATGTTTCTTGTAAGTCATGCCTCTCCCAAGATTTACATGCCTCTTCGTAGTCATGTGTTACAGCAAGGCCTGATTTGGGGCCCCTTGGGGGGAAACAGGAATGTCCAAGTGGACAGGAGGGATGACTGTCTCGCGCACACGGGTAATTCCCGACACATCTTTCGCATTATTAATACAAGCTTTGTAAAAAAATGTTTGTTTGTTCCTTCGCTCATTTATCCAATCATCTCCCTTCCTTCTGTCCATGGGTATTACCTTGCTCGCTTCCTTCCTTCACTTCCGCTTCCTTGCCTCCATCCGTCCTTCCTCCGTCCTTCTTTCCTTCCTTCCTCCCTCCCTTCCTTCCTTGCTCCCTCCCTTCCTTCTTTCCTTTCTTTCTTTCTGCGTCCATTCCTCCCTTTCTTCGCTGCTTCCTTGTCCGTTAGTTTCTTCGAGCGGTCCTTTGTTTGCTAGTTTCTCCCCATCTTTTGTTTCATTCCTGCACTCAGTTCTTCTTTGGTTCACTCCATCCTCGAATCACTCAATCTCCACTCCATTCCCTCGCCGGATCTGGGCCTTTGGCTTGGTCCCAAGTAAGTTCTGCTGGGATACCTTTGCCCATCCAGCAGTCAATGGCCCAACCAAATGTATCGCCTTACCTTGGAACTGTACCATGTCGCTTGGGGAGGCCCGGGATGTGCATCAACCTCCCTCCCCTCCCCTCCCCTCCTTGGGGGGGGGGGGGGGTGGGGAAGCAAAAAGGGAAGAGTGCCGTGTGTTGGAGGCCCATCGCTGGGAAGGCCTTGAACTGATGGTGGTGTGGGCAAATGCAGAGGGGGGGAGTCACTTACATGGCTCCTGAGCTTTTGACATATCAACATACGGCCTCCACACCGGCGGATATATACAGTTTTGGCATCATCCTTCATCAACTTGTCACCGGCCAAGTCTCGAAGAGGCGCCAGATTCTGCGGCCCCTGAGGTACGTCCCCCGAAACCCAGAAGCTCATCGAGGTTCCCTTTCTGGTGCAGTGTTCCTTTCTGGTGGTGGGCAGCCTTATCGTCCGCACGCAGCCCAGTTTCTGTGCAGGTACGGCCACTTGAATGGGGTTTTCTTGGATTCTTTGGAGGGGAGGGGCCTGAGGAACACGCACACACACACACACAGACACACACACACACACACACACACACACACAGGCGCGCGCGCGCATACGTAAGCTCACACACACACACACACACACACACACACACACACACACACACAAAACATACACATAAGCACGCACGTGCACGTGCACATCCACGCTCGCACCAACATACACATAAGCACGCACGTGCACGTGCACATCCACGCTCGCACGCACGCATGCGCGCTCTCTCGTACATGTGTGCGTGCACATACACAGAGGGATGGAGGGAGGGAGGGAGGGAGGGAGAGAGAGAGAGAGACACAAGAGAGAAGGGGGGAGGGGGGAAAAGAGGTGGGAGAGGGAAGCAATGGGGAAAAGGGAGAGCACACTCGAGATGTATGTAACTGTTGGAGTGGCAGCCCCCAAGGCTAGGAGACCATGCATAACATGAGCGAAACGCAGCTGACTCACATTGACACCAGTCGTTGTACCACACAAAACATGGGCATGCTGTGAACAAGGCGTTGCCAAAGCTGCGCTGAGCGGGGGGGGCGTTATGCGCATTTCAGGTCTCCTGAGGAATGCTCGAGCGACGTGGCCGCCTTGTGCCGCGACTGTCTCCAAATTGAGCCGAAAGATCGGCCCCTAGCCGCGCATGTCGTTGGGGTCCTCGAGCAGGAGCTCGCGTCGTTCGAAACCGCGGCGCTGAACCGAGCCGGCTCGGCACGGTGACTCATTCGACGACGTCCCGAAATTTCGGATTTCAATCGCGCTGGCAATACAGCATGCTTTACAACAGCGCAAGGCTCTGGCCTCGCCCTGGGCGATCGGAGACTCGGAATCGCCCTCCGCTCCCCACCGTGGCTCCCATCACCGTTGCCCATGCCCTGCTGGATTTTCTTCCCCGTGGCGTGCATGAGCGGACTGGCCCCAACCCTGTGCCTCTTGGACACGCGCTTTGCCTGCCACGTGGTTTCCTTTCCGGAAAACATACGCATTTTCTGGATTGAGCAAAGCCCGCCACGTGCTTTTCCATCAGGAAAGCATACGCATCTCTAGATTGAGCACCGTGCTAGTGGACCCCAAGCTCTGGCTACCATGAGCCACAGTGAGGGGCCATCACATGCAGAAGGCGGGACGGTTCCCTCTCCACCCCCCTTTCCGCCACACCCGCAACCCAAACACCCTCGGGGGCAGAGCTGAGACCGGGGTTCTGGTCTGCTTGAACCTCGCCCTTGGAGACCAACCTGCCGAAGTGGGGGAGGGAGGGGGGGGCCGGAGCTTTTTGTGAGTGGCGGCAATGAGTTACGTAAGCTGAGGCTCGGCACTTGGGAGGCGCGAGAGGACCGTTGGAGCTCCAGGACAGGGACTGTGGGGGCTTCAAGAAGAGGCCTCGACCTTGTCGGCGAGGCATTTATAATTAAGAGTGAAGCCTGTTCGATCCGCATACCATAAATCCATCATGCAGGGACGCGGAATCTAGGGGCGAGGCATTTGTCCACCACAACCACCACTGTGCCAGGTCCCTGCTGTACGCCTGTGCCACTGTACGCTTGTGCCACTTCCCTGCTGTACGCAGGTTCCGTAACCCTGCTGTACGCCTGTGCCATGCACTGACAAATGGCTGGCCGACCAGGTCCAGGCGTACACAGTGGCCAAGGGGGTTTGAACTTGAGCTGGTGGTAGCCCTGCATAGGCAGGTGAGAGTTGGGAGTGCGATGAATGTGAGTGTGCGTTCGCTGGTGGTGCGTCCACGCTCTCGGGCCTGTGCTGACCGCCACAGAATTTCAAGAACGACTCGCATTGACTAGATGTTTGCCCAGAGGGTGCGAGATGCTTGGCCACAAAACCGGGTGGACATACTGAGTGCCAGGCAGGCACCTCCCAGCATTTAGTGTGGGCACTCGATGCTCTTATGCATGCAGAATGCATGGCTAGCACTGCACTTCCGCAGTAATTGCATTAGCTAGCATACTAATACTGCGGTAGCTACTTGTGCTATATATACTAGTACTCTGGTAGCTACTATGTAGTGCTTGGCAGGAGCAGTGCTCCTGGACGTGTACTGCAGTACCGCTTGGAGAGTACTGCAGTGAGGTGGGTCGCCAGATGGTTGTAGCCATGTGGCAACGTGGTGCACCTGCAACAACGTGCTGGCAGACATTGGAAACCTGAGCAGCGATCGGAAAGATAGAAATGACGGGCATGCGATCAAGATAGTTTGAGCTGTTTCAGCATTAAGCGGGGCAGCATTGGACAGCCCAAGCTCCTTGTGGGCCCCGGGGCTGTTTGGCATCCTCGACCTGCGAGGTGGTTGCAAAACTAACCCAATTGGGGTATCCTATTATCCTGTTAGACAATTGGGGTATCCAATCATCCTGGTATATATCCTAACCCAATTAGGTAATTGCAAACCTGGTGATCCGGGGTCGATTTGGGATCACTTTGTTCAAGATCTGCAAGTGATCATTTCAAACCGGAGGTCCATGAAGAAAAGCACAGGGCTCCGAAAAATGACGTCGGGGGTTGCCGCCCCCTGAGCTCGGATACATCGGACTGTGGATTCCAATGCATTCACGTGGGTGCCCCTGATACCAGTCCTTGCGTAAGACAGCCAAATGCATTTATGCACGGACGTGCAAGATTGACAAGTCGTAGTTGAGTTTAGGACCTTGACATGCACATCTCAAGGCCTTACATATATCTTGCAGGCATAAATTTATGAGGGTGCTCCTTTACGGAGCGCTTTATGCCCCGAGGCCTGACGTACCATGCATTTTGAGTGCATATGCAACCCTTCCAGGTACCTGTTGTTCGTCTCGGCTTGTCTGCTAGATCTGCCCAACGTTTGAAGTGCCAGTGAAGGTCCCTTTGACAGTTCATGTCTATGTGCAGTGTTTGACGGGTGTTGCATGCTGGTACAAAGTGTGCGAGGTGGTTAAAAAAATGGGAATTTCAGAAGACCTAAACTGTTAAGCTCCGTTTGACTGTGTGTAGATTGGCAACTGTGGTACTGTAGATGTTCCAAGAGATTGGGGAATTCCTCCCGAAGCGCTGTATACCCTTGTGAAAAGGTGTGAGAGCTGAGTGGAGTTGTCTATCATTCTTGACAAGCTCTGATGGCACGGTCTGAAACTTTTGAGGGATTTCTTAAAGGTTGGACTTCCGCCGAGCTTCAAAGCTGAATTAAGACTTTTCGTCAAAGTAGTATGTTCTACTGGCAGAGCCCCAAGCGTCTTTCCGCAGAGCCTGATCAGGGAAGTCGAACTTGTGAAGAGGCATACAAAAGTCACTTACCGTTGTGAAAGGTATATACCTTAACATGACGAAAGTCAGCAAAGAGTAACCTATTGTATTCGATCCCGAGACGAAGAAATTTGTCAGACGAGTACTCTAGTTGCGCCAAGAAATATGCAAGATGTATTGCACCAAGTAATTAACGTGACGGTTTGCACCGAGGACTTGAAGAGAGATAGAAGAAGTTGGAAGATCTCTCTCGAGATATTGCTTATCAATGTCTATTGATGCTTATCTGCAAGCTTGCCTTAAGGCATGCCATATCGGCGCAGATATGGTGTTAGCTCCATATTGACGTCAGTCAAGTAAGTGGGCGTCTGGGACTACGTAGCCAACATTACAGGGCTCTTTGAGTCGAATTAACTCCTGCGGGTCTTTTTGATCATTTTCGCTGGGGAATAGAGGGTGTCCGTCCTGAGGATAGGCATCGCAAGCGCAGGCCAGCAAAACTACACCGCTCATATATGAACTTAACACTGTTATAAAATCTATATATTTTGCGTCCAGCTAAATGAATGGACTCTAAATATGTGGATTTGTTTGAAGTCCAGCAAAGCTGCACATATATAGAGTAGTAGATGTGTTACTACCCTATATACATGTATATACTGTAGTGGTGCATCACTACATGCCAGCATAGTGATGGACCCATATATCTACCAGCGCTAGTAGGTATATCACTATTTACATATACGTATGTGAGGTCCATTAATGAGGTCCACTACTTGAAAGCAGGTCCATTAAAGAGGTCCACAATGGTCCATTCATGAGGTCCACAATGAGGTCCATTAATGAGGTCTACAATATTGACGTATCTTCAGGTACCTGATCAGCACATATACGCTGTATGCATGGTGACATAACTTCAGACCGAGTTGAGGGTCAAGAGCCGTTTACAATTTTCTGTCCCAACATATTAGAGAGTCTGGTTCAGCACGAACCAGTATGGATGTGCCCACTAGTGTACTGTGGACAGGCCACGGTGATACAAGCCAGGGGTTCAGAAGATCGTGTTCAAAGGAGAGTTGGCCAACGACGGCTGCTTGCTTTACGAGGTGTAGCAGGCTGGGTTACTAGAGCTTCAGCCGCAGCTAAAAGCACCTTCAAGTCGCGTGGCTTCTCATGAGAGATCATCAAAGAGTCGTCGAAGAACACGGAGGAAAAAGGAACAGAGAAAGAACGTGAGGACGAAAGTTGGAACAAAGGAAGACAAGAGCGGCCTCATGGTTAGAATGGCCAGTATTGCTCAATTGGTTCTTTTAACTTTGAAAGAGTTCTGGATCCGAATTCAATGGATGTCAGAGCCACCTGGTGACGATATGTAAAGTATCGAAAAAGACCGGTAAAGTCATTGTCATGATATCATATGCTGTCATGTCCATCGCAATTAGCCAGGCGTGCATGCACTCATGTTGTTGAGGACAAGCTGAAGCTTCTAGAATTTTGAGCATTATTATGAAGGCGAAATTTCCAATTGTCTTACCACGTATAAGGCACACATTCTTTCGATGCATCTTGTCTAGTCAGATCTGACACCTTTTGCACATGTGGCCACGTGGTGTGCACACCTCAGTACGTCCGCGGTTCCTTCTTCTGGCTTTCTTGTTCGAGTGTACCTGTACTACATCTTGTTAGACTGTACCTGTACTAAGTCACTTTATGCCTGCTCGGACAGGGCGGGGCATCGATTTACCATGTGAGGGTTCCTCAATCCCTTAAAGGGCACCTGTTAGTAATCGACGTGGCAGTCACCAACCAGTAGTGAACGGTGCCCCTCTATATGCCCGTATATAGGGATCAAAACACTGGTCTACCAGACAGTACCCAAAGCCCCGTGGCAACGGTGCGCTCACTGTTACTGGGAACTCCGGCGAGGTCGAATTTGTGTGGATTTCCAGCGCAAATTTCTTCCTTTTGAGTCGGGACAGTCCCGATCGTGGCAGATTTCGGGCTGAAATGTGATCTCGTGGGGGTTGCCAGTGTTACTGGCGGCTTTGGGGTGTTGGTATGACGAACGAATCCAAAACACCACCGTCCAGGGCGGACCGGGCCTCGACGTGCAGGCCATCTTTGTCAGCCGTCAAGACCAAGTATGATCCCAGGGTCGATGACTTATTGTAGGTGGATGGGAGCGCGGGGTCGTCGCTTCCGGACGCCAATCCTGAATGAAGCATTCCAATGTCGGGTCCCCTCACACGCGTCTGTTGTGCAAGAACAGGGCATGGTTGCTTCATTTGGTGGGCGCGGGATTGTAGAGTTCAGAATCAGATTAGCTTGGGCTGGCCTATGCATCCACAGGCATGGCGAATCAAAAGCAGGGGAGGTGGCAAACAGATTGGCGTACGCGTGCATAGGAAGCACTTTCGAGGGGAAGGGGTGGGTGTAAGCCACTCCTTCAAGAACATGTAGCTGTGCATACATGCGCGGGAGGGGAGAGGGGTTTATGCTCACGCGAGGGGGGGGGGGGGCGTGCACGGGGATAGCGTTTAATAAAATGGTTTTTGGGGTAGAGTGAGTCATAATCCTTGTAGGCACAAGCACGGAAATTTTCTCAAGAGGAGGGCAGTGACGGATGTGGAGGAAGAAGAGGAGAAGGGCCAAGAGCAGGAGGAGGAGCTGGTGGTGGGGGAGGACGAGGAGGATAAGGGGGAAGGAGCGCGAGCAGGAGGGCGAGGATCAAGAGATATATGTATACATATTTGGGATCTGATCTATATATCTGGGTTATATATATCTGGGACCTGATCTATATATCTGGGATATATACATCTGGTATCTGATCTATATATCTGGGTTATATATATCTGGGATCTGATCTATATATCTGGGATATATACATCTGGGATCTGATCTGTATATATCTGGGATCTGATCTGATATATCTGGGATCTGATCTATATATCTGGGAAGTGATCTGATAGCTCTGGGACCTGATCGACCAATTGGGTTTCTTACCGATATTCCCTGTCACAAGGTATACAGGTGCGTTGCTGCTTGCCGTTGAGAGATCGCTAATCGTGCGAGCATATTCAGAATGGCCCCCCTGGACAATCAAGTCCACCTGCGCAGTTTGGCAGGAAACACCAGACGTTCAAAAGTCTTTCTTCGATGCGTCAGACCAACCCCTACATAAGATTAAGAAGGACCGACGGGTTATAAAGGATACATTATTGCAGCGATTTTCAAATGTCGTTGTGATTTCGAAGGGCTGCTGAAGCGCTAGGGCAGCTGCAGTGTCAAAAGGGAGGCAACGCAAAGGTTACATTACCGACCAACTTAATTTCCTGGAGACTGTGGGAAGAGCAAGCGAGAGAGAGAGAGGGAGGGAGGGAGGGAGGGAGGGAGGGAGGGAGGGAGGGAGGGAGGGAGGGAGGGAGGGAGGGAGGGAGGGAGGGAGGGAGGAGGAGGGAGGGAGGGAGGGAGGAGGGAGGGAGGGAGGGAGGGAGGAGGAGAGAGAGAGAGAGAGAGAGAGAGAGAGAGAGAGAGAGAGAGAGAGAGAGAGAGAGAGAGAGAGAGGAGAGAGAGAGAGAGAGAGAGAGAGAGAGAGAGAGAGAGAGAGAGAGAGAGAGAGAGAGAGAGAGAGAGAGAGAGAGAGAGAGAGAGAGAGAGAGAGGGGGGGGGGGGGGGGAGGGGGGGGGAGTGGGTTCTCTTTCTCTCCTCCTCGCAAGTGAGTCCGGAACTGATGTATCCTCCATTCTAACCCCTTCCAACAGGAAAGGCTGTGGCAGGAAAAAGGGAGTTGACACGCACCACATGAGTTTTGAACGTGGAATCAAGCGCAGAAGCGCTTGCACCGCCAATCACTGTTCCAGTGACAACTACAACATAAGCTACTTTGCTCCTATCCAGCCCTGACAGATCTGCGTCCAGCCACCTGTGCCACCATTGATGGGGAAAACAAATCAGCACTTGACGCTGAACTGGATGAAGAAGGAAAACAAATCAGTTCTACACGGTGAACTGGATGAAGATTGACTCGCAAGAATGCCAAGTTGGGCTGCTCATATTGCTACCAGCACACAGACAGTACTTTCCTAGATTTTGCCGTAGCTCAGGACAAAAATTTCGCAATTTTTGGTCCTGACAGTTGACAAGGAGCAATGAGCACCTCGTCCCTTTAATGGTTTAAAGGTAATTTTTGGCACCGAACACTTCCATCGAGCATTTCCCCCCCTTTTTGCTTGCTCACTTGTGCCAAGCATGTGCCTCTTTTGCTTGCCTCCTTGCAACGAGAACCTGCCAAAACACCTAAGAGCATACCAACAAAACAC
This sequence comes from Botryococcus braunii, assembly GCA_002005505.1. NCBI lineage: Eukaryota > Viridiplantae > Chlorophyta > Trebouxiophyceae > Botryococcus > Botryococcus braunii. The sequence goes on along the minus strand of KV908493.1, from coordinate 166,410 downwards.
CAAGGGATTGTTCTTGTTGTGTAAGTGGTTTATGTGATTGTTGTTATGTAACCCCCTGACCATGTACGTCGCATATTTCTTGAAATACAAGCAAACGTCAGAAGTACATGTATCTTGCTTTGAAGTACATGTATCTTACTCTGAAGTACATGTATCTTACTTTGAAGTACATGTATCTTACTCTGAAGTACATGTATCTTACTTCGAAGTACATGTATCTTACTTTGAGGCATCTTGAAGCCTGAGGACATGCCTGCCCTGCGTATAGTGTGGCTCAACCCCTGATTCGCACTGCACTGCATCGCACTGCAATTGATGTAGTGGCAAAGCATAATGAGAAGGAGAACAGAACGAGGAGGAAAGGGAAGGAACATGACCAGAGGATGCCACTTACCAAAAGAAGGCAATAACACCCATGGGTGGGTGGGTGGCCACCACCCCGCCCCCCCCACCCACGCATTTCTGGAGTGAGTGGGCCGGGCGCATGCAAGGAATCACCTGTGGGGCGGGGGGGGGGGGGGAGTGGCTGATCCATGGAACAAATGCAAGTGAATGTCGGCCACCCCAGGAAACATGTAGGGCACCCAAGGAAAAAATGAAATGTAGGGCACCCAGGGAAAAATGAAATGTAGGGCACCCAAGGAAAAAATGAAATGTAGGGCACCCAGGGAAAAATGAAATGTAGGGCACCCAAGGAAAACATGAAATGTAGGGCACCCAGGAAAAAATGAAATGTAGGGCACCCCAGGAAAAATGAAATGTAGAGCTCCCCAGGAAAAATGAAATGTAGGGCACCCAAGGAAAAACGAAATATAGGGCACCCCAGGAAAAGTGAAATGTAGGGCACCCAAGGAAAAATGAAATGTAGGGCACCTAGGGAAAAACGAAATGTAGGGCACCCCAGGAAAAGTGAAATGTAGGGCACCCAAGGAAAAATGAAATGTAGGGCACCCAAGGAAAAATGAAATGTAGGGCACCTAGGGAAAAATGAAATGTAGGGCACCCCAGGAAAAATGAAATGTAGGGCACCCAAGGAAAAATGAAATGTAGGGCACCCCAGGAAAAATGAAATGTAGGGCACCCAAGGAAAAATGAAATGTAGGGCACCTAGGGAAAAATGAAATGTAGGGCACCCCAGGAAAGATGTAGGGCACCCCAGGAAATGGCATGGTTCCCTTACCCACACAACCACAACCCCCCCCCCCCCCCCCCGCGGCCAACTTCGTGTTTTCCAAGGAATCCATGGGCTAGGGGGGGACTTGGGGGGGGGGGGGGAACATGTTAATGGTGTGGACAAGGGGGTGGGGAATCCAAGGAATATAAGGGAGCAAGGGGGGGGAGTGTGGTTGTGTGTGTGTGTGTGTGTGTGTGTGTGTGTGTGAGTGTGTGTGTGTGTGTGTGTGTGAGTGTGTGTGTGTGTGTGTGTGTGTGTGTGTGTGTGTGTGAGTGTGTGTGTGTGTGTGTGTGTGTGTGTGTGTGTGTGTGTGTGTAAAACGGGAGTCGCATTGATGTTACGGGTTTACAGATGCGGCGGACCTGAGCTGGGCGGTGTCTCCGGAGGAGAGCGCGACGCCGTCCAAATGCACAAAGTGGGCTGGCCCGTGGGAGTATGAGTAGTAGGCACTCCCCCCATTCGGGAGCCTGAACAGGGCGCGGTAAGGCACGCCGCATTCTCCACCTGCACCCCGACCGCCTTTGGTATTCCTCCCATTTTTGGTATCCCTTTTATCTTTGGCATCCCTTCCATAATTAATATCCCTTCCATTTTTGGTATCCCTTCCATTTTTGGTATCCCTTCCCATTTTGGCATCCCTTTCATTTTTGGTATCCCTTCCATATTTGGTATCCCTTCCATTTTTGGTATCCCTTCCCATTTTGGCATCCCTTCCATTTTTGGCATCCCTTCCTTTTTTGGTATCCCTTCCAATTTTGGCATCCCTTCCAATTTTGGTATCCCTTCCATGTTGGTTTCCCTTGTCGTCGTCGTCGCCGCCGTCATCATTGTTGCTCTTCCCATCGGCTTCATTGGCGACGTCGTCGTTGTCTTTGCCGCTGTCGCCGTCCCCGGCATCTTCACCGCAGCCGCTGTTGTTGCTGTTGTCATTGTCGATGTCGGTGCCGTTGGCGTCGTCTTTGTCGTGCCGTCATTGCCACCGTGGTAGGTTTTAATGTCGCTGCTAGGGTCTGGGCTGGGTACCAGTAATAGGGATAGGGCGGGAGACTGAGGCTCGGGCTAGGGGTGGAGCATCTGGTATCGATTTTGGAATAATATCAGCCGTACCCCATCCCCCCAAAGCACTACGCAGGGCCTTGGAAATTAAGTTTTCTTTGAGTTTTCCTTCTTCATTCATTGAGAATCAAGTTTTCCTTGAGGTTGTTACTCATACATTGGAATCGGAACAACTGGAACGGTTTGTGATCCATTTGGTTCAAGTACAAGTCGGGCACAAAGTACCTGTTTTGAACGGACTTGATCACCTGAGACTTCGCAGACCCCCTCCGCAGGCATAATAGGTACTGGCAGAAAGCTATCCTTGAAGACGTGAAAGAATGGCAGCCAAGCCGTCTGCTGGCCCCTGAAATTTCCCGGCTCCTCTCGTTCAGCATGGCAGGGGATGGCACCAACGTAATACACTCCCCCTCTCTGTGTCTGACTGTCTGTCCGTCTCTCTCTCTCTCTCTCTCTCTCTCTCTCTCTCTCTCTCTCTCTCTCTCTCTCTCTCTCTCTCTCTCTCTCTCTCTCTCTCTCTCCCCCCCCCTTCCCTCTCTCTCTCTCTCCGTCCCCCCCTCCCCCTCTCCCTCTCTCTCCCTCCCCTTCTCTCTTCACACTCGCTCACTCTCCAGACACATACACATTTGTGGATATGCTCGAACACACACACACACACACACACACACACACACACACACACACACACACACATACACACACACACACACACACACACACACACACCCATGCTAAGCAGTAAAAAGATCAACGATGGCACAAAACATGAGGCCCGATTAACACAGTACCTAAACGGGTCAGAGGGAAGCTACAGGCTTGTGCATCCAGAAAGCGCATTTCCACACGTTCAAAAAATAGTTCAAGCCTCATGCAAGTCAAGCGCAAGTAGAATTGCGCAAACTTGCGTGCATGACGGTGTACAGGGTCCTGACGTTGCCGTGTGCAGTGTACAGGGTCTGCAAGACAAGCATGCCATGAACTACAAATTACCGACTCATTGCACGTGAGCTGCATATATGGTGTGTGTGTGTGTGAGTGTGTGTGTGTGTGTGTGTGTGTGTGTGTGTGTGTGTGTGTATGTGTGCGTGTGCGTGTCTGCATGCGAGAGTGCATGCGTGCATGCATGCGCTCGCGTATGCGTGTGTGTGTGTGTGTGTAGGTGTATGTGTGTGTGTGTGTGTGTGTGTGTGTGTGTGTGTGTGTGTGTGTGTGTGTGTGCGTGCGTGTGTGTCTGTGAGTCTGTTGGAGGGGGAGGGGCAGGAGGGGAGCGTACTGGGTGCAGGCAAGGTCCCCGGCACCAATAATCAAGGAGGCCCCCGAGGCAACCTGGGCGGCTAGGGCTGATGCGGCAGCCGCGGCCCGTGGCGCTGCCAGGGCCAAGCTCGCCAGGCTGCCATCTGCCGTGGCTTGCCCACTCCCTGAAAATATGACCACCTGAGCATGAGGAAGCATGAGGGTGAGCCAGCATGAGGGTGAAGAGGAGGAGGAGGATTAGGAGGAGGTGGTGGTGGAAATGGTGGAGGATGCCAACACATGGTGCGCCTGCCAGGGCCAAGCTTGCCAGGCTGTCATCTGCTAGTGCTTGCCCACTCCAGGAAAGTATGAGCACCTGAGCATGAGTGAGCACGAGGGTGACAAGGAGGAGGCAGAGGGAAGAAGGTGATGGAAGAGGTGGAAGAGGAGGAGGCGGCGGCGGAGGAGGAGGCCTATGCGTGGGGCGGTGGAAGGCCCGATTCCCCCAGGCTGTCTTCTGCCCTTGCTTTCCCAATCATAAAGAAAGAGGGCCATCTGAGCATAATCGAGAACGAGGTGAATTCCAACCTGAATTTGTGCAAATCAAAACTGAGAAAACTATCCTTCCTGTAGCTCAAAGTCGTAGGGTACTGCGGGGT
>KV908493.1:132288-157288 GCA_002005505.1 Botryococcus braunii | reverse complement strand
GAACTTCACACGTGAGTGTGGAAACTCAATAACAGCCCCTGCAGCTGCATGATGTAGCAGACCCACCTGGTAGGATAGGCTTCACTCTTTATTCTAATTCCAGCCCCTGCTGCTGGTAGATGTAGCAAACTCAGCTGAAGAAGCAGACGACTAGACTGTGCTCCACACAACATAGTACCCAGACCATGCATACACGAGACTAGATACAATCGTAACCCACACACATATGCTACCTTGTATACGAGTGCATGGCCCCTAGATTTCACGTACCCGCAAGCGGGATTTATGGTGTGCGGTTAGGATAGACTTCACTATTTATTCTGAACGCATGCTACAAAGCATAGGACATCACACTGCAAATGACACCCTGATGACTACTTCAGGAGTGACAGCTTGGTGTGCATCGATAGAGCCTTCAGTTAGTAGCATAAAATGGAACTAATTGCAGAACCCAGCAAGTGCACAGCCCATGCATGCTCTCCGTGGGTAGCATGAAATGGAACAAGTGCACAGCCCATGCATGCTCTCAATAAATAGCGTAAAATGGAACGAATTGAGAGTCCAACAAGTGGATAGCTTATGCATGCTCTCAGTTCATGGCAAAAAGAGGACCACAGCATCAACAAGGGAATGCAGAGCCCATATGGGCATAGGCATATAAGTTGAATCTCGCGGGAGACTGCAAGGATCCGTGCTGGTCATGTGATTGTTGACTTGGATGTTACAGTGTGACCACTTGCCTGAACACCTGAGCGGTGTGTGCAGCAAAGAATGGCGCGGCATCTCCTACACCCATCTGAATGTGTAGCGGATGTGGCTTTGCAAAGCTTGACTCAAGCTTGTGTTTGCTGCTCTTGGGCTCTTGGGCTTTTCCTTGATTGCTCAGCTGGTTAACGTGCCACTCCAAAGCCTCACATATTCTAGAAGATCTTCGACGCCTTTGAAGCCACAACAAAGCCACGAAGATATCTTACCATACAGTATCGATATTGTTGTGCTTCAAAAAAATCTAATATGGATACATCTATCGATATGAAAATATGAATGTTGTGCTTCACTTCACATCTTAACCTAAATCTTCATACATCTAAATGTCGATACATCGATTCATGTCAAAATATCAATATGTTATGTGTATATTGCATGATATGGGTGGAGCGACCTTCCGTGTGGACATCAGAGCTCAGCCATCAAGCTGCCCACGCGGAGTGCACCAGTTAAAAAAGAGCAGGCAAGTGCATGATATTACGAAGATCAATGACAGTGGCTGTGTAGAATTAAACGTTTGAGGAACGACATGGAGAAAACAATGTATTCGCGTATCGACGACCGAAGGACCAACTTTCAACGCGTGAATGATAAGATACGAGGCATTCGCAGCGCCACGTGTTCCGATCCTGTACCGCATTACCGAGGATCAACCTTTACTACACTGTGTATGATTGGTTCTTTTTTGGAACCATGTACCGACGTGAAGTGTCCCATACCAGTAGGCCAGCTCAATCTCAGGAGCCACTCCACGAACAAGTTGAACAAGACAATGTCAAATTTGCAAAAATAAAGGTCTTCAAAACGCTTTGGCCCATCGACGCCACTGTTTGGGGCCCCTGAGGTACAGAGACCTTCGGCATGCATAGACCGTAAAGGCGGAGAACGAGACGGAAATGTCAACGTGTGACTGCGAGGATCACACATATATACCATAACGACTTATAAAGGATCTTTAATTTGGTCAGTTCGCCCTCCTTGGCACTCGACAGTCGGACCACCTTGAGCCTTCCTCCCGATGAAGGTTTTCTGTATATATTTAATCACTACATTATTTGACACCAAAAGTAACAAGATAAAGGTTTAATAATTCGTATATACCTAGGGAAAGGGATCTTACACGGGCTGTCGTTGGTTCGCCGAGTGCATAGATGCTGCTGGACCTATTGAATCATGACGATGTAGTCATCTAGCTGGCTTATGAGAGTATCTACATGCGACTTCTAAAAAATTCCAAGGAAAAAAGTTTCAGATGCGATCCTCTTTCAGGGTGGCGAAGTGCGGGTTCGCAGCGGGTTACATTGCCTTCGTTTCTCCCGCGTGGATGACAATTGATTGTGCCTATCCCATTTCATCGAAGGTTATTTGGTGAAAGATACTAGCTGCAAGCTTGAGGAAGGATGGGGGAAGCCTGGCCGGGTGGTAACACCGCACATCCATGCAGCCTCACTCAGCACTTCACTCCATGCCTCTACAGGTTCAACAGACACATGAACCTTTCCAACAAATGAGAAATTTTGGGAGCTATTCGATTGGGGGAAGACATCGTTAGGAAAATGTTTACCTGTTAATTGCCTTTGGTCGAGGGAGCTCCCAGAGGGACTTACACGCGCTAGCCGGCTTGGTTGCAGATTCTGAGAAGTGCCAACACACCAAGAACCCTTGCAGACGCCCAAGTCTAAGGGCACAGCTGCCGCAAAGTGAGGGAAAGCTTCTTCTTGTCCCTTCACAAGACAGGGGAGTGAGTTCACATCCCTTGGGGCCACAGCCACCTTCAAAAGCTCGAGCAGTGACCCTCCCCACCTGCAAAGCTCTTAAGTGGGAGAAACCCGGCCCTTGATCGATCCAGAAGCTTCCTAGTCCCTCTCCCCGGGAACGCGGGATGGGCTGTAAAGGGAGGCCACCATGGGAACTCCAGCCAGCAGCGTTCATGCCCCTGCTTGCTGTTTTGGGCCTGCTGCTGCCTGCTACATTTGCCACCGAAATCAACCTTGCGGATCTGCTCCATGTCAACGTCATCGGGAAGGACGGAAAAATTTTCGACAAGGCGTGCACGAAAGGCATTGCACTGCTGCTGGCGAGTGGGCCCAGCCTGACCTCCGCTCAAGCTGCTGCTTGCGCAAATTCCAACCTCAAGGTCAGTCAACTTTGCTGCTCCTGCCCTCTGACGTATCTGGAAGCCTCCCCCTCCCCTCCCGTCCCCACCCCTCTCTCTCTCTCTCTCTCTCTCTCTCTCTCTCTCTCTCTCTCTCTCTCTCTCTCTCTCTCTCTCTCTCTCTCTCTCTCTCTCTCTCTCTCTGTGTGTGTGTGTGTGTGTGTGTGTGTGTGTGTGTGTGTGTGTGTGTGTGTGTGGGGGGGGGGGTGGCTACCCTTGATGCGGTTTGAATCGAAGCGCCTCTGCTGCTGTCGCGCAAGCAGGAAATAGCTCAAGGCAACGAAGTAGCTCCAAGTATCAACCATTCATCTGCCAGACGCCTCAGCTGTGTGGTGCGAGCAGGTGATAGCGGATCCTGCCAAGCCCAGCTGCTTCCTCGGCTGCTTCAAGGACGGGTTAGGGCGGAGCGGCTGTTGCCCCACAGGCCAGATCTTCCAGGCCAGCAGCAGCAGCTCGCCCATCGGTTGCTGTGTGAAAGCCCCTCCTCCTCCGTGAGCGCCCCATCTCGGCCCCCTTTGGACTGTGATGTTGTAAATCTGCAATTCCTCTTCCTCTTTTACAAGATTTCTTCTTCTTCTCCTCCAACCCCCAAGCCCAGCCTTACAAGCTTTGCTGAGGGGTCCTTGGCACATACTCTCAACTCCTCCCCACCAGAGTGTGCAAGAGAGGATCTTCTCGTCTGCGACAGATTGAATGATGCCTGATTGATTGACCGATCGATTGATTGATTGATTGGTTGATGCCTGATTGATATATTGATTTATTGATTGCTTGGTTGATTGATTGATTGATTGAGAGCGCTGCGGTTTCAAATGGCCATTGCAAGCGTCGAGCAGCCCGCACTCCTAGCGCAGCCTGCCAGGGCCCGCACACCTCACATCTATCCCAGATCTGCTCTCCCTCTCTCTCTCTCTCTCTCTCTCTCTCTCTCTCTCTCTCTCTCTCTCTCTCTCTCTCTCTCTCTCTCTGTGTGTGTGTGTGTGTCTCTCTCTCTCTCTCTCTCTCTCTCTCTCCTCTCTCTCTCTCTCTCTCTCTCTCTCTCTCTCTCTCTCTCTGTCTCCCTCCCTCTCAACCCCCTTCCCGCCCCCTCTCTCCCTTCCACTTTCCCTGCCCCTCTCCCTCCCTCCCCCCCTCTCTCACGCACACATTCACTTTCCCCGTCCACATACATGGCTGGGGTGTGTGTGTGTGTGTGTGTGTGTGTGTGTGTGTGTGTGCGTGCGTGCACGGATCAGGCTCGCAATGGGCCTCATCATTGGCATAGAGGCGTTGCGCGCGCGCGCGCGCGCGTGTGTCTGTGTGTGTTTGGGGGGGGGGCGGGCGTGTTAGGGGTGAGAGGGGAAAGGGAGGGGAGGGGGGGGGGCCTTCACCTCTTCCCTGTCAATTTGCTCCTGTCTGAGACCACTTGGGAGGTGCTTTGACATCCCACATACGTACAACAACAGAGAGGGGTAACTCAAAGCATCTTGTTGATTCCCGCTGGCTGTGAAAGTGCAGTCACCGCATACACCCCGACTAATTCGGGACTCACGCATGACCCTCGTTCTCTACATTTTCGTGAACCCCGTTGGGATATCCCTTTACATCATACCCATACCTCTATTTGACAACCCCTTATAGTATAGTATCGCCCCATTTCTATGGACATGACCTTTTAAAGACATCTGTCTTGGAGACATGACTCCCCAACTAACAAGGCCACACCCAGTTGGCATATTGCCTTGCAATTAAATATCTATCGCATTGACGTCAACAAGACATGCAGATTTACCGACATGGAAACCTTTTGTCAAGGAATCTCTGGCGCACGCACACACACACACACACACACACACACACACACACACACACACACACACACACACACACACATACACACACACACACATACACACACACACCATGATTATTATAATGTTCTTCGATCAATTTTGGAACTTGAGATGAATATCACTCGTGTAAGTGCCGAACCAATGACTGTGGATTTGTACAGGAACAAAGTGAACCCGCCGCCGCTGAAGGTCCCAGGGACGCCCACCACCGTACCTGAGGTACCGGCGGTTCCGGTTGTACCGGCGACTCCCACTGTGCCTGAAGTGCCAATTGTACCGTTCAGACCCTCTGTACCGGCAGTACCCATCAACCCCCCCTCAAACGAGTTGTGCACACCAGCCCGTACGTCGGTAGACTGCTCGGTTCTTTCTCCCCCTAGTCCCGGTGCGCAGCCCCTTGTACCCATTTCACAGCAATGTTCTGATGGAAGAGAATGAAGAACGACCTGAATGATCAGAATGGAAACAGCGGCTTCCTTTTGCAGCGAGGCTGCCTTTGGGGGGTGGAGAATTGGTTTTCTGAAGTAGGTTAGGGTTGGTTTATAGGGTGGTGTCATGAACAGTTGCACATTAATTCTTTAAACACGGACACATAAATATATTTCAAATTGCAACCAGTCTATTGTGTGTTCGTGTGCATGTGCGTGTGTTTCTGTCTGTTATCGTGTGTGTGTGTGTGTGTGTGTGTGTGCGTGCGCCCGCGCGTGCGTGCATGCCTGTGTGCATGTCAGTGTCCGTGCGTGCGTGTGTGCGTGTGTTGTGTGTGCGTGCGTCCGTGTGTGTGTGTGTGTGTGTGTGTGTGTGTGTGTGTGTGTGTGTGTGTGTGTCCGTGCGTGTGTGTGCTCTCTTTGGGTGCGTGTCTGTGTGAATGTGTGTGCGCGCGCGCCCCGTACACTTTAAGATGTGATGGATTGTGAGGGTGCGTGTCTTGCGAAAAGACATGGTGTGTTTTCCTGCTGTTTCCGGTGGATTTGTGTTTGGCGTGGCTGTCCACATGGGGATGTGGGTTGGGAGAGGCTGCCTGGGATTTCTGAGGGGGCTGGCAACGACCTGGATTCTAACTTGGTCCCTCCCACAGACTCACACAAGCGGAAGAGCATGCAAAAAGCACTCTGGCCGTCTTGGAGAGCTGCAAAATATTCACATTTCCAGCATTGTCGGGTACTCCATGTTTGGGGCCTGTGAGAGGGAAACCGATGCTGGGAAGAAGGACCAATGGGGGTGCAAAAGCCGTGCCTATGCAACAACGACAGAGCCCCTACTTTCGCCCCTATTTTGGGGGGGCTTTGCGATCCTCAAATGGGAGCCCGGTTGGGTGGGGGGGGGGCAAAGTGTGGGTGTCATCTTTCCCTTCTCCGCTGCATTTGTTCGCATTCCCCATGCTGAGCTCAGGCGGTCCACCGCACTCGTTTCGGGGATTTTTGGTGTATTTCGCTCCCCCTTGAGAACTATCACAGCTTCACACTACATGAGGAGCCCTGATAGTCCATTCGAGCTGTTCCCTTGCCGCCAGCTTTCCCTCCCACTCTCTCCTGGTTTCAAGATTCCCCCAATTCAAATCAAGTCACCCTCATCGTTCCAATCATCATCATCATCATCATCATCATCATCATCATCATCATCATCATCATCATCATCATCATCATCATCATCATCCCTCATAAGCATTCTAATTCGAATCAAAATGATGGAGAGGGGCGGGCTCTTGGTGCAGAATGTGGGACCAAGACCATGGTTCTGACAGTGACAGATCTGGGCAATGGGGAATGCATCCACACGCTCCAGGACCACAACGTGGTTTTAAGCTCAGGAGCCTGTGACGAGAACCCCTTCAACTTCGAGGGCTGCCGCACTTTCGGGGGTCAACTAGAGCTGTACAGCGGCAAAGCGCCTGGGCTTAGCGCCGCACAGTACCGCAACCCTGACTTCCAGCCCCACCTAATTGCGCTTGGCCTGGCCAACGTGACCCACGTGCTTGGTATGCTCCCTTCCATTGATGCGTTCATCACGCATTTCGTGGCCCCAGCCCTCATCCACTCGTTCAATATGTTTGTTGTACAATGCTCGCTCCCCCCCCCCTCTCTCCCTCTCTCTCTCTCTCTCTCTCTCTCTCTCTCTCTCTCTCTCTCTCTCTCTCTCTCTCCTCTCTCTCTCTCTCTCTCTCTCTCTCTCTCTCTCTCTCTCTCTCTCTCTCTCTCTCTCTCCCCCCACCGTTCCCCCCTCTCCCTCCCTCCTTTTCTCCCTCTCCCCCCTTGCACACACACACACACACACACACACACACACCACACACACACACACACACACACACACACACACATACACATGCACATGCACATGCACAAGCAAACATTTGCATCAGAGGAATCGAAGTCTCACACAGATCCTACTTCTGTGAATCCCTCGACTTGAAAAGCAAAAAAAGATGGCAGGCCTTCCTTCCTTCCTTCTTTTTTCCTCTCTAGGCATAGGCAAGGTCCTGTCTCTTCATACATGCCTGAAATGCGGAGCATCCCAAGCTGAGCACGGCAGTAACAGTAGTCTATTGCACTTGTAGGAGGAGTGATCGTACAGACCTGGCCACTACCAAACGCACCGGCAGGATCGGAGCCTCCGCCGGTCCCGATCGCTCCTAATTTTCTTCCGGACTTGCAGTACGCGCTGTCCTTCATGGTGAAAACCGACGGCGGCAGTACGACTGCCGGAAAGATCAGGGACCTTCCGGGAGCACCCCGCAGGGTCCGCCAGCTCACCAACACGGTCCTCATCTACAACACGATGCTCCCAAACCTCGAGATTTTCTCCTCTCTTGTCTGCCCCCCAGCATCTATCATGGTCGTCGGGAACTCCAACCTGACCACCACAAAGGGCTTGGAAAATATGCAGGCCTCTCTGAATCTTTTCACGGTCATTTTGACCAACAACAGCCTTGGATCCGCAGCGGGTCCCACCGCACAGCTCCCATTGACCCCTGCGGTACAAGTTTTAGGGTATCACCCGCCAACCGCTGCGCCCGGCGGTGCCCCCGCCGCGTCAGGGGGCGGTTCCCCGTCAGGAAACACCGCTGCGGCACCCCCCGGGGGCATTCCGACACCGGGAGGGTCTCTTGGTGCCGACGCGCTGCTCCCGCTGGCTCAGGGGCTGCAGTGCTGCGGGCCGCAGACGCCTGCCGTGAACATCCTCATGGTCGACATTTCTATAGCGGGGTGCGTCGGTAACGTTGTTACCGCTGGAGGCATCTGCAGCTTCGCCGCAGGAGGCATGCCGTGCCCGAACCAGCCGCCGTCCACCACAGCGGCACCACCTGTCGAAAGCCCACCGCCAGACACACCCCCACCAGTGTCTTCGCCCCCACCCCAACCCCCTCCGCCTGTGCCCCCACCGCCGGTGTACTCCCCTCCCTCTCCATCGCCGCCCCCACCCCTCAGCCCACCCCCGCACAGCCCACCGCCATCACCTCCTGTGCCTCCGCCAAGTTCCCCACCCCCACCTCCGGTGCATTCCCCTCCTCCGCACAGCCCCCCGCCCAAACCGCCATCCCCCTCATCTCCCCCTCCCAGTCCCCCGCCTGTCAGCCCGCCCCCACCTACGCCAGTCCTGGCTCCCCCACCTGTCCTGCCCTCGCCGTCACCTCCCGCTTCTCCGCCCCCTAGTCCGCCACCATCGCCCGTGCGTTCTCCCCCACCCTTATCCCCCCCCCCTCAGTCCCCCCCGCCTGCGTCGCCACCACCCAGCCACTCGCCTCCACCGCCCTCTCCGTCCTCCCCAAGCCCACCTCCACCGCTTGTGCACTCACCCCCACCTTCGTCTCCCCCGCCTGAGTCTCCCCCGCCGGCGTCACCACCACCCAGCCACTCGCCCCCACCACCCTCTCCGTCCTCCCCAAGCCCACCCCCACCGCTTGTGCATTCACCCCCACCGCTTGTGCATTCACCCCCACCTTCGTCTCCCCCGCCGGCGTCGCCGCCCCCCGAGCACTCGCCGCCACCACCCTCTCCATCACCCGTGCCTTCACCCCCACCTTCATCTCCTCCGCCCGAGTCCCCTCCACCCGCATCTCCGCCACCCGTTCACTCACCTCCGCCGCCCCTTCCGTCACCATCACCGCCCCCTGTGGTGTCACCGCCCCCACCCTTGGCTTCTCCGTCACCGCCCCCTGCGGGAGGGTCTCCCTCGCCACCGCCACCTCCCCCTCCGCCACCACCCCCACCGCCCACATCCAATCCACCGACTACCGCGTCCCAGAGCCCGCCCCCAAGTGCAGGGGCATCACCACCTCCAGCGGCGCAGGGCTCCCCCCCGCCAACACCCGTAGTGTGCGAGCCTACCGACCCGGTCTCTACGCCGGCAAAGGGCGGTACCGCAGGAGTGGAGGGCCAAGCGGATCCGCTTCCCCATGCTCCTGCCGGTGGCCCCGCCCCCGCCGAGCGCCTGACACTTAGATCCATGCGGGTCTCCCGAGGCCTGGGGCCCCTGCCCAGCACCCAGCAGGGTCCTGTCTACAGTCCCCCAACGCTGCCCCAGACTGCGCAAGCGGCGGCCCTGGCCCCCGTTGGCCAACCGCATACCCCCGCTCCAGGACCGCTCGCGGCTGTCCCCGTCCCGCAAGACCACGCCAGCAGACAGTCGGGTTCCTCGATCGCGCCGTCCAAAAGCCAATCCAGCATGGCAGCGGGAACCCATGTGGGTACTCCGGGGCCCCAGGGCCTTGTGAGCGAGCCTCCGTCCAGCATGCCGGCTGTCACTCCGAATCACCCCGTCATGCAGACGCCCGGATCCGCTGGCGGAGGGAAGCAAGCCCCTGCGACCGCGCCCATGCCCGCTCCCGTGGTCCTTACGGTGCCGACCCAGGCCCTCGCCGTCACCCCGGCGGCACAACGATTCACCGCCGCGCCCCTGCCAGAACAGGTCGCGGAGCTGACGCGGGCGGCCGTCTCGGCCGTGGACAGCCTCGTTGCCCCGCGGGGCGACGCAGCTGCGGAGGCCCCCGTGGGGTACGCCGCCATCGAGGATGTGGAGCCAGTGCTCGCTGGAAAGGGGCCCGTCACTGTGACCCATGCGTACGGCCCGGCGGGAAGCGCCGTAAGCCCAACGGCTGCTGGCGGAGACCTGCTCAGCCACGCCACCGCAGGCGTAGCGGCTGGCGAGCGACCACCCAAGCGGTCCCGCACCGTGACGGTGACAATTGAGATTCCAGAGGGGGCGTGAGAAGACAAACCACTTCCCCCCCCCCCTCACGCGCCCGCGCCCCCGCCTCACGCGCCCCCGGGGATCCCGGCTTTTGGGCTATTGAGTCTATGCCAGAGATTTGGGGGCCCGGAGACTCTCATGGCCACCTTTGGGCACTTCACGCAAAGGGCTTTCTTGACACGGCCACCATGGCGGAAGCGGTGGTGGACGCACCTTCCGGGGGCCCCAACCCTCATGCACATCTGGCCGGGGGCCTCGGCATTGTCCGAGCCGCGCCGATGCGAGTCCATGCAGTGCAGGCGGATGTCATGGGGGACGGCTCCGCCGGAAGAATAGGCATCAAAAGCAGCGGACGGAGAGCTTGTGAGGAGCCCCGGATTGCATGGCGGGCCATCGCCTCGAGCGGGGAAGCCTCACGACGTGAGGGCTTCTGGAAACATGTGGATGACACGGGCAAGGGGAGAGGGGTCGCTCCTGCCGCGTACTCCCGCTTGCGTGCGTTTTAACCTGTCGTCCATAGCTTCTTTTGGGAGTACTACTGGACCGCCCCGGGCTGGGCCTTTTCAGGAAACTTGCTGTACAGGCCGGGCCGGGCCAGGGGCCCATACGAGATTAGGGGTTTGGGCTTACGGTAGAGCACAGCAGAGCACAGAAGCGGGCGGGCGGGCGCAAGGAGAAATAGCAATGCAGTAGGGATCAGAAACGTCAGAATTTCAGCTGGGCAATCGGGGGTCCCATCCGAGTTCCGCAGGTGGGTGTGCAATGAGCGAGCGCCTCAGCAACTTCAGATAGTGCGTGGACTGCTGTCAGCTGGCAATCGGGGGTCCCATCCGAGTTCCGCAGGGGGGGGTGTGACTCTCTGGGAATGGGCACACGAGCACCTGACTTTATTTGGCGCTGGTCCCCTGTCATTGGTTGCACTGTTGCGTCCATCAGCTTTGCAGGCAGCTGCAGGGGGGGGTATCAGAATCCAAACCTCTGCTCGGCTCACTGACCCCTGCCTTACCGTATGCATGCTATATAAGAAAGCCATTTACATCTGCAAACTTTCGGTATGTGCAGCAAGCACGTGGAATCCCACTGTGGTCTCGACTTGCAAGTACCAGACGGGGCTTTATCATGCGGCTTCTCAGTATTTGGGGGATTTTACGTATTATGGGGCTTTCAAGCATCAAGGGGCGTTTGAGTATCATGGGATTCCTGATTCAGATCCAGACACGCATTGACCTGGCAGCTGAGATGTGCGGGTAGCTAGACAGACATTTACTTTGATTAAGATCGTGCTGGAGGCGGCGTTTGTGGCACTCCGTACTGTTTTGGTGTTCTATTGGTAGGCAGCCCGGGCGGCAGCGATACAGGAGCCAGCTTGCAGTTTTTAGGCGTAGAACACCCCCTCGTCTGTGACACCCCGTCACGTGTAACACCCAGTCTTGTGTGGCCCTCCGTGATGGGTGACACAGCTCATTTTGTGTGAGACACCCCGTCTTGTGTGACATTCAGGTGTCGGCATGATATGCACCCCGTTGCTTAGCATTTGTGTGTTTACATTCTGCAAACCAGGGGGCTTTATGGGGAGTTAAAACTTGTTAATTTTGGTCTGAAGGACGTGCATGTGGACTACACATAGATGTTTATAGTTCTACAGAATGGTGGCACGACTGGCGAAGTCCGCTTGCAGTTCTTGCATGTGTATACAATGTAGCAGCACCTTTAGCTAATGTTACGTGGAGACAATTCTTGAAAGCAAGGGGCCAAATGCAGAGTGATGGTTGACAACCGACTTTGTATTGATCAGCGGACTTTCAAGCCGGCTGAATAGTGAACTACGAGCCACAGGGACGTAAGATAGATTTTACATTCCAGGACCAGTCGCAAGGACCCCCCTCATGTTTAGCACTCGCTCTTGTGAGTGCATTTGTTTTCGAAATCGCTGCAAGCAAGGCTGCTTTGGAGTATGCGGGATGTAACATTTAGTTTCTTACCTGATAGTTGGTAGCGATACAGACGTCTGCCAGAGGGGATATGGTCCAGGTGGTGTGCAAATAGGATTTGGGTTGGGGGAAAATAAATGACAGAAGGTGCCCTGGCAACGTTACTAGGCAGTGGCATGTGCTGGTCACGTTTATTCAAATATATAAAACTTTAAATCAAATCTGGTAGGGTCCCCTGAACGTCAGAACCATTGCCGAGCGTGCGTTGCATGGCTGCCGGCATATGCAGGCTGCAGGCTAAGTATTCGTGACGGTCGATATGAATGCATGTGCATGAAGGCCCATTAAAAACGTGTGTGAGCTCTGATATTGTCATGTAGCCCCCTGCAGATGGTGACGTGGCATCACTGATGCCTGGTTGGTGTACATATGTCATCGTACATAGGCTAGAAGGTGCCAATTGGGACATAGAAATAAGTCTTTTAATAGGGCAGCAGACTTTCTAGATGTACGACACGCGTGTCCCTCGACACAAACTATTACGGGACTATATCCTCTAGATTGTCCCTATGTATAGGGCCGCTGGCTAGCTAGCCAATAGACACTGTATTTTTGTTGTATTTTTTTTCCAGCTCAGGTGAAATCTTGAATGCAGTTTTGATGGCCTGCCCAATCTCTAAACAGACAGGTCATGGTTTGCATTGATGACTGATGCAAGGTGGAAGAAATGAATGTAATTAGATTTCGTCACTGCTTCTTAACCATGGCCCGTATTTCTTATGCAACAAAACTGAAAAATCAAACGGTGGCACCAAAGTTCCAAACGGGGCTCTCAAAACGAGTGTCAAAAGCAAGACGTGTCATCTAGCCCAGCCAGTCATTTCTTCGAGGAACGTAAGCACCTTGATCATTGCTTAGATCGCTCATTTTGAGAGGAGTCTTCTCTCCTCATCATGCTACAATGTCGACTCTCCATATGACGTGGCCACACCACGTCGACTCTCCATATGACTTAGCCACACGACGTCGACTCTCCATACGACGTGGCCACACCACGTCGACTCTCCATATGACTTAGCCACACGACGTCGACTCTCCATACGACGTGGCCACACCACGTCGACTCTCCATATGACTTAGCCACACGACGTCGACTCTCCATACAACGTGGCCACACGACGTTGACTCTCCATATGACTTAGCCACACGACGTCGACTCTCCATACGACCCATACGGCGTGATTAGGGCCTCGGTCTTTTCAAAGATACCACGACCACATGGCTAGCCATGTGCACGCTCCCCTGAGGACCCCTTTCTATGCCTCTCACCCAAGCGTGTTTGCAAGGTTTGGACCCCCAGCCAGGCCATGGTCTAAGCCTATTGGTCCACAAATTTTGCACTTCCGTCCGGACGGACGGATTCAGTATGCTTTGTCAAACACGGAACAAATCAATTCGGGAACAAAATGAACTGCAGAAAATCTCACGTTCTCTAACACACTCCTTCTGCACGTGCTTGCACCGTTGTGAGCTTTGTTCGCAAAGCTCTCGGAACTGTAAAGTGTCTCAGAATTAAGGCAGGCTTCTGGAACATGGAGTGTTGTTCTGATGCCAAAAACTCGTAACTATGACATAAGCATGCTTACGGTAACAATATCATAACGAACGCATTCTTCTCTCCCTTTGGCAGCACGCCGAACGACTACACACTTGCAACTAGTAAAAGGGGGGTTTAATGTGGGGGGATGCCTTCAATAGGACAAATCCCTGCTGCTTGACTGCCACGACTTGCTTTGAGGCAGTAGACTTTACCCTAATAACCCTTACAAGGCCTTCATTTTAGGGCCTTATGGGCTAACCCTAATTGCCTTCATAAGGCCTTGATTAAGGCCCACCTTGTAGTACTCACTGAGAAGGCCTCACAAAGGTCATGTACACCGACAGAACACAAAACAGCGTGCCACGACTTAGCCACATTTGGCTCGACATATAAGGACCGGGTACCCGCAGACTGCGAATTGGACCGGAACTCCATTGCACATCACACTACATTGCACAGGACATCACACTGCCGCAGCAGTCACTGGTTCAAGACCTCCCTGATTCTAGACGTGTCGGCATCTACTTTTTTGCCGGGGGCGATGCACCAGCTAAAGCGGGCCGCGGGGCCGACATCGTGGACATGTACCGCCATCCACAAGTAGAAGATCGCCCCATGGGCCTTTCGAGAACCCCAAGCCGACAACACCCGCAAGGCCCGCCCCGCCTCTGCACCCTCCTCTTCAGAATGCGTCAAAAACTTACTACTAGTCAATAAAATAACATTGAGGAGTGATTGTATCTACCCAAACTCATCAAGGAGCTCCTCGAGGCTATAATGCACACAACGACCTGGAACCCACAGCGCTGCCCGCACACCTGTCTGACACAGCAATCAGTACATCAGAACAAAAGCATTCGCTCCCGCTGTCGCCTGAACCATGTCTTTAAACTTTTTTAAAGAATGAAGCATGTCCTAAGCGCAACCCACGTATAGGATCTCCACATGCTTTCTCTGTCTGTTTTATCACCTGCAAATGCGCCCATGGCTTCCTCTCTGATCCCCTCATACTCTGGCCACGCGCTTGCACCGGTAGCCCGCCTGCACATCTTACTGCAGGGGAGCCTGTGCAGGTCACATGTTTAGGGCATGTGAGTGCATGTGAGAGTCACATGTTTAGGGCATGTGAGTGCATGTGAGAGTCACATGTTTAGGGTATGTGAGTGCACGCATTCATGCACTCTCATGCCCTAAACATATGAGCTACATGGCAGCAAGAACACATAGCGAAATTGATAAAAATTTATTTTCGACAAAACCCCACCCGACACGGGGGCTCATGTGCCTATGTCATCCGAAGCATAGAGCTCACAAACGCGCCCACCGACACAGGGGCTCATGTGCCTATGTCATCCGAAGCATAGAGCTCGCAAACGCGCCCACCGACCCGGGGGCTCATGTGCCTATGTCATCCGAAGCACAGAGCTCGCAAACGCTCCCTCAAAAGTACAAGCCATTCCATAGTTGCTTCCAACTAGGAGACAGTGGACGATAAACTGATTTACAGCTGCGCCCATAATGGGAAACCAACGGGCGATTAGCCATTTTCTGAAGTGCGTCCAAAATAGAAAACAAGGGGAGACGAGCCATTCTCCCAGTTGCGCCCAGATTAAGAAGCAATGGGCGATGAGCCATTTTCCCAAGCGCATCCGGAATAGGAAAGGGGCGATAGCCATGTCGCAGCTGTGCCCAGGAGGGGCACCAATGGGCAGTGAGCCATTTCCCATGTGCTTGAAGAATGGGAAGCCCTGGCTGATGTCCCATGTCCCAGTTGCTTCCAAAGTTGAGAAGGATGGGTGATAGGCCTAAGCTTCCTTTTGTGTGCAGAAAAGCAACATGGGGGGCAGCATGCCCTTTCCTGCCGTCCCCCCAGAGGGAGAACCTGGGTATGCCAGATCCGTACAAGCTGGCAGTTTTTTTTTGTTGCGTCAAGATTAGAAACGTTTGGGGGGGGGGGGGTGTGCCGCCATGGTCAGCCACCCGTGGGGCCCCCCTCAGAGCTCTGCGCGCTGCGCCCCGAGGCGCCTTGCAGGAGCCCCTCGTCCTGGGGGGAGCTCAACAGGGTCACGGGGCGAACGCTGCGTGGGTTGCGGACGCCGATGGGGGCAGTGGATTCCTCAGCGGTCTCCACGGCGGTCTCCAGAACAACGGCAGCCTGCTGCTGACTTGGCGGCGGGGGTGGAGGCGGGGGAGGGGGCGGCGGCGGCGGGGGCCCGCGGGGCCCCCCCGCCGGCGCGGCAGCGGGGCTCCGCCCCGCGCCCGGCGCCGGCGCCGGGCCCGGCCTGGCGTCAGGCGCCGGCGCTGGCGCCGGTCCCCGGCCCCCTGGGGAGACCGCTGGGGCTGGGGCCCGGGCCAGCGAGGAGGAGACTGAGGAGTCTGCGGTGCCGGCGGAGCCCCCGCCGTTGGGGGCGACAGTGAAGGAGTCAAGTACGGAGCCGGTGGTGCTGGAGAGGAAGCTGACCTGCAGTTTACCGTTTTGCGCATCCAAGCGCAGGTAGCCCACCTGGTTGCCGACCAGCTTGCCCGCGGGGCCTGCAGCCTGTGATGGAGCGTCTGCTGCCGTGCCTGCCCAACCAATCCGCAGTCACCATAGGAATTGTGTGCGGGTGCGTGTGCGGGTGCGGGTGCGGGTGTGGGTGTGAATGTGGGTGTGGGTGTGGTGTGGGTGTGCCTGTGGTACTAGACTACTCTTGCGCACAGCTGGCAGTGAAGCTTCAAACTGCACTACGCTTGCACACAGCCGGCACACTACTTCCGGACTGCGCTAGTCTTTGCACACGACCGGCACAAAACTTTCATGGTGCACTGGGCTTGCGCACGGCTGGCACAGACCTTTCTAACTGCACTAGTATTGTGCACGGCCAGCACACAACTCCCGTACTGTGCCAGTCTTGTGCAGCCCGGCACGGGATATTTTGTACTGTGCTGGTCTTGCAGACAGCCGAACAAAACGTTTGTTCTGGCCTCTAGTCATGCACATGGCCGGCATGCAATCCTTATATTGGCGCAGCATCTGTGCATTATCGCCACAGAACGTTGCCAGTTTGAGGACGTTGCCAGTTTGAGAACGCCATTATCCCCATCCATAGTCAGGCAATGACCCCTCAGGCTGTGGCCAGACAGGCAATGGCCCCACAGGCAGTGCCCAGACAGGCAGAGACAGCAAGGTTGGGGGGGGGGGGAGGATGATGGAGAGCAACAGGAGACAGAAAGGAGGCCAGAGAAACAACAAAGGAGGGAAGAAGTGCATGGAGGATGAAGACCCCGGAGTCCGAACAGGAGGGAGGAGGGAAGGGGAGCAAGGAGGGAGCCAGAGGAAACGCAGGAGAGCAGAGGGGGGGAGGTGACGGGAGAACAGATGGCAGATGCGGCGCGAGAAAAGAGAAAAGATGGCGGATGTGATGGGAGAACCAGGGAGCTTGACAGCAGCAAGAGAAGGGGGACCCGGGCAACGCAAGGAGAGCCAGGAGAGGTGAGGCCCCTCCCCATTCCGGCCGCCTCCTCCCTGCTTTCATCTCCTCCTTCCTACTCTCCATTCCCACTGCCTCGCCTCTCCTTGCTCTCCTTGGAGACTAGGAAGGAGGAGATGAAGGCAGGGAGGAGGCGCGGGGAATGGGGAGGGGCGAAGGGCGGGAGGAGGCCAGAGGGAGTACTCCCGACAACGTAAAGGCCGAATCTTGTTCCAGGAAAACATCAGCTTTGGCAAAGCACAGAAGTGGTGGTGAGGGGAGGGAGGGAGGGAGGGAGGGAGAGAGCGAGGGGAGGAAGGAGGGACGGGAGGAGGGAGGGGAGGAGGGAGGGAGGGAGGGAGCGAGGTGAGGAGGGAGGGAGGGGAGGAGCCAGGGAGGGAGGGAGGGGGGGGGGGAGAGAGGGAGGGAAGCACCAGCGTTGCCAGCAACCACATAGACAGGGCCTCCCCCTGGAGCTGTGCCGGAAGACTTGCTGATGGCCCGCTGGTACCAATTGTCATGCCCCTGCAGCACCAGATCCACCTGCACTCCCCACACCAATTCTTTTAATCATTATTCCAGACTTGGCAAATGGAAGTGCAAGTTTCCCACCTTCCTTATGCTGCCCTCCCCCGTCTTACAGTCTCCTCCTGACCCACCTCCCCCAAACTTCTCCCCCTTCTCCTTTGTTCCCTCCATCCCGTCCTTCCACAAAAGCGCCTTCATGTACCTCACGGCCCCTTCATGTACCTCACGGCCCCTTCATGTACCTCACGGCCCCTTCATGTACCTCACTGAGCCTTCATGTACCTCACGGCCCCTTCATGTACCTCACGGAGCCCTCATGTACCTCACTGAGCCTTCACGTACCTCATTGCGCCTTCATGTACCTCACTGCACCCTCATGTACCTCAATGCGCCTTCATGTACCTCAATGCTCCTTCATGTACCCCACTGCGCCTCCATGTACTTCACTGCGGCTGCATGTACCCCACTGTGCCTTCATGTACCCCACTGTGCCTATGAGGCAGTAGACTCATCTCGTACCTTCCCCACTCCCTCCCTCCCGCCTCGGCTCTCCCCCCCCTTTCTCGCGGAGACACACACACACACACACACACACACACACACACACACACACAACACTCAACGACACACCAAACAGACGCATCTGCACGCAGACTCACACACATGCAGTGACGCATGTTTATACGCACACACCACCCCCACTTGAGGGCGCAGGCCCACATGGCACCCAGGGGGCACCGGGGGGGTTGAGAAGCTTACTCTCTGCGCTTGAAAGAGGGACTGGAGGGAGGAGGCCGCTGCGGCATCCAGTCCAGAGGGCGGGAACACCGGCTGGCTCCCCACCACTACTAGCCAGGGTGTCTTGGAGCGATCCACCCCCCTCATGTCCGCCTCCAGAAAGCTGCACCCTCCCCACTAGTGAGCCTGGCGGGCCTTGCATTGGGGTCCAAGATTGAGATTTAAGTGAAGGGGCTCGGGGTTTCACGCAGGGAATCTTCCCAAGTTGGACGAGTTCCAACTCCAGGCCCTGGACAGATTTCCATGGCTGAGGTCATCAGACGGTACATGCAGTACAGAGGCGGCGAAGGAGAGGACTTGGAAGGGGTGAGTGAAAGTGAGGCGGCAAGGGGAGGAAAAGAAGGGCAGGTGGAGGTGGAGCGGACCAAGAGAGCGAGAGACAGGAAGGGGGGTGGGTGGCGCGCACGCGTATCTGTGTGTGCAAGCGTGTGAGTGTGTGAGAGTGTGTGTGTGTGTGTGTGTGTGTGTGTGTGTGTGTGTGTGTGTGTGAGAGAGAGAGAGAGAGAGAGAGAGAGAGAGAGAGAGAGAGAGAGAGAGAGAGAGAGAGAGAGAGAGAGAGAGAGCGTGTGCGTGCGTTCGTGCGTGCGCGCGCGCGCGCGCGCGCGCGTGTGTGTGTGTGTGTGTGTGTGTGTGTGTGTGTGTGTGTGTGTGTGTGTGTGTGTGTGTGTGTGTCTGTCTGTGTGTGTGTGTATCTGCGTGTGTGTCCCTGTGTCAAGCCTTGATGGAATTCTACCACAGGTAGGGCCTAATCATTACGGGGTTTGTTGGCAGACACAGATCTGGCAGTGTTGGGCACCATACCTGTACTGAGCAGAGGAGGGTGAGAGGTCCTGCGAAGAATCGTAGTGCAGGAAATGCATCGGCCCAAAGTTGTAGGAGTAGTAGAGGGCGGCCCCGCTGGCAACCCCCGGAGGAGCAAACCGCTGTGCCAGGGTGAGGCTGCTGCGACATCCTGTTCAGGCAACCTCCCCTCTGCATGTTGGCAAATTAAACATGCAGGGTTGTGTGGGGTTTGTAAATGTAACTTGCAGGTGTTTGTCAGTGTTAATTTGCAGGGGTTGGGGAAACAAAAAGAAAGGAAAAAAATAAATGGTTTGATCGGGAAATCTAGAGGAATGTCTGCGCTGTGCGGCTCGAGGAAGAAACCCCGAGATTGCAAACGGTCCGCGAAACCTCTCATGCACCACTGAAAGCAGTGCGTCTGAAGCTCGAAAGTAGTGTCAGACATCGCACGTTCATCCCCCCCCCCCAACACACACACGCACACACACACACACACACACACACACACACACACACACACACACACACACACACACACACACACACACACACGCGCGCGCGCGCGCGCGCCCACACGCAGGCACGCACACGCATGCACGCACGCCCGCAAGCACAGGGACGGAGGGAAGGGAAGGGAAGATTGGGAGAAATGGACGAACACGGAGGTGGGGGGCCCCACCAGGGGCTGTGGAGGTGGGACTGGCAGACACTTGCAGCGGGGCCATCTGGAGGCTGGCCCCAAACTCATCAAAGAATGTGTCCCACGCCAGTGGAGACCTGCGCTCTCCAAACCCATCTTTACTTGGACACACCTTTCCCTTCTTCCCTTGTGTTAAAAACCAGCAGGACGAAGTGGTCCTCCCACATCATATGTGCACGGCACTGTGCACCTGCGCGCACGCGTGCCCCCCCCCCCCTCTCTCGCTCTCACTCTCTCTCTCTCTCACTCACACACACACACACACACACACACACACACACACACACACACACACACACACACACACACACACACACACACACACTTAACCCTGTCGCCCGCCCAACCCGGCCCCGGCCCTGCCCGCATGCACACATGCACGCCCGCCTGCCCTACCCCCAACCGTCCCTCCCTCCTCCCCCTCCTTCCCTCCCTCCCTCCGTCTCTCCTCCCTCTTTATCTCAAGTGGTAGGGAAATGCGCTAGCGGGGCGTACTGCTGCAGGACAAGGTCACCCCCATTCACAAGAAGGGAGAAGCCGGATGCCAGGGCGGAGGCCAGGGCCGTGGCGGTCTCCAGGGACCCTTCCTGACGGCCCCCGGGGCCCCATGCCCCGTCCGAGGGAGCCTGCCCGGCATCTGCAAAGAAGAGTGCCTGCATCCCAGCCACCCCGCTTAAACGCCACTCGTTGCTGTGTACGTACGGGCATACCGGCAAAAGGGTGGAGAGCGAGAAGGGTGGGGGCGCGAGCGGGAGAGTGGGAGCACACACATATCAACAACCAAGAAACCTTCCCTCAAAAGTCTTGTCCAATACTTGTTCCAAGTCATATTCAGCCTAACGTCCGTAAGTCAATTTTGCCTATTGCAGGCCTGTTCGCCTTTATCCTTTGGTTGATTGCACAACATCATCAAATCTCCCGTCGACCTTTCCTTGCAAGCGTTGCTACAGTAATGGAATTATTACCTCATGCTCCCTTTGTACTTGCTCAAGCACCGGCAAAATGCTCAAGGGCGGTCAATTCTCCTCACCAAAATACAAAAAGAAAGCAATCAGGCTTATTGTATTGAAGTTTGCAGGGGCGACTACGAATGGCACCGCATTTGCAACCTTTCATACTTCAAAAAGCCCCTGGATACACTGGGTACCTCCAAGCGGTGGAATGGTCCCATGTGTACCATCCCGATCACCTTGCAGCGGGGTCCTAGCTAATACTCATCTAGGCGCCTTACTCAGAGAGCCTTGCTGAAAACAAATTGGCAGGCCTTCGCTGATACCGTTTGGTTTCCCCGCCGCTGACCCCGTCAATCCCTCTTTGTTCTCCCGCTTGTTGTAATTTACCTCGGCAGAATGTTGATTTGACTCTGTGCTGATTAGACTGCGGGTCATGCTAAACTGACCTGATTTCCATCTACTGAGCGAGCTGAACAACACATGGATAGAGAGGAGGGGGAGAGAGGAGGTGGAGTTGGTGGTGGTTGGGGGGGGGGGGGAGGGGACAACCTTGAGGAAGGGGAGGAGCGAGAGAGCCGAGAAGAAGGATGGAGGAGGAGGAGGAGGAGGAGGAGGAAGAGGAGGAGGAGGAGGAGGGGGAAGAGGGTGAGGAAGAGGAAGAGGGAGGGGGGAGAGGGAGAGGAGGAGGGCGACGAAGGGAAGGAAGAGGAAGGTGGAGAAGGAAGAGGAGGGCGAGGAGGAGGATGAGGAGGAGGAGGAGGATGAGGGAGAGGAAGAGGAGTGAAGACAAAAAGGGTATCACCTTTGCTGATACGTCAGACCCCACCTCTGGGGGCGTGGTGAAGTTGTAGATGGGCGTGAAGTACCATCGTACCTGCAGAAATGCACAGAAGGTTCCACGCTCAGACTCCACCAAAGTGTGGTGTCCTGGCTCTTTGCTCTAACCCTCATCCTTGCCTAATGAGCTGCATTCTGAGAGCTGCTCACTAAGGAAATGTGGTAAGGTACCAAGGAAATGTGGTAAGGTACCAAGAAAATGTGGTAAAGGTGGACCAGGACGTGGTGTAGGTGGCAGAGGATCCTGTTGAACAACATATGGGCTGGTTCTGGATGCAATATTTGCTTCTTTCCTTTGACACGGGTCACAAACAAGACCTTTAGGGCGGCTGTCTTGTCATCTGACCCCTCGGACTCAAAACACGTGTGCTGCAAACGGATTCCTAAACACGGAACACGTGCCTGCTTGTTATCTGTGAAGTGCCGACGACGTAAATAACTTTGCACCCCCCCCAAACCCCCCTAACCCCCCAACACCGCTCTGACAAGTCCAATTGATCTTCTCGCGCCGGGCCCTGCAGACACCTCTCTCGCCTCGAAAAGGGGAGGGGGGGGGGACATGTCTTCTGTTTTACGGCAGAGAAACACGTCTTCTCACACACATGACACACAGCAAGTGCATTTCCTTGGTGGCATTGGCTAGTTGCGAAGGGGAGCCACAAGCCCCCCTCCGGGGGGGGGGGGGGTTTCCAAAATGGTACTTGTAATTTGCGGGAAAGACCGTACATCGCCGAACTTGTAGAAGTACGTTGTGGAGGGCTTGAGGCCCGTCAGAACTGCCTGGTTTAGGGTTTGCGGCCCCAGGGCTGCGCAGTCTCCTTCAAATGTGATGGGGCTGGAGGAAGCTGTCACCGAACCCTCCCAATCTGCCTTCACCCTCCCCCAATACACCTGCACACCCCAAGCTACTGCGTTTTGACAGAGGCTCCTGGTGGATGGAGTGGGAGACCCTTTCTGTATCGGCCCCCTCTTTGCATGGGTCCTTAGGCGTGGCCCCCCTCCTCTCTCTCTCTCTCTCTCTCTCTCTCTCTCTCTCTCTCTCTCTCTCTCTCTCTCCTCTCTCTCTCTCTCTCTCTCTCTCTCTCTCTCTCTCTCTCCCCCCCCCCCCTCTCCCTCCCTCCCTCCCTCCCTCCCTCCCTCCCTCCCTCCCTCCCTCTCTCTCTCTCTCTCTCTCTCTCTCTCTCTCTCTCTCTCTCTCTCTCTCTCTCTCTCTCTCTCTCTCTCTCTCTCTCTCTCTCTCTCTCTCTCTCTCTATCTCTCTCTCTCTCTCTCTCTCTCTCTCTCTCTCTCTCTCTCTCTCTCTCTCTCTCTCTCTCCCCCCCCTCCCTCTCCCTCTCCCTCTCCCTCTCCCTCTCCCTCTCCCTCTCCCTCTCCCTCTCCCTCTCCCTCTCTCTCTCTCTCTCCCCCCCTCCTTCCCCCCTTCTCCATCCCCCTTCTCTCTTTCCCCCCTTCTCTCAGTGTGTGCGTGTGTGTAAGAGCGTGTGTGTGTGTGTGTGTGTGTGTGTGTGTGTGTGTGGCGCGCGGGGGAGCGTGTGCGCGTGCGGGCGGGTGTGTGCATGTGTCCCCCCCCCAACAACACACACACACACACACGGGGGGGGGGGGGGCAGGGACAGAGGGCACCTTTGAACTGCACATGCCTAACTTATCTCACACATGAACAGGGATATCACGCCCATGTGCCGGCCAGCTGGCGGTGCGTCTGTTCCTGAGAGGGCCCCGGGGGGGGGAGGAAGGTGTGGGAGGAGATGGGGAGCTGGGCGTCATAATGAAAAAGGATGACGCACCCTTGGTGTGTCGCTTTCCTTGGAAGTCCACAGCACGCGGAGCTCCCTGCAGGGTTCCCCACACCCCAAATACTACTCAGGGCCCACATCCCTAATCAACTGGAGGGGTTCATGTTCATGTAGAGCTCGTAAGGAGTGGATGGGTCTAGTAAATAGCATGGTTGACAAAAACATCCTTCCATCTTGATAGGTAATGGTCATCCAGTCATCTTGATAAATCATGTGTAACATTCATTCATTCATCCATACGTTCATTCACTCACTCAGTCGCTCGCTCACTTACCCACCCACCCACTCACTCATTCGTTCGTTCGTTCGGTCCTTCGTAGTCATCGCCCAGAAAACGCGTAAAGCTTAAGAGTGGCTTATCACAGTTAGTTTGCCATTGGACGGAGGTGCCATTCACACCAGTGATGACCATAAACGCCCCCCCCCCCCTCCGGGGCGGGGGCCCACACCAGCCCACACAGCTCCTTGCACCTGGGCCCGCGGACACGGAGGACACGCGCGCGCGCACTCACACACACACACACACACACACACACACACACACACACACACACAGACACACACACACACACACACACACACACACACAGGCACGCACGCACGCACGCACGCACGCACGCACGCGCGCACGCACACACACACACACACACACACACACACACACACACACACACACACACACACACATGCACATACACACAGATGCGCGAGGACATGCAAATGTACACACACAGAGATACACAAAAGGCGGAGGGGCGGGGGAGGGGTTGAATTGAGATTATTGAAAGGGGTGAGGGAGTTTAAGGAAGGGGTGGGAGGATGCGCTCGAACCACCATGGTGCTGGTAACTGACTCACCCAGTTTTACCAGTGAGGACCAGGCGGCCTTGCAGGGGTTCATTGACATCACGCATGGTGATGGGTGCGCTGGTGCCAACAATCTTGGCTCCCCCAGCCCCATCGGGCTGCAGGTATGCAAATCTCAGGGGCACTCTGTAGTTGATAACCCGGAACCTGCAGTCGCGTGCGCCCAGGTGTCAGCAAGTACATGCTGCCCTCACTTGGATGCCCGGGAACTTCTCGAAGGTTCAACCCCATGTCATTTCCTTGCCCATGATACTTTCCTTCTTTCTTCTGTGATCCCTTTTTTGCTGAGCACCTCCCCCGATGGAGGGTCCCTGATATGCTGCCCAGTATGCTCTGACAACCCCCCTCCCCCGCCTTCCCTCTTCGTATGCCCCCTTTCAGATAATGGTCACTCTGCTTCCCTCCTTCCTCGCCCCTTTCTTCATTCTCCCCGGGTGTGTGTGTGTGTGTGTGTGTGTGTGTGTGTGTGTGTGTGTGTGTGTGTGTGTGTGTGTGTGTGTGTGTGTGTGTGTGCGCCCATGGATACTCTCCACTCCCCAAACCCCCCAAAAGCTTACATCCAGAGCCAGTCAATTCTGCTGACAGGGGATGACACTAATTTCATTTTAAAACAAAACAAAAAATAAACCACAAGCCCCCCCCCCCCCA
Source organism: Botryococcus braunii (assembly GCA_002005505.1). NCBI lineage: Eukaryota > Viridiplantae > Chlorophyta > Trebouxiophyceae > Botryococcus > Botryococcus braunii. The sequence continues at coordinate 132,454 of KV908493.1, read as the reverse complement.
ACAAGAAAGAACACACACACACACACACACACACACACACACACACACAGCGCCCGTGTGATGATATTCACGCCAAGGTCTGCGCCACTCTCATCAATGAAGCCAAGCAATTAAAATGACCTCCCATATTAGCAAAGCACATTCAGAGGTCCAGGACGGGATTATG
>KV908493.1:127288-129788 GCA_002005505.1 Botryococcus braunii | reverse complement strand
GCACTCTGGGTTGTAGAAAGTGGAGGATGTGGAGTGAGCTTGATAGCTGGCAGATGGTGCTGTACCTCGGGCAGAAGCTGAAGCAGGGCTTGCCCGACCGGCTCAGAGAGTTTGTTGCGAAGAGGCGGGAGAGGGCCGCTGCACTGGCAGGAGTCTTCTTCAAGGCGGGAAGGTGGCCCAGGGGAGATGTCATCCCCCGTTGCTGGCCCTGTGGGGCGCAATGGCTGGGCTGCCCTCAGAGCTGCGGGAGCGCATTGCCTTCCAGGCGCACCTCATCTACTGTGATCTGGCAACCTCAAGCTTCTTAGCTTCAAGCCGCTGCGGGAGTCGATGTTGCAGCCGTGTTCATGGCAACAAATATCGACGTACCGAGCTGCGTGGCTCGGTGCAGAGGGGGTTCTTCCTTGTCCCATTCCTCATTAGTTCATCGTTTTAGGTGGACACTTACATCCTCTTTGGGGACGCTGGTTTGTGACCAGCCCCTATGTACGTCGGGTGATAACACATGTGTGAGAACTGTACAGTTTTCACAGAGGCTGCGCCGTTAAGTTTTCGGTGTGTGCGTGGGTCCGGCCCCTCCCCTCCTCCGTAGAGGGCGCGCGCGCACATGTGTGTGTGTGTGTGTGTGTGTGTGTGTGTGTGTGTGTGTGTGTGTGTGTGTGTGTGTGGGGGGGGGGGGGGGGTTGAAGCCATGAAGGGGAAAACGAACCCTTCTATTCCAGCATCGCAAAAATGTTGTATTGGCATGTATTTTTACGCGAAGTTATGTCAGACGCGACAGGTAGGTTTGTCTCTGCGTTTTCCTTATGTAGGGCCCCTGTAGCGCTCAAAGCGCCAAGGAAAGGAAGAGATGGGGACACATCAGTAATACTCGGATCATGGCCATATGCCACTTACTTGGTTGGCTGTGCCAACGGTAGGTGAATGATATCCATATGTACATGTATATCCCCAATGGTTATCTAGCATGGCATCCTGTAGCTACTTACCTCCATAGGCTCGGGCGGGACCCGATGGGCAATCCCCCGAGGCAGTACATAGGAGCCAGCTAGCATAGTCCCGCCAAGAGCCAGTGGACCCTTGGAACGGGAGACGAGTAGAATCCCCGTATGTCACAGGCGGAAGCTAATGACTGCAGCCATTCGAGGAGACCGTTACAGCCCCTGCGAAGTTGAGGAGTGGTCAATCTGACGCGCAGTGGAGGCAACTTCAACGGGGTCGTTTGTTTCAAAGGGCTGGAGAGTTGCCTTTGGAAATTTCACCCTTTTAGGTCGGGGAACAAGGTGGGCAGCAACGCTAGCCTATGTGCCGCAACAGCTGGGGGTGAGTTTTGTGGGACTTGATGCGGTGCATCACATTTCCGTAGGCTGTGAACCATATGCATGTCGCTTCTTTATGAGGCCATTGGGTTGGCCCCTCTGCTGTCTATGCTGATAGCTACCTGTATAATTGCCGAAATGAATTGTAGCACACACTGCCTGTCGTGAAGGACAATGCCCCTTGCCAATTGGTTGTCTTGTATGAAATAAGATGAAAGTGGAGCCATGATGTCTTTATGTTCTGCACATGTGAGGTGTCGTTACCTGCACAGAATAGTCGGTTAACTGATTTAACGATAAGGTTTGTTCCGTAAGCAGTTCGGGGATAAGGTTTGTTAACGGAGGGCAACAATAAACACGGATAACGTTATTGCAATATACGATAAGGTTTGTTTACGGAGGGCAATAACAACGTGACTCATGGCCATGCGAGTCGAGTAATGCTAGATGAATGATGATCTATAGAAGCTGAACTGGACACCACAAGCACCGACTGCTATCTTAACAGTCATTACGACCTTCCAGCACTCTCTATCCAGATGATGCTTCAAGCTCAAGCTCACTCCAACCAAGAGGCGCCGTCCTATTAAAGTTTAGAGGAAGGCAAAGGTATTGCAGATACCATTGCGCCAGGAAACAGAAGTTGCAACAATCTCATTACAAAGGTAGTGCATCACCTGTGTTCCGTCCAAAAACTGGTTTAGCTGATGCAGCACCAGTTCCAAAACCCGTAACCACTCTTACCAGCGCATAGAGCCTATTATCCTGTAAGTAACATTTCATTAACGAAATGCAATGCTAACACATAGTAACATTTCATTTATCTAATGCATTGCAGCAAGTGTCGCATGCTTGCTTCATCGCAGTGCCACAGCAAGTTCACGTTACCCGGTGAACATGACACCCACCTGGGCCCAACCCGGACTGCTATCTTAACAGTCATCACGAAGTCCATACACATCACCAATGTTAATCAAAAACTAGATCTTCCTGCGTGATGAGCAACGCATGCTTCCATCACAAGTGCAACCGTTACGAACTCAACTGGGGGTTTACCAGCAACGCTGTCTCCAGCTGATGCTTCAAGCTCACACCATGGCCAATTGCAAGAGCCGCCGTCCTCAGTTTTCGGAGAAAGGCAAATGTACTACACTTACCTTTGCACGAGGAAACATAAGTTC
>KV908493.1:79788-112288 GCA_002005505.1 Botryococcus braunii | reverse complement strand
GTCAGCCCTCATGGGGTGTCTCTCACGCAGGGTAAGCTGGAGTCTAAATTAATGGGGATCAGTCTGGAGGGTGCCACGTATTTTAAATGTTCAAGCACCCTCTGCAGCGATTCTGTGTGAGTTTGCAAGTTGGCAGTGAAGTAAAAGCGTCACGGAGAATTGTGACGCTTGGTTTGCATTATGGCAAAAGAACAGAAGCTTCTTAAGGGTATCTGGAGTGTGGGCGTGTGTGGCTCATGCTTGCATCGGAAGTGTCACATCTGCAGAAGAGCACTTTCATCTCCATGGCAGGAGTGTGGGCCATTTTGGCCTTTGTGTGAAAGCTCCTTCTAATGGCCATTTTTGGTGTGGCCAAGTATGGCCAGTTTTGGTAAAATCTAATATACCGACTTTTGTCGTGCCTACGTCAGACTTGGGTGGCTTTGTGATAATTGTATTGTCAGGGTGAGTCAAATCCTGACCGATGTTGATCTTCAAGCATTGTAATCATGGATAAAGCAGCATGTATGCATATGCCCAAGGAGTCCGCCCAAGGACATTGTGCAGATATGCAGGTCGCGAGAAGGTTTTTAATTACTTGAATGATACTTTAGCATGTCCAACCTTTGCCATCTCGCACTGATGGATAGAAATTGATTCTGGAAATAGCACGTGCCCTCTCCCCCTCCTACACATATGCCTCACAAGTAAGGTTCCTACATTCAAAAGTTGTAAAACACATTCACAAGTTGTAAAGTCAAGGGTCTGTACCACCGTTTTGCGAGCATAAACACCTACCGCACATGGGTGGGCAGCACATGCATGTGCACACGTGATATGATAATGTACGCATTTATGCCTAGCCATATTGCTGCATGCTTAAGCCATCATGGCTACCCGCCAAAGCCACGGCTATAGCTGGAGAATGCTTTCAAAAAGTGTCAATAGGTAAATGATTTCGAGAGTCAAACGCCCATCGAATCCGTCATATGATCTGTCATATGGATTTGCATTTCAGCAATACTTTTTACCAGGACCACACCCGTATACATATGTGAACTTATGGACATGACATTTGTAAGCGATATTCATATTCTCAATCCAAATGCCGTCATACACAAAATATTTATTGATGATAAAAGAATACCACAACCTTTGCATCGATATCCCCATGCGCAACTAAAAGTATTGATTAACCCAAGCACACCGGAACCTTTGCATCCCCAATCAATTAATGTCCGCCTGTCGATCAAGCAGGTCTCAAACGCAAAGCACGGCAATGTTGATTACCATTAAGCATGCTTTTAAGTAAAGCATGCAGTTAGCTGTCTTCAAAGACACTTGATTCCTTCCAAGGATCCTTTAATCAGGTACACATTTCTTTCAATCAATATTGCCGTGCTTTGCGATTGAGATCTGCTTGGTCAAGACCTGCTTGATCAAGTATGTCCATCATGTTCGACAGGCAGACACTGATTGATTGGAGCCCTACCAGGTGCTCCTCGCTCATGTGAGCATCTAAAACGTCTATATATTAGCTAATTATGCTAACATGTCAATAATACATTGCAGGTGCTGTGGATTTTTGCACACGCTGTGTCTAATCCTGGACATTACATTTCGTCACGCCCTCCCCTTCCTTGCAATTGCTTGTTCTCGAGCTGGCTGAATCGAGTTTCTTGGTTAACGTTATCATAATCTGCAGATCTGGAGGGTGAACTATGAAGGGGGGGTCCTTCGACTGCACCATATGGTGCAGTCGAACATGCATATTGTGAGGGGTTCATCCGCAACTGGTAGCAACTCAACCTTGCCTCGCACTTGCTCAGGTTCGTGACCGCTACCCACATTTGTTCTTGTTGAGTTGTGAACATACATTATAGAATGCCTTGTGCTTTAGGTGATCTTCAAATGTACATTATTAGGATACGGGTCCACTATCCACATAAGGTACCTCAAGACACGTTCGGATGAGGTCTATTTCGAACATAAGGTACAATCTGATTTAGATTACGCGTTAGTGTGAAAGGACTATTAAAGCTGCGATCACCGCATAGTCGAGCAACTGGTTTGGAAAGATACTGGGCACATAAGGATGCCAGTCTTGTTCATGCAGTTGCATGTGTCTAAAGAGCAGACAGTCATCAAGGACTGTAGCTGGAGAGGCACGAACTTACGACCTGTCTGCTTGCTTACAGGTGCGGTGACGCAGGGTGTGTATTGGTAATGTGTTCATGTTTGATTGCTTGTTTGTAAGTGAACCATCTTAGTGGACAATCAAGTCTCCCAAACAGCTAAGGGACGGAGTCTTGATTGAGTATAGGAAGGTACTTGCTTTCAGCCGTCAGGAGCTTATCCGTGTGTAGATGCTCATTGACAGATCAACATGTAACGGAACTGGTTTGGAAAGATACTGGGCACATAAGGATGCCAGTCTTGTTCATGCAGTTGCATGTGCCTAAAGAGCAGACAGTCATCAAGGACTGTAGCTGGAGAGGCACGAACTTACGACCTGTCTGCTTGCTTACAGGATACGCCACTGCCCATAACCTTTTTAAAGGTACAACTGGGCAGTGGTACCCAGTTGTTCCTTTTTATGGGCCCACCACTCTTCCGCTGAACCAAGGGCAGACAGGAGTGCATGGCATCATCGGATGCATCTGTACTGGGTTTTCCACGGACTCGCCTGACGGCAAGAAGAAGTAAAAAAGGAACAACTGGATGTTCACTCAGAAGGCCTACCGACAGAGTCTTCAATATCTTGGGAAGTTTATTTCCGTGAAGTGACCTGAGATTATCACCCGTCGTCTTTGTCGTGAGACCGTCAGTAGTTCCGGGTGGTCAGGCAATTGAATTGCTGAAGAATATTTTGCATATCTTGCATATTAAGGGTACATGCTAGACCTCGAAAGGGTGGAATACTTGAAAGTGCTGTGGTGTACGCCGGAAGGGTATACTTAAACCAGCTTTGTCAGGCTGAACGCTGTGAGAGCAAGTGAAGTGTATGACCAGACCTCAAACTCGTTCCCAAAGCAAGGTTTCTGAAAGTAATCCCAGCAGTACAGAGACTATGGCAACACCAGCAGGAGGCAGCACGGCCTCCTCAGGAGCTGGACAGTCAGGACAGACCACTGGAGGCACTGCAGCCAGCTCGTATGCATACACGATGAACTCCTCCAATCCCAAGATGTCTACGCAGCTGAAGGCTGATCGCACTAATTTCAGGGCCTGGCGTGAAGAGCTGGAGTCCTGCGCAATGCAAAAAGGAGCAATGGGAGCGTTGGAGACAGCTATGCCTAAGACCGCAGAGAACGCAGCAGTAAAACATTTCATTTTGCAGTCTGTCCCGTCCATGTGGCACGACGAAGTCAAACAGCGGGGGAGCGCTTTTGACTTCATTCAGTGGATGGCAGACCGCTGCACTGGAGGGAAGGACAGGGAAATCAACGAGAAGTGGATCAAGGGGCTCAAACAAGGCATGGTAAAGGGAGAGACAGTGCAAGAATGGTGCCACCGAGTCATCAGTATTGCCGCCTCCCTGGAGGCCAATAACCATCAGCTGAGCGACCGCCAGATCTGCAGGTATATCTATAAGGGACTACCTGCAGTCTTGCAGAACGACGCTTGGGCAATTACCTCCGCCAAGTCAGACCCCTACAACATGCTGGAGACGATCCTCACTGCCATTGAGAACTTGGAGTACCAGGATATCCCGCTGGCAGAGTCAGTGCAAGTCACAGCATCAGCTGCAGCAGTTATGGCAGCAGCAGCAGCAGCCGTGCCAGCTCAGGGTGGAATCCCTGGGCCTCCCCAAGGCGCTGGAGCTGCACCGGGCGCTGGAGCAGTACCAGGAGTGGGAGCTGGAGTACCTGCTGATGGTCAGGCCCCCTATGGCCCTTCTGCTCACAACGCTGGAGGCAGGGGGCGAGGGTCTGGACGTGGCAGGAGGCCAAAGGAGGAACTGGCGTGTCGCTTCTGCAACGGGACGGGACATTTCTGGAGGGAGTGCCTGGAATTGAAGAGGCTGCAAGCTCTACGTGGCACAATGCAAGCTGCAAGTGCGGGCCCAGCTGCGTGGTGGGGCACTGGAGCTCCTCAGCAACAAGCCAGCTGGTGGGATGCTGGCCAGTCTAGAGGAGGCCCTCCCGTGTCACCCTCACATGCTCCTGGATCTGTGTCCACTCTCTTCCCCTTCTTCCCAGGCTGGCATCTCCCACCACCACCTCCTCCAGGTGCTGGTGAGCCTATGTTCGTTTCGTTGAATGTGCTTACCCCTACGTCTCATGGGGCTTGCAGTACCTCGTGGCTGATAGATAGTGGTGCATCGGTGCACCTTGTAAATGATCTGTCTTTACTACACAACCCAGTCAAGCATGCCCAACCCCTCCCTCTTCATTTGGCCACTTCTGACGCCAAAGGTGGGATAGTTGCAACTGGGTCTGTGTGTCTGGTCAATGCCAGACAAGAGGTGTTTTGGCTGCATAATGTGCAGTGTGTGCCCACTGCACACACTAATCTGATTTCTGTCACAGGAGCCATTCAGGATGGAGCATCATTCCTCACTGACAGTGCAGGTGGGTACACGACCATGAAAGGCCCAGCAGGCTGGTCTGGCAAGATAGCCAGAGAGCGAGGGCTGTTTTTTTTAGAATGGGTGTGTCCCGTCAAGAGCCAGCATGATGCGCAGCCACAGTCCAGTCCTCATGTTGCCCCGTATCATGCCAGGAAAGGGCACGTGTGTACAGATCGACTACTGTGGCATGCAAGGTTGGGGCATCCTGGGGTTAAGAGTATGACAAGGTTGGACAACGAAGACCTGGTCACTGGGATCAATGTGTCCCTTGCTCCATGCTCAGAGTGTTCTTGTTATAATAGTGAAAGAACATTTAGTGACTTTCCCTCAGAAGAGTAATAGTGGCCAGGCTTCTCTAAAGCAATCACTATGAACAATCTTAGAGGTTGAGTAAGGGATGGCAGAACTCTAGAGTTCTGCCATAATTGATCTGGACTGATTCCATTTCGGAGAAAGAGAGTAATGCAATCTGACGCGTTCTTGCGAGAAAGGATATAGGCAGCAGGCATGAAGGGCTCGGTACTTGTTTGGGACTGAAAGAGCACTCCGGGTGCTTATCTCTGATCAGTTGCCACAAGTATCAACACATAGTCGGGCTCTGCTTGCTCTCCTACACACAGCAAGAGACCCGACCGAGCTTAACACCCTTCGTGCCGGGACATACAGGTGGAGTGCTGCAACTTAGTGTAACTTGCATGAACAATTGATTAGGAAGAGGTCTAGATAAGCGTATTAGAATGTTGCTAATGCTTGGCTCATCGAACAATGGTAATGCGAACTATCTGTCGATGCGTAGAAGAGGTAGTTTGAATTCCTTGGCGTTGAGAGAGAGCAAGAAGCAATGTAATGACTTGTTTGGGACTGAAAGAGCACTCCGGGTGCTTATCTCTGATCAGTTGCCACAAGTATCAACACATAGTCGGGCTCTGCTTGCTCTCCTACACACAGCAAGAGACCCGACCGAGCTTAACACCCTTCGTGCCGGGACATACAGGGAACATTACGCCCAGAATTGTACAGGTTATGGGCCCACCAACTCTTGAGCTGGGCAACTGAAAGTATGTTCCGAGCCTACGATGGGACGAACGAAGCAGAGCGAAAGGATGTCGGCCGGCGGTAAAAGACCTTTTATTCCCCCACCTCCTTCACCACCTACATATGATAGCCTGAGGCGAGCTGGAGGAGATACGGGACCGAGAACACCAGAAGAACGAGCATTTCTAGTGAAGGATTTTGTCAGCCGTGCGTACGGACTGGGCAAAGTCGAACAGCCTCAGTGGTTCAGACGACGATTCTCTGCTTACCCAGCCTACAAAGTAACTGCGTGGGAGTGTTCATTCATCAACGCGGATCCAGGCTTCGTCACGCGAGCATTATTTGAGCGGCATCTACAACAGATCGGAGGACCCAGCAAACCCGAGTATTGGGAAGAAAGGGCAGCCTACACAGCAGTGGAGTGTGCTCTCGCCACTCTTGACGAGGACTTCCTACTTTCCCTTCTGGGCAGCAGAAAAGGATTCAGCCCACAGGAGTGGTGCACGGACACAGATAACGGAGACGAAGACGGGGACTCGCAGCGTTCAGAACCTAACGCAGATTGAGTGACATTCGAGCTACATGGCGAGAAAGAGATCTAAATCAAGGGAGCCATCAGAGGAGGAGCCCACAACAGAGGAGGCGTCTACATCGTCTCCCACACGACAGCCGTGTACACCCAGCACATCAAAGGGCGAGGGAGATGTACTTCCCAAGGTCATAGCCACCCAAGTCAAAGTGCATATTAAACTGGATCGTCATGGCACAAATTTTGTGGTATGGGACAATGCCTTTACTGCTGCCAATAGTGCTAAGGGTTCTTTTCCTGCCATTCAGTCAGCCATGCCTGGGACTATCCATAATGCGGCTGCAATGCTTCTGCTGTATGAGTCAGTTCCAGAGGAATGGTTAGGAGCAGTGTCAAGTAAGCCGTCAGCATATGATGCATATCTGTTCATTTGCAAGAAATTTGTTGGTGGTTACAACACTCAAGCCAATGCAGACTGGCTGAAGGAAATGTCAAGAGGGATGAGACGTGGAGAAACGATCTCTCAGTATGTGTCTAGAATGATAAATCTCAAAGGCTGCTTGAAACGCAACGGCCATGACCTCTTGGATGGTCATGTGGCCACTCAGATAGTGCAGGGACTGCCAGCAGCAGCTAATCCTCCCGGGCTGTTACCCACTGCAGTAGCTTACCCCCTGGATGAACTGGCAGCTCTCATTTCCACCACTGCAGAGGCTTCTGGCTACAACGATGATGGAGAACAGCCTGCCATGGTGATGAAAGCAATGCCTGCTCAACTAGAGACTGCTCCAGCCCCTTCCACTAGCGGGGCCAATCCCTCCAGACAGCCAGCAGACACAGAATCAAGGGGAGAAGTGAGGGGCACGTGCAACTACTGCCACAGGAAAGGCCATTTCTGGAGAGACTGCCGCAAACGTCAAAGGGATGCAGAGACACAACGCAATGTGGTGGCAGCTGTACAGCAACTTGCTGCCATGTGGCCCCAAGGAAAGTTTCCTGGTGCACCCCAGCCACCTCCAAGCGTGCAGCATGCATTCCCAGGCACTGGAGCGTTCCCACTGCTGCACCCTCCTCCAGGCCCACCTTCTCCTCCCTCAGAAGGTATGCCATACGTGGTATCTTATAATGTGCTGGATGGCAGTAAACACCAACAGTCCAAACAGTCGTGGCTTGTGGACAGTGGAGCGTCTGTACATCTTGTGAACAACCTTTCCCTGCTGCATGCTCCTACAGTACATGACCACCCTATTCCACTGCTGCTTGCTACATCTGATGCCACTGGGGGTATTGTTGCTACTGGGTCAGTGTGTCTCATGTCCTCTCAGCATATTCCAGTGTGGCTGCATCATGTCCAGTGTGTTCCCTCAGCCACCACCAATATTCTATCAGTATCTGCTGCTCTGCGTGATGGAATCCGGTTCAGTACAGATAGACTGGGAGCATTCACTGCTGTCTCAGGACCGAGTGGTTGGCAGATGCCTGTGAAACCAGAGAATGGCCTCTATTATATTCACAACTGCCTCCCAGTAGCACCAGTGAAGGTTCCTTATTCAGTGACAGCTGCCCTGAAGAAGAAATGCTCCAAAGGTCAAAGCCATGACTGTGCCAAACGTTTTCTGTGGCACAGCAGATTGGGACACCCAGGAGACCCATGGATGAAACGCCTTAGCAGTGAGCAACTGGTTACTGGTCTAGACACCTTAATGTCCCCTTGTGAAAAGTGTCCTAAGTACTGTGAAGCATGCATTGAGGGGAAGCATGCACGTCCGTCATTTGGTGAAAGCTCTAGACCTGCTGAGAAACCCCTTGACAGAATCCACATTGACACTGTGGGTCCCATATCACCAGCAGCCATTACTGGGGAACGCTTTTGGGTAACTGTAACTGATGAGGCATCTGGGTGGAAGGCAGTGCTGCCAGTGAAGTCAAAAGATGTAATTGGAGCTGTTGTCAGAGACCTAATTTTGTATTGGCAAACTGAGAAGGAAACTACAGTGAAGTGCATCCGCAGTGACAGAGGCACAGAGTTCTTAAATGCCAAGTTCAAAGAATTTTGTGCATCCCAGGGCACTAAGCTGGAGACATCTGCCCCACATACCCCTCAGCAGAATGGAGTTGCTGAGAGAGCCAACAGAACCCTCAAGGAGCGCACCAGGACCCTCCTCAATTTTGCTGCAGCAAGCCCTGTTATGTGGAAGGAAGCCCTGGAGACAGCCTGCACCCTCCTAAATATGGGACCCAGCACAGGCAGGCCCCTATCTCCCTGCGAAATGTTCATGGGATATAAACCAGATGTATCCTTGCTGCGCACATGGGGATGCCTTGCATTTGTGCACGTTCCTTATCAGCAGAGGGGGGCATTTGCACCAAAGGCTGTGGCTGGGATGTTCACTGGTTACTCTCCAGCATCAAAGGCATACCGTGTCTATATGGGAGGGGGGATATGGAGAGAGAGCAGAGATGTCCAATTTGTGGAACACATTCGAGGAGCTACTCGGGTGGGAATGGCAGTTCTCCCTGACCAGCCTCAACAGTTCTCATACCCTGAAGACTTACCAGGGCCAATGCACAGCAGCAACCCAGTGGTGTCATTGCCACAGCGCAGCACGCAGAATCAGACTGTCAGCAGCCCATGCTCCAGCAGTAGACCTGACAGCTCCTTCCCAGTACCCTCTGACCAGGCTGCAACTGAGCCTGCTAGTCAGGGGAAGCCTTCCCAAGAGGAGGGCATTCTCAATGTGACTCCCGAATCAAGCACGGGAGAACAGCAGCCGGACTTGGATCAGTCCGGGGCTCTGGACGCAATTCAACGACTGGCGCGAGGAAGTGCAGACGGCGGGCAACACCAACGGATCTTAGAGCGAGTACAGCAATCACTGCGTAACACTCATCCGGCTACTACCATTCCGCCTCCGGACGGACTGTCGCGAGCTCAACGCTACGAGCAACGAACTGCGGCTCGAGATATCCTGCTGGCACAGGATAAGGGAGAGAGCTGTGAGCGAGAGGGGATGACTGAAGGTGACACAGAGTCACAGGGGACCAGGGGAAGCGCAGGAATTGGGGCAGGACACCGAGAGACCTGTTTCACTTGTAAGAGATGAGAGGGGGGCAGTCTCTGATCAGACTGCAGATGGTCCAAGTGAGATGAGCTGTACGGGTGGGACCTGTTCAGTGCCTGAGAGACATGTTAGAGATGAGAATTCAATCAGTGATGCCCAAGGACAATGTGGTGCCAGCCACGCAAGTGTGGGCCATGCATGGGAGTGTGCTGCTGGGCCTGCGCCCCAGCGCTCATGTCTAAGAGGGAGCAGACAGAGAGAGAGAGAGACATGGGCACAGCCTCAAGACAGACCAAGAGCTCATGCAATGCAGAGTGGTTCAAATGCCTGTGAGAGTCCTGACGGGTCTGCAGACCGTCAGCCATGTGAGAGTGTGTCTGAGGAGGTGAATCAGAAGCCCAGACAGTGTGAGAATTCTCCCAATTACAAGAGCTTTCCGAGAGGTACCTGTGTTTGGGAGGATGATGTTAGAGTGTCTGACAGCAAGCTTGAGAGGGCAAGCTGTGAGTCTAAGAGAGAGAAAGAGCAGAGGGGGAGGTGTGGATCTTTGCCCACAGTTCCCACATGCAGTGCGGCAACATTCAGCGAAAGAGTAGTGGGTGACAGTGAGTGTGAGAGTAAGCAAGATCAGGGGAAGCACACTGGGGTGAGATTTGGGAAGATTAGTGTGCCTTCCAGTCTAAAGGAGGCCAAGCAGTCCCCACAGTGGGAATATTGGAAGGCTGCTATGCAGGAAGAGCAAAATTCATTAGATGCTCATGAGGTGATGGAGTTTGTTCCGAGACCTCGTGGCCACAAAGTAATCCCAGTTCACTGGATTTTTTCAGTGAAAATGGATGCTCATGGTAATGTGCTAAGGTTCAAGGCTAGGCTAGTGGCTCAAGGGTGTAGGCAAATTCCAGGAGTGGATGTCATGGAGGTATTTGCTCCCACCAGCAGTTATGGGTCTAGGAGAGCTTTGCTGTCAGTGGCTGCACAAGAGGGTCTTGAAATCCACCAGGTGGATGTCAAGACTGCATTTTTAAATGGTGAATTAGAGGAGGAGGTCTATGTCACACAACCTCCTGGGTTTGAAAATGGGGATGGGAACACAGTGTGTCGCTTGAAGAAGGCACTGTATGGCCTGAAGCAAGCTCCAAGGGCATGGCATAAGACCCTCAATGAAAAGCTCCCTACCATGGGGTATGAGGTGTGCAAGAGTGATGCTGGTGTCTATGTGAAATGTTCTGTGGATGGAGGAAAATCTTTTGTGCTGATTTATGTTGATGATCTATTGATAGTTTCCAAGGGCATGGGTGAGATTGAGAGAGTGAAAGGGTTGCTTAAGCAGGAGTTCACCATTCATGATCTAGGAGAGGTGAAAGATTTCCTGGGCTGCCAAGTGATGAGAGATAGAGAGAAAGGGTTGATTTCATTGAGCTGCATTCCCAAGATTGATGCACTCATTGAGAAATTTGGGCTGGATCTAGAGTCTGTGGGGCCTGACACCCCTATGACTAAGGATTTTGTGGCCACACAGCAACCTGTGTCTAAGGACAACAGTGCCAGCATTGGAGCTGGGAGTCCCTTGCCACCAGGTCATAGATATTGTGAACTGGTTGGGTCACTGTTGTACATTGCTAACACCACTAGGCCTGATATTTCCCAGGCTGTGGGAGTGCTCTCCAGGTATAGGATTACTCCCACTACTGCTCACTGGAATGAAGCCATCAGAGTGTTGAAATATCTGAAGGCTACCAGGGATCTTGTTCTAGTACTTGGAGGGAATGACACAGAGCTGGAGGGCTTTGTTGATGCAGATTATGGTGGTGATCAGGATCATCGGTTTTCCACTACTGGTTACGTAATTCGTGTGTTCGGAGGGGCTGTAGTTTGGGGAAGCAAGAAGCAGTCTGCAGTGGCCACATCCACTGTAGAGGCTGAGTTTATGGCGGCAAGTGCTGCTGTCAAAGAGGCAAATTGGATGAAGGGATTCCTGGAAGAAATTGGTATTTCTCCTTGGATTGTGAAGATCCACTGTGATAATCAGGGATGCATCAATCATCTCAGAAATCCAGTGTTCTCTAAGCATACCAAGCACATTGCAATCAGCTTTCATTTTGCTCGGGAAGCTATTGCATTGGGACAGGTGGATGTGAAATACGTTCCTTCTGCTAGGAATGTGGCAGATATATTTACCAAGCCTTTGACAAGGCAGGTATTTCAGGGCCATCGTGAGGCTCTAGGACTGGCCAAGTTTTTGTGAGGAAAAGTCAAGGGGAAGTGTTATAATAGTGAAAGAACATTTAGTGACTTTCCCTCAGAAGAGTAATAGTGGCCAGGCTTCTCTAAAGCAATCACTATGAACAATCTTAGAGGTTGAGTAAGGGATGGCAGAACTCTAGAGTTCTGCCATAATTGATCTGGACTGATTCCATTTCGGAGAAAGAGAGTAATGCAATCTGACGCGTTCTTGCGAGAAAGGATATAGGCAGCAGGCATGAAGGGCTCGGTACTTGTTTGGGACTGAAAGAGCACTCCGGGTGCTTATCTCTGATCAGTTGCCACAAGTATCAACACATAGTCGGGCTCTGCTTGCTCTCCTACACACAGCAAGAGACCCGACCGAGCTTAACACCCTTCGTGCCGGGACATACAGGTGGAGTGCTGCAACTTAGTGTAACTTGCATGAACAATTGATTAGGAAGAGGTCTAGATAAGCGTATTAGAATGTTGCTAATGCTTGGCTCATCGAACAATGGTAATGCGAACTATCTGTCGATGCGTAGAAGAGGTAGTTTGAATTCCTTGGCGTTGAGAGAGAGCAAGAAGCAATGTAATGACTTGTTTGGGACTGAAAGAGCACTCCGGGTGCTTATCTCTGATCAGTTGCCACAAGTATCAACACATAGTCGGGCTCTGCTTGCTCTCCTACACACAGCAAGAGACCCGACCGAGCTTAACACCCTTCGTGCCGGGACATACAGGGAACATTACGCCCAGAATTGTACAGTTCTCCCCAGTGTGAGTCATGTATACAAGGGAAACATTCTCGCCCCCCCTTTCCAGCTTCCTCTAGGCCTGCAGAGAGTGTGTTAGATAGAGTGCATGTGGACACTGTGGGTCCCATTTCACCAGCTGCAATCACGGGAGAGCGTTTTTGGGTTACTGTGGTGGATGAAAAATCCCACCTGATAGCCTCATTGGCAGTGAAGTCGAAAGAAGCCATTCCCAAGGCCCTCATTGAGCTCTTGAAGTACTGGCAGACATTTCATGAGAAAGTGGTGAAGTGTGTGAGATCTGATAGAGGGACAGAATTTCTGAATCAGCAGTTCAAAGAATTTTGTGCTCAGCAGGGCACTAAAATGGAGACCTCAGCTCCATCCACGCCTCAGCAAAATGGACTTGCTGAGCGCATGAATCGGACTCTGAAGGAGCGCACAAGGACCCTGTTGGTGCACGCTGCAGCAGACCCTTCCTTGTGGAAGGAGGCACTGGAGTCTGCCACCCTGCTGTACAACGTGGGCCCCACCACAGGCAGGCCTCTGACCCCTACTGAGATGTTCTATGGGGTAAAGCCTGATGTTGCTTCCTTGCGCACATGGGGCTGTGTGGCACATGTTCACATTCCCCCAGGTCAGCGGTCTGTATTTAGACCAAAGACCATTCCAGGCATGTTCACTAGGTATTGCCCACAGTCCAAGGCCTATAGAGTGTACGTAGGCAATGGTGGATGGAAAGAGAGCAGGGATGTTACATTCCTTGAGCATTTGAGAGGAGGGGAGAGAGTGGGTATGTCTAAGGTGCAACCCGGATCCTCTCAATGGCTCTTAGGAGCGTCCTCGCAGGGCAGGGGAGGCAATTCCAATGTCCCCACCTCACCAACAGCCATTCCCGTGAATTTTTGGGAAGCAGAGGATGACCCAGTGGTGGAGTGCAAGCCCACTGGATCTCCTGCTACCACTGCCAGCTCTCCAGAGGATCACAGCAGGCTGAGGAGCTCAGTCGGACCTGTGGCTGGAGCCCCCAGCAGCCAGGATGGTTCCCCTGCCACTTCGGAGACCTCACAGCAGTCATGGTCAGTGCTGGGCCATCTTCAAAATTTAGCTCGGGGGGGTGCTGAAGCGCACTCGCAGCTGGACAAACTGCAGAAGATGCAGGAGGGGGTCAGGTTCCAGGGGAAGTCTCAACATAGACTTCCCCCAGGAACCACCCTCACAAGGGATCAGCGTTATGAACAGCGCCAGGCTAGGAGGGACTCAGTAGGGGTCCCCATGCATGACCCTGGCTCAGGCCAGGTACTTGTGAGTGAGCCACCCTTGGTAGGTCTCCCTGATTTGCAGAGGCAGGTTGAGACAGGGGAGGCTATGCTTGGAGAAGATGTTTGCGAGAAGAGTAGTGGGCTAGAAGTGCCAGCAGCAGGGGAAGCACGTAGCCAAGTTGAGCTGGGAACCAGTCATGCTTACGGGGTGCAGCCTGACACAGTAGGCGCAGCTCAGGAAAGTCAGAGTAGTGTACCTAGGTGTGAGTCCAGGAGAGAGAGAGAGAGCTGCTGCTTCCACCTGCATTGAGAAAGGTGAGAGATTGTAATGGTGGAGCGCATGAGTCTGACAGTTCAAGAGAGAGAGTTGGGGAGGGCTCTGGCAGTTCTGGCTGTACTGCAGGATCTCAACATAAGGTACAAAATGTACCTTATTCTGGGAACCAGGATCAGAGGGATATAAAAGACAACAGTCCCAGGAGTGCTGACAGTACTGCAGAGTCTCAGCATAAGGTACAAAATGTACCTTATGTCAAGCTGGGAAAGGTTCACGTGCCATCTAACCTGAGGGAAGCCCAATGCTCCCCTCAGTGGGATTTTTGGCAACAAGCAATGAGGGAAGAGATGGATTCCCTTGATACCCATGAGGTTCTAGAGTATGTGGACAGACCACATGGACAAAAAGTTATTCCTGTCCATTGGATATTCTCCACTAAAATTGATGCACATGGGAATGTTACTCGCTTTAAAGCGAGGTTAGTTGCCCAAGGGTGTAGACAGATCCTTGGGATAGATGTTGGGGAGGTATTTGCACCCACCAGCAGCTATGGGGCAAGGAGGGCTGTGCTGGCAGTGGCTGCCACACAGAATCTTGAGATCCACCAAGTGGATATCAAGACGGCTTTTCTCAATGGAGAGTTGGAGGAAGAGGTCTATGTGACCCAACCACCAGGATTTGAGAATGGCAACACGAGGGTTGTGTGCAAGCTCAGGAAGGCACTATACCTGTCTAAAACAAGCCCCACGGGCTTGGCACAAGACCTTGACCGACAAGTTGAGCGTGATGGGGTATAGTGTGTGCAAGAGTGATGCGGGTGTATACATCAGGAGGGCCCCTGATGGCAAACTGTCCTTTATTCTTGTTTATGTTGATGATCTTCTCATAGTTGCCAGATTGGTTGCAGAGATTGAGTGGGGGAAAGAGTTGTTGAAGAAGGACTTCACCATCCATGATTTGGGAGAGGTGAATGATTTCTGGGGTGTCAGGTCCTACGCAATAGAGTTCAGAGCACTATTTCCATGAGTTGCACTCCCAAGATTGATGCTCTTGTGGAAAAGTTTGGTGTTGCTGATGATGGGCGTGTGGTTGATACCCCCATGTCCAAGGACTTCGTGGCTAGCAGCAGACCCGAGTCCTCAGATGGTTTGTCACATGGGGCAGGTACCCCACTGACACCTGGTCATCGGTACTGTGAGTTGATTGGATCGTTGCTATATATTGCCAATACGACCCGGCCTGACATTTCCCAGGCTGTTGGAGTGTTGTCAAGGTATAGAATGACACCCACTACCTCACACTGGAATGAGGCCATTCGAGTGCTGAAGTACTTGAGAGATACGAGAGAATTAGCTCTTACTCTGGGTGGAAAGGGGCCTGAGCTAGAAGGCTATGTTGATGCCGACTATGCTGGGGACCTGGACCACAGGTATTCCACCACTCGCTATGTTCTATCAGTCTATGGTAGTGCCGTGGTTTGGGGAAGCAAGAAGCAGAGCTCAGTTGCTACCTCAACTGTGCAAGCCGAGTTTATGGCAGCCGGCCATATTGTGAAGGAAGCCAACTGGCTTAGGGGCTTCTTGGAAGAGATTGGAGCTGCACCTTGGAGAGTCAAAATTTTCTGTGACAACCAAGGATGCATTTCCAATTTACGGAACCCCCTTTATTCCAAATTCACAAAGCATGTTGCAGTAAGCTTCCACTATGCTAGGGAAGCTATGGCACTTGGGCAGGTAGATATCCTCTATGTAGAATCTGCTCGAAATGTGGCTGACATTATGACCAAGCCACTTGCTAAGCCCGTGTTTGTTGGTCATCGTGATTCACTAGGTTTGAGAAGATACACATAAAGCATGCAGGCAAGGGGAAGTGTTGAGTTGTGAACATACATTATAGAATGCCTTGTGCTTTAGGTGATCTTCAAATGTACATTATTAGGATACGGGTCCACTATCCACATAAGGTACCTCAAGACACGTTCGGATGAGGTCTATTTCGAACATAAGGTACAATCTGATTTAGATTACGCGTTAGTGTGAAAGGACTATTAAAGCTGCGATCACCGCATAGTCGACCAACTGGTTTGGAAAGATACTGGGCACATAAGGATGCCAGTCTTGTTCATGCAGTTGCATGTGTCTAAAGAGCAGACAGTCATCAAGGACTGTAGCAGGAGAGGCACGAACTTACGACCTGTCTGCTTGCTTACAGGTGCGGTGACGCAGGGTGTGTATTGGTAATGTGTTCATGTTTGATTTCTTGTTTGTAAGTGAACCATCTTAGTGGACAATCAAGTCTCCCAAACAGCTAAGGGACGGAGTCTTGATTGAGTATAGGAAGGTACTTGCTTTCAGCCGTCAGGAGCTTATCCGTGTGTAGATGCTCATTGACAGATCAACATGTAACGGAACTGGTTTGGAAAGATACTGGGCACATAAGGATGCCAGTCTTGTTCATGCAGTTGCATGTGTCTAAAGAGCAGACAGTCATCAAGGACTGTAGCTGGAGAGGCACGAACTTACGACCTGTCTGCTTGCTTACAGGATACGCCACTGCCCATAACCTTTTTACAGTTCTCGTCCCCCTCGTGGTCACTAAGTAACTTCATTTGGCAAGAGGATCAGGTTGCGGTTGTTATTTATATTTGATGCATTCCAGGCCCATCAAGCGCTAGCGTTTCAACGGTAGTGGCCATTCTACATTATACAGTTATCAGTATTCTTACCCGTGTTATAGCATAGTATATTGGAATAATACTATTGCAATTGGAATAATACTATTGCAACTAGGTTATCACATAACGTTGGTTTATCCGTCTGTATCTCATCATGCCCTCTGGGCTGGATTGATGTAATTATTCTACTTGTACGTGTACTGCAAGCGCACGTGCATTTTTACCAACCGATCTTATGCGTACCTCTTCTATTGGGTATGGCTGGTTCGAGAGGCCATACGTATCTAAAATTTGACTTTTAAGTTGAAAGCATGTCATGTATAGCAACTGTACTATGCGATAGTGTACCTTCAACTGTACAGTTCAGGGTACACTCTTCTACTGACCCTTCCTGCAGGTAAGCCAATGCTACGTAGCACAAGGCCTAATAAGGAAGGAAGGAAGGAAGGACATATTACATCCAGGACCAGCCATTATGGCTGAAGGGATGACGATATAACTGTCTAAAATCTAGATCCACCACTAAGAGTTGGATGTCCCTGAAGCATTCATGTAGGCCTGTAAAGCGTTAACCACAAAACTTGCAACCCCTTCACCGTCTTGCTGCCACATGAAGCGAGTAACTGATCGCACTCGCGGGTGGATAAGGTGGCTAAACTGAGATCGAATATGTTGTAACAATGGGCAAATGAACACCTAGGCTACTCACACTTTCTGCTGGTGTGTTTTCGGTGTATGTTTAGACGCGTCTCTATCTGGACATATGCACTTTTGCTGTGCCGGGCGCACCCGAAGATACCATATTCGTACTGGGGGGTCAAAAGGGAATAGATGGGAAAGTGCACGTGGCCTTTGCTTGGGGCCTGTGCGCACCTGAGAGCAACCAAGGATTACGAATAGAAAAGGCTGGCAAGGGTGCACGCGGCCACATGTGCAAGAGATGGGATCGTGTACATGGTGCAAGAGATGGGACCGTACTCTCCTCCCAGGCGTGGGAGGAGGGAAATTGAGGAGGTGAGATAAAGCCCTAT
This sequence comes from Botryococcus braunii, assembly GCA_002005505.1. Lineage (NCBI taxonomy): Eukaryota > Viridiplantae > Chlorophyta > Trebouxiophyceae > Botryococcus > Botryococcus braunii. The sequence continues at coordinate 94,888 of KV908493.1, read as the reverse complement.
GGCACCCACATCATGTTCAGAAATCCTTCATTTGTTGTGGTGGCAGAACGAACTTTAGAAAGACATGTAGAACTGTTTAGGGGCAGTTGCAAATAGATGCAATTCTTTAGGGGCAGTTGCAATTGTAAGTTTGCTTTCGGTGTGTTTCGGGAGGCAATACAGAAAAAGCCGGTTGAAATACACTACTCTAATGACCCTCCTTATGAGCTCCTCCTTATGACCACTGTAGTTAGGGCTGAAGACCGTTCAGTGCAGAGATGCTGCGTCGTGACAGAAGACCAAGTAATATTCCTTGGGGCTATGGGGCCAGGGAGGACGACTCGTGAGCCCTGGCGGGAAGGCCCCATTATGGGGCCCCCATAGCCCCAGGGAATATTACTTGGTCTTCTGGGACCCTCTTGAGAGTAAGTCCTTTCTACAATGACGTCTATGTTTACACTTTTAGGGGAGAAGCGTGTTCGTTCGACTACACCTCCCCCTGGTGGTGCCGCCATCGCCGTTGATGGTGCTCTGTCAGGCCCGATCCAGGAGGCCCTGAAGAACATTCTGCCCACCATAATTACTGAGGTAGTAACAAAAGTAGTAGAACAGCTTGTTCCGAACCTCACGGCGCAGTTCAAGCAGGTCAGTGACAGATTGGACCAGATCACATTGTCCATTGCCGACAGTCACCGTGCAACTGCAGAGCTCCGCCAGGCTCAAGAGACTATTAGAGCCCTTCAAGAGCTTCACTCCAATGAAATCAACCGGCTTTTGTCGCGACAGGAGGGCCTGGAGCGCCAATGGAAAGCTCCCAATGCCATTCTATATAATGTCAACGAAGTCCCACGGGACTCGTTGACCGAAGTTAAGTCCCTCATTTCTGGTGGTGTGCCCTCAGAAAATAATGGCATTATTGAGTGCCATCGTTTGGGGCGACCGAACCCGCAGGCCCAAAGACCTCGTCCCATCCTCATCAAGTTCGCAACCGTGGAGCAGAAACACGCGGCGTTTAAACATGCCAAGCAGCTACGGCTTAATGGAATCACTATGGATGATGATTTGACCCCCGCCCAGCGTGCAACACGCAAGGAGCGCACTGCTGAAGCCATAGCTTTGAGGAATGCTGGGTGGCGCGTCTTCTGGAGGGGTGACCGCCTCTTCAAGGTCAAGGAGGGTGGGGCACCTACCCTTGTTCCTCTCTCCCACTCTAGATTGGGTGGGGGGGTTGTTTTGGGTCAGGCTGGAGGCATTTCAGGGTCCTCACCCCCCTTTGGTGGCCTTGGTGAGGGGGTGGCTTCTCCGGGGCCCACCTCGGCGTCCGGCCCTACTCCTCCCGGTGATCATGCATAGGGGTGTCAGGGCCACATTGGGCTATCCATTTTAGTGTGGAACGTGAATGGCCTAACCGACTCGAAGGTTGCTCTCCATGATTATTTTTCTTATTTTCGGGAACATGATGTGATTCTTCTGCAGGAAACACTCTCCCATGCGTATGACCCAGCTTTGTTTAGGGGTTATCGGGTGTTTCTATCCTTATCTTCTCCTTCCTTTTCTCCACTTCCCCTCCCCCACAAGAGGGGTCTTGGTATGCTGATTGCTGTGCGGGATCACAGTGGGTATAGTGCGCAATTGTGGGGTTCCACATCTTCGTCATTGTGGGTTAAAGTGACTTTCATGGGTGCCCATTCCCCACCTCTGTATGTGGGAGGGGTGTATGTTCCCCCCGAGGGCTCTCCCCGTCTCCAAGAGGTTCCCATGCCTCATCGGATGGCTGAGCTTGAGGGTCGCATTCAGGAGGCTTTGCTCGATGGTTCAGTGGTGTTGGCGGGTGATTTCAATGCTCGAGTTTCTTTTGCATCCACGTCGTCTTCTTCAGTTGTCCCAGTGCCGGTTGGCCAAAATCCACATGGCCGTCGTTTAGTGGATTTGTCTGCGACAACAGGGTTGGTTCTCTGCACGGGGCGGGTCGATGGGGATCTCCATGAGCCCCCTTCTTTTCCCACTCCTCGGGGAGGCACCCGTCCTGATCATGTCTTAGTCTCAGCGCCCCTTCTTCCTCATGTCACGAGTATTCGGGTGCAAGCTGACTTACGAGGTTCTGATCATTATTCTCTCCATGTTCTTCTTCAGATTCCAGTCTTGCATTGTTCATCGACTCCTCTCCCACTCCATAAGGTCTCTCGTGTCACGTGGAAAGGGACCCACCGTCGTGCCTATGTGCATGCCTTAGAAGGGGAGGAGCCCTCATTACGTACATGCGCAGAACTTGCTCAATCGGGTGATCTCGCTGGGGCATCTTCTCTTCTTATGGCTGTCATTTCTCGGTCAGCTACACATGCGCATATGAAGGTGTCGCGGCGGGAAAGTCCCCCTTCTCGGCCGCCGTGGAAGCCTTTCTTCACTCACCAGTGTTTTGCGTTAAAACGGGAGTGGAAGAGGTTGGGTAGGCAGCTCGGATGGCGGGCTCCCCCAGTGGTTCTCTTGGAACGCCGGTACCATTCCTTCGTGAGATCTCAAAAGAGGTCTTGGCTCCTGACTCAGCTTCAAGACGTTATTGCAATGTTCCATACGGAGCCCCGCCGGTTTTGGCGCCTGCTCAATGGCTCCCCACCCCCGCTCCCAGGTCCTCTGTGTCATCCCTCTGCATGGGAATCCTTTGCCGCAGGCCTCCAGGGCTCTTCGGTGGTGGATCATGCACCCCTCTCAGAGGTGGCTTTTCCACACCAGGTTGTGCAGGTCCTTAGTGATCTTCACAGGCCTTTCACTCCCGTAGAGGTGGAAGTTGCTTTGTCGGCATTGAAACCCGGTAGAGCAGCAGGGCTTGGTGGGTTCCCCTCTGAGTTCCTTCGGTTTGCGCAACAGTGTAGGACCCCGGAGGTGGTGGCTCCCCCTCACTTATTGGCCCCATCCCTCACTGCAATTTTGAATGCTATGTTAGGCGCGGGGTGTCTGCCCCCTGACCATGACATCCTCACAGTCACCCCGGTCCTGAAAGACTCCTCCCGGTCTGTGCTTGATACCACGAATTATCGCCCCATTGCTGTGCAAGACCCCTTAGTTCGCCTCTATGCCTCATTGTTGAACACCCGACTCGTGCGGTATTTAGAAGAAAATCGCTTTCGCTGTCCTGAGCAATGTGGTTTCCGCCCTGGGTTCTCGACGTTACATGCGTTGTTTACTCTACAGCATTTTGTTGACTTAGCTACGCCCACTGCCCCGTTGTATTGCTGTTTCTTAGATCTATCTAAAGCCTATGATCGTGTTCCTCGGCATTACTTATGGGAGGCCCTCAGGCGCCTCGGGGTGGCTGAAGGTTTTATCCGCGCGGTACGGTCCACGTATGATGGTGTTCGGTTTACGGTTGTTGCTGGGGGCATGGCTGGATCTTTCCACGCTTCGGGTGCTGGGGTTACCCAGGGGTCTCCGATTAGTCCCACGTTATTCACGGTTTATGCTGATGGGCTCCTTAGGCAGATTCGGGCTACTTGTCCTGGGGTTGGTCCCCAAACTCGAGATGGGACTCATGTCCCGGCTCAAATGTACGCTGATGATTTGATACTTCTTGCTGAAACGGCAGAGGGCTTGCAACAACTCATTGACGCCGTTGTTCATTGGTGTGGCTTTTCGTATATGCGTATTAATCCCATTAAGACCGATGTCATGGTCTTTCCATCGTCGCCTGAGTCGCCCCCTTCCTTTCAGTGGGTTTGTGACGGGGTCACGCTTCCCGTCGTATATACTAAGAAATACTTGGGTGTTATTTTATCCTCGGTTGGGGGTGTGGGGGGCACCTTTGGCCTGCTGAATGGTAAAAATGTGGGCCACGTGGAGCTCCCTTATGCGTAAGTATGGTAACCTGCAGTGCGCGGCCTCTATAGGTCTTCTTCTTAAGTTGATTCTCATGTGTGTTGTGCCCACGGCGTCATATGCATGTGAGATTTGGGGATGGCGTTCTTTTCGTTCACCGGCTGCGGCCCCTTCTGTTCAGCTCTTAGAGTCTAGTTACTTGGTCATGTTGAAGATGTTGTTAGGGGTGCGCCCCTCGGTGGCCACCCCGATTTTGTTAGCTGAGTTGGGGCTTCAACCCCTCGCTCATCACTGGCTGAAGCGTATGGCCACCTTTTGGAACTCGTTGGTGTCTTTGCCTCATGATCATCTTTATGCCTTGATTCTTCGCGACTCGTGCTTTTATGGCGTCACTACCCCTACTCCCACTTGGGCTGGGTATTTCATGAAGGCCCTTATTAAGGTTGGCTATCCTTATCAGATAGATTGTCAAGCCCCTCATCCGATTGATATGCCGTCCCTTCGGGACCTCTTGCGTCGGCATGGCCGCCAACCCTGGGAGGGCTTGCATGTCTCTCCTCGTCTCTGCCCGTCTGAGCGGGCTCAGCTTTGCACATACTCTAGGTGGTTTAATAGTCCGTCCCGCGCCACTCTCTCTAGGCTTTTGTGGTTACGTATGAGTGTTTCCAAGTTGAGGGTTTTCCATCGATTCCGCATGGGGGTTCACAACCTTCCTATTGATGCTGGTCGTCGTCGGAGCATCCCCCGTTCCCACCGGTTGTGTGATCAGTGTCAGGCTGGTTTGGTGGGTGATGAACACCACCTTGTCTTTTCCTGTTCGGCCCTTCAGCCGATCCGGGACCGTTACCCCCATCTTTTTCGTTCCCCCTTTCGGTCGTTACGTCAGTTCGTCTGGCAAGATGACCTTCAGTCTGTGGTTAACTTCATTTATGATTGTTTTCAGTTTCGGTCTTAGGTTTGTGTCTTGCCCTTTGCTGGCCCTTGCCCACTCTTGGGCTGTGTCCTGGGGCTTTCCTGCCCCTTCCTTTATGTCCTGGGGCTTTCATGCCCTTCCTTTGTGCTCTTGGCTCCCCACTCGGTACTTTGGGTTTGTGTTTGGCCTTGATTCTTAGGGTTTGTGTTTGGTTTCTCTCGGTGTCTTGCTGCGTCGGTGTTCGGTTTTCCATCTCATCAGCCCTTTGGGCTGGGTTGATGTAATTCCTTCCTTCCTTCCTTGGATGGATGGATTTCTTCCTGGACACCCTGGGAGTTCATGATCATTGTGCTGGGAGGGTCACAATCCCCCTCCCATACCGATTCCCCCTGCGTTTACAAATAATTACTAATGAACACAAGATTATCCGAGCGTCGAGGGCGGGATCCACGGCCATATGCTACATCAATAATGTAACATCATTGAGGAGAAATGATAGTTAAACTCCATCTTCTAGCCAAGGGAAGCGGATACATTGGGCACCTTCAGGGGAAATTGTACCCTTTGAGGAGACGTGAATGCCCTGGCATGGAACGTGAACGCGTTGGTGGTTACGAAACGTTTGTCACCGCGAATATCTTCCCTGATCAGCGGGCTGCAGCCTCTGGCTGTCAGTCAACTTTTGAAGAGGATACAGCCCGCCGAGTCAACAGAGCTCGCGAACACAAATGCAGTTCCCCTAGTTTCTGTCTCCACAAGAATGCCACAAATACCAGTTACTTTGATAAATAATATTTAACAGCATCATTCAACAACCCTTGCTTCGTTCGGATTTCGTCCAGTAACCATAGTATCCCGATACCTCTCACCAACTTGACCAGGGGCCCATGGTGCGCCGGATGGACCTGTCTCAATATTTCGTATCAAGCAGTGATAATGTACCGTACTGCGCGCAACACCTGCACTATCTCACGATCATGAGACAGTCTCAGTGCTCAGATTGTACTCACTTTTTCGTGCATAGTCCAACCAACTTGATTACCTATCGTAGTTTAAGTATAAATACAGTGATTTTGGATGAGTGTCAACATATGTGTCGTACAATGGAAGCTCATCTTGCATATATCGCACAGGATCGCCCCGCGTTTGGTGTCCAAGAGTTTGTACCTGTAGTCTAATCGTACACCACGCGGACTGAATTGAATGGAGCTCAATTGTTATTAAACTCAGAATCTCTGTGTTATGCAAGCAAGGGGGCCCTACTCAAAATTTTGGAAGGAGTCCGCCCCTGCAGGGAGTCTGGCGGTCTCAGCAAGACCATTCGAAGGCTGACCAATTTTGTCCAATTTTTATAGGTTATGGGTCCCAGAATTTTCTTTCTGGTCATATGTCTTCTATTCAGGGAGGGAGATGCCTCTGGGGAGGCCCAAAACAGCGTTTCACCTGACAGGTTTGGGATTCTTGCTCTTTCCGTCCGTCTCACAAACACTTCATTGAATTTAGGAACATGCTGTTGAAAATAGTAATGCAAAGCACTCAACTGTAGAAGCACTGGAGAGACGTTGCACAGAAGTATACGGGTCATATGTAGAAAGGCACCTTCGAGGTCATGTCACTTACGACCTCGCACATGGCACATAACATAATCCAGTTTGGGTTCAATTCAATTGCACATCCTACCCAATTGCAAGGTTTCCCGCCCTTTTTCCCTTCCTGCAAAGTGTCCCCCTCGGGCGGACAACCACCAAGCCCAAGCCAGCCCATTGCTTGTCACCATTTCAAAACGTGAATTTGGCTTTTATACATGTATCAAGAGCCCTTCATGGAATGATGGAGAGAAAGAATTTCGTTCATATGTGAACCCAGTACTGGACTGCACCAGTGGTATAGTTTTCCATGAGTGATCATGATCATGTGGTGGAGCAGTTCGTGCCAGTTGTAGAGCTTTTCATGAGTGCTCATGATCATGTGGTTGAGCTGATGAGCTCATGAACATATTTGAATTCTTACCCTCATACTTTTGTTACAGCACTGCATCTGCAGCGAGAACTCAGACTGGCGCAGTTTCACCGCCACCGCCATCGGGTCCGACACAACGGCCCCCACCCAGAGCTTCGCCATCACCTCCACCGACACCACAACCTCCACCGCCAACGGTCTGTTTTGCAGCAGGTACGATGGCTGGGAGCTGCAGCCTGTACTGCCTCTAGATGTTGGAACGCACAAGGAACTCACCACACTCAAGTGGCGCTTGAAATGTTACGGGAATTCATTTCACCTTCGAAGGTGGGAAAGAAGGTTAATGATCCAGCGTGAGAAGGGAGGGGGAAGAGGTCAATGATCCAGAATGAAGAGGGAGGGGAAAGGAGTTAAAGGAAGCAGCAAGAAGAGGCAGGGGGACGGAGTTCAATGAAGCAGCATGAAGGAGGGGGAGGAAGTTCAATGAAGCAGCAAGAAGAGGGAGGGGGACGGAGTTAAAGGAAGCAGCAAGAAGAGGCAGGGGGAAGAAGTTCAATGAAGCAGCATGAAGAGGTAGGGGGAAGAAGTTCAATGAAGCAGCATGAAGAGGGAGGGGGAAGAAGTTCAATGAAGCAGCATGAAGAGGTAGGGGGAAGAAGTTCAATGAAGCAGCATTAAGAGGGAGGGGGAAGAAGTTCAATGAAGCAGCATGAAGAGGTAGGGGGAAGAAGTTTAATGAAGCAGCATTAAGAGGGAGGGGGAAGAAGTTCAATGAAGCAGCATGAAGAGGGAGGGGGAAGAAGTTTGATGAAGCAGCATGAAGAGGTAGGGGGAAGAAGTTTAATGAAGCAGCATTAAGAGGTAGGGGGAAGAAGTTCAGTGAACGGGCATGGAGAGGAGGGGGAAGAAGTTTAATGAAGCAGCATTAAGAGGTAAGGGGAAGAAGTTCAGTGAACGGGCATGGAGAGGGAGGGGGAAGAAGTTTGATGAAGCAGCATGAAGAGGTAGGGGGAAGAAGTTTAATGAAGCAGCATTAAGAGGTAGGGGGAAGAAGTTCAGTGAACGGGCATGGAGAGGAGGGGGAAGAAGTTTAATGAAGCAGCATTAAGAGGTAGGGGGAAGAAGTTCAGTGAACGGGCATGGAGAGGAGGGGGAAGAAGTTCAATGAACAGGCATGGAGAGGAAGGGGGAAGAAGTCCAATGAAGCAGCATGGAGAGGTAGGGGGAAGCAGTTCAATGAAGCAGCATGAAGAGGGAGGGGGAAGAAGTTTAATGAAGCAGCATGAAGAGGTAGGGGGAAGAAGTTTAATGAAGCAGCATGAAGAGGTAGGGGGAAGAAGTTCAATGAAGCAGCATGAAGAGGGAGGGGGAAGAAGTTTAATGAAGCAGCATGAAGAGGTAGGGGGAAGAAGTTTAATGAAGCAGCATTAAGAGGTAGGGGGAAGAAGTTCAGTGAACGGGCATGGAGAGGAGGGGGAAGAAGTTCAATGAACAGGCATGGAGAGGAAGGGGGAAGAAGTCCAATGAAGCAGCATGGAGAGGTAGGGGGAAGCAGTTCAATGAAGCAGCATGAAGAGGTAGGGGGAAGCAGTTCAATGAAGCAGCATGGAGAGGGAGGGGAAGAAGTTCAATGAAGCAGCATGAAGAGGTAGGGGGAAGAAGTTCAATGAAGCAGCATGGAGTGGGAGGGGAAGAAGTTCACTGAATCGGCATGGAGATGGAGAGGGAAGAAGTTCAATGAACCGGAATGGAGAGAAGGGAGAAGGGTTGATATAGAAGTTTCATGATCCACCTACATCCACATGAAATATGTAATCCACGTGTGCACTGGTCAAGCCTTCATGGCCAACAAGGGGTGCATTGTGAATGAGCGGACGGTGATATCGTGAACTCACAAAAGATGCCAGTTTATTTAGTTCTGGGCACTGACCGGGCTTCCGCATTTTGCTGTTACTGGTGCAAAATGCAAAAGTCTGCTGCTCATATTCAGAGTTCCACCTCCTGCCATGTTCCTACAAATATCTATCTCTGTTGATCCATAGTCTGACAAAGCTATGCATAGCTTGTCACAAATGTTAACTTCCTTCTGCCTTCCATGCATGGCCTTTGGAGAACACACTTGAACATCCAGCACATGTGTACAGCCAGGCGTAGAATGAAGTAGTTCTGTACAGCCATGCAGAGGTTCGAGTACGCCTGTACAGCCATGCATAGAATTAAGCATGTCTGTACAGAAGTGCAGAGAACAAAGTACGTATGTACGGCTATGTATATAATAAAGTAGGCCTGTACAGCCATGCAGAGGTGGAGGATGTCTGTACAGTCATGCCTAGAAGTTAGTAATGTGAACGGCCATGCATAAAAATAAGCATGTCTGTACAGAAATGCATAGAACGATGTACGTCAGTACAGCCTTGCATAGAAAGAAGTATGTCTGTACAGCCGTGCATAGAATGAAGAATGTCTGTACAGCAATGCAGAGAACGATGTATATCTGCACACGTGCGTTTAAATGTACCTCCCCTTCCAAGTTCCCCCCCTCTCTCTCTCCCCCCCCTCTCTTCTCACTATCTCTGTGTGTGTGTGTGTGTGTGTGTGTGTGTGTGTGTGTGTGTGTGTGTGTGTGTGTGTGTGTGTGTGCGCGCGCGTGCGTGCGCGCGTGCGTGCGTGCGTGTATGTGTGTGTGTGTGTGTGTGTGTGTGTGTGTGTGTGTGTGTGTGTGTGTGTGTGTGTCTGTGTGTGTGTGTGTCTGTGTGTATGTCTGTGTGAGTGTGCGCGCGCGCGCGCGCGTAAGCTCTGATGCTGTCCCCTTCCCTTAGCCACCCTCCCTCCTCAAGCCCCCTCCCCTACTTTCTCATACCTCCCTGTCCCCTCTCTCCCTCCCCCTTTTTCCTTCATCTCCAGCTCCCTTTTTCTACCAAATCCCCTGTTCTTACTTGCCTGTTCCTCTGCTAAGATCTGTACATTTAAGGGGCAATTGCAGCAGCCTGCAATTGCGACACTGCGCAAAGGGATGGTTTGCCACTTAGTAAAGAACCCTGATTTAGTGCAGTTTTGCTACGATTGCAGTGTACAGTGCAATACTCTGTCAAGGCGCTATCTAGTGTGATAATGTCCTGTAGGCTTGGGGAGTGGGTCTTCAATCACTAAAGATGGAACAGGGGCTTTGGGTTAATCGACTTCAAATGAGAGCTCGTATTCGATTATCGAGTGCACAAATGTGGAAAGGCATTTCCTGTTTTGGCAGTGGTTCCACCAATTGGCAAGGCCCTTCTGCACAGCCCTTCTGGATGCACACAGGACCCACCTTCCTCTCCCCCCTTCGTTTGTCATTGTTTAAAAATTGGTGGAGCAATGGTCATATAATGCGGCTCTTGCTGCTGTGCTATGCTGAAATCCTCCTCTACTGGAGGATACAATGTGTGTTATGTGTTTTTGGTTTTGTGGTTGCACATTGCGATTGCATCCTTTGCAGGGTCAGATGCCCTTTTTGCCATGTGCAGGGCAGACTGTGTTTCCCTTGTCTGCTCCCTGCTGGTCTTGCGTGGGTGACTATTGCGACTTGTACGGGGCTTCTGCGAGGCTTGGGGCCGTCGGCACCACCAGCAATCTGACGACCAGGTTGCTTACTCCGGGAGGTGGAGTGTATCGGCTGAAATACAGGCTCCAACTGGCTGAGGGGGGCCCGGGTTCGTGGCGGTCCGTTATAAGTTCTACAGATGGATCATTTCCCCCCATTATTCTAGAATCCTTCGACAATTTATTTGACTACAACTGGGTGCCAATGAGGGAACTGGCATTCAATATACCCAGCAGAACAAGGGCAATTGACCTGACATTTGTGGCCAGACATGTACGTAGTCCATTTCTCTATATATGCATTGAGGTTATGAATTAGCTCAAGTGTGCCAAGTTTGTATCTGCGAAATATTGTATCATTGCTTTCGCCTGTCTGCGTGTATCATTGCTTTCGCCTGTCTGCGTGTTTGTGCATCCCCTGTGGCTCCTTCTGATCAAGTCATCATCCCCTGGATTGTTTTCTTTACTTTTAATCCTGCAGCTGCCTTGTCTTTGCTTGGCGGCTATTGTGAAGCCGCATCCCCTGTTGGCCAAATCATGGAAGGCCATATTCATCCACACTGCATGGAGCTGCATCCAAAGGCTGTGCCCTGTAGATGAATCACAAAATATGGACGCCGCACACAGACAGACAGAGGAGAGAGGGGGAGAGAGAGAGAGAGAGAGAGAGAGAGAGAGAGAGAGAGAGAGAGAGAGAGAGAGAGAGAGAGAGAGAGAGAGAGACAGAGACAGAGAGAGAGAGAGAGAGAGAGAGAGAGAGAGAGAGAGAGAGAGAGAGAGAGAGAGAGAGAGAGAGAGAGAGAGAGAGGGAGAGAGAGAGAGAGAGACGGGGGGAAAGAAGAGCGCGCGCATGCGCGCGCTAAGCACACTCAGAATCACATCATATCTTCTTTCTGTTAAAATTGATCTTTCATTCATGCACATATGGATCTTATAACGTCTAAAAGCAAGCTTCTTCAGTTGTCTCTCATCAACTGGATTTTATTTGTGCAGGATACGGATTACTGGTATGTGGACTCCGCCACAGTGAGTGCCCTTCGAGACCTGCGTGTACATCTCGAATATCCCTTATTGCAAAACCCTTACAATCACGTAGGTTGTTTGGCTAGTACTTAATCAATGGGCAGCACTAAAGATAGGTAAATTCTATACCATTCACAGAAGTGGCACAATGTAGCCACATTGAGAATGAGCAATTGTTGGATCCTATATATATGTTTCTCTTAGAGCAATTGTCGAATAGAGCAATTGTTGGATCCAATATTTTCACTCTCTGAGTCTGCTGTATATGGACTAATTTGTCCCTGTCTAGGTGCTAATTGGTTTTCCCTCACCACCATCAAGTCCACGACCACCACCACCACTACCACCACCGCCACCAGCCCCTGGGACACCATGTTTTACAGCAGGTGATGACAAGCTCGAGACATGTGTTTTTGGTATTCCTCCTCTTGTACTGTAGCCACAGCTGTCGTTGCCAGGTCTGGTGACGACTGCTACCCAATGATATCTGTCACTGTATGTGTCGTCTCCACTACTTGAAGCTCACCCGAGTTCCAAAGTCCTTCGTTGGCTCCATCAAGGCAGGGAATTCCTGCATATCCATCTTTCATGTATACTGCATCCCTGCTGCTTTTGATTGAAGCGGCCAAAACGGTGGTCTGGTCTCAGCCTGTTGCCATCGTGGAGGGTGGAATTTGTATGTTTCGGTCATTGCAAAACTTTTCCAAAGTCGTTTCTGTGCAATGAGGCATGTTAATATTCAGTAGCTTGCTGGATTGCGCCGGTAACACCAACCCCATCCCAAATCCAATGAACAATGTGAAATTTAAGAAGTTGATCACACGGCTGTGGCAGGGTAGATGCACAGCTCTAAACCACGTGGGTATAAATTGAAAAAACTGTTATCTGCGCCCCGCCCCGCCCCGCCCCACCCCGCCTCCCCCCCTCTCTCTCTCCCTCTCTCTCTCTCTCTCTCTCTCACTCTCTCTCTCTCTCTCTCTCTCTCTCTCTCTCTCTCTTCTCTCTCTCTCTCTCTCTCTCTCTCTCTCTCTCTCTCTCTCTCTCTCTTCTCTCTCCCCGCCGCCCTTCCCTCCCTCACCCCCCTCTCCTCGGCCGTCCTCGGTCCCTCTTTCCTTCTTGTGTTTCCACAACGCAGTTGGAGGACCCGTTGCTTGCATGCAGCGAAATTGAAGGAAGACAGGAAGGCTAGGGGAAGAGTTGCGTCGATCCGTACTGCTGCTAACCACTTTGACGGCACCACTCTCCTGATCTCGTTTTGTTACCATGTACAGGTGTCACACCCGTCCAACTGCGATTTTCATTCGACTGCTGGAGCTGCAATCCATCTTTTCAGTGCTACATGTACTATGGTTGGGCAGGCATATCCGGAGTTGGTAATCTCAGCACCACTGTAATCATCCCCAGGGGCGGGACTTACCGGCTCAACTACACCCTGTACAATGGGCAAATTTCTGCAAATAACTCCTTCAGGGCAGTTGTCAGTTCTGTAAATAACGCCTTTGCACCCATTGTGCTCGACAACATCACTGACGCGACCCCATCGCAGCAGGTGTTCCGCAGATTAATAGATTTCAATGTGCCGGCTGGTGCAAGTGCATTTGTACTAACCCTGGCAGCTACACAGGAAGTATGCCTTTGTTACTCACCCTCTGTGGCCTTCTCATGAGGATGGAAGCGAGTGACATGAAACAATGTCTGAATTCTGCGTGGTACCTATCATGATGACTAGATGCCCTCGTTAGCCAAATCGATTATGGGATTCACCAACTTTTCATGGACTTTGCACAAATGGCTAATTAAGCAAGGGTCAGTGTATTGGCTTTCTGAGCTTATACATACATACATACATACATACATACATACATACATACATACATACATACATACATACATACATACATACATACATACATACATACATACATACATACATACATACATACAAAACATACATACATACATACATACATACATACATACATACATACATACATACATACATACATACATACATACATACATACATACATACATACATACATACATACATACATACATACATACATACATACATACATACATATTTGTGTGTGTGTGTGTGCGTGCACGCGCACGCGCGCGTGCGCCCGGGTGTGTGCGCAGGCATGCACGCACATGTGCATTTGCTTGCACGTGACGTGTGTGTCCGTGTAAATCTGCGGGCGGGCGCCTGTGAGTGAGTGAGTGAGTGTGTGTGTGTGTGTGTGTGTGTGTGTGTGTGTGTGTGTGTGTGTGTGTGTGTGTGTGTGTGTGTGTGTGTGTGTGTGTGTGTCCGTTTTGTGCGTACCCGGGTGTGCATATGTAAATGTGAGTCTGTGCCTGAGCATGTGCGTACGTTTTGAACATGGAGAAGGGGTTGGTAATGAGGTTGAGGTCGGTTGGAAGAGGGACTATGCTTGGTGGTTGAGAACGAACCATTCGCCGTCATTATCATGGCTTGATCTCAACTAGCTGTAGAACTCCTCTGGAGAAGTCCATTTCATGACCAGTTATAAGTCAAATGCCGTATCAGCTTAATTGATAGGGGATTGGGCTGCAGGGTTCATCGTGGCAGTTGGAGGACCCATCAGTACGCGACCCCTGACCGCATATTGCCCACCCCAAAATGTGTCCTGCCCATGGTCTGGGGGACCACGAGAATTTGTAGGGTAACCGGGGAATAATAATTTCATGCACAGCGAGTCATTGTTGAAACATTGAAATGGTTAGAAACACAGGCCTTCTCCTGGAGTGTCCCCTTTTGTCCACTTTTAGCCCAGTCGACTGAACAGTTGGAAAGAACCTCGAGGAAGGGGAGTAGAGAGCTCTCTACTCCCCTTCTTCAGTCTGACATGCATGCATCCACAAGCACTCGCAGAGACCCCTCCCCCCTTTCCCAACACACCCCAACCATTACTCCCAACCACACCTACACGCGCATGCATACTCATCATGCATACATAATCATCTCCCACATAGACGATAGGGGATGAGGGAAGACAAAAACGGGTCAAGGAAGGTCTGGAATGATATAGGGTTTCGCTGCAGCATCACCCCTTCCTAGGACCACTTACAGCCTTACCAACGGGGTCCTAAAGCTCCCTAAAGTTGTCAATGGTTTCGGTCATGACCTGATCAGCAAGACATAAGAATTGTCAATATTGACCATTAATATGAATGCTATCCCATGGTAGTGCAAGAGGGCAGAAGGTGGGGGTTTTGGGGCCCTATAGAAAGCCGCTCCTGACACAAATCTGCGCAGGTTCTGCTTGTGACGAGCTCCCCACCCCCTGCACCCCCTGCACTGCCAGGACCACCACCCCCAGTACCAGTCTGCTATACAGCAAGCGAGCCCTTTCTCGGATTCCCTCAGCCTACTGACCTCGACATTTTTCCCCCCTTTTTTTTGTGTGTGTGTGTGTGTTTTTTTGTGGTTTGTTTCTTTTTGTTTTTTTGTTTGTTTTTTTTTTTGGTTTGTTTTTCTCTGTTTTTTTTTTTTTTTTTTTTTTTTTTTTTTTTTTTTTTTTGTGGGTTTTTTTGATAATTGTGTTGTTGTTGTTGTTGTTGTTGTTGTTGTTGTCGTCGTCGTTGTTGTCGTTGTCGTCGTTGTTGTTGTCGTTGTTGTTGTTGTTGTTGTTGTTGTTGTTGTTGTTGTTGTTGTTGTTGTTGTTGTTGTTGTTGTTTTTTCTTTCCTTTCTGGGAGCCTGGGTGGTCACGACAACTTGAAATTGCTTTAGATCGCGATGAGAGGAACACTAATTCTGAGCCAAACGCCTACACTGTCTTTCAAGAAAAATAAATTGATTTTTTGGTTGACAT
>KV908493.1:74788-77288 GCA_002005505.1 Botryococcus braunii | reverse complement strand
TGTAAGTGACTTCTGCCCTTTCTTCAATGTGTATTACGAGTGAACTTCTTGCAATCACCAGAGGGGAGGGTAGGCTTCTGCTGATTCATCGATTGCAAAGTGCCCTCTTCTTATCGTTAAAGCTTTGAAACTCGAGTTTGCGCAAGGAAAAGGCTGGTATACAGGAAACACAGTTTCATGCAGTGCATGTTTAACATGATAACTTTGCAATATACTGGGTGTCATTACACGAAGCCGTCAACCTGCCGACATTCGGGCAAAGTTGTAGAACAAAGTCACTTTATTTGTGTGGTGCAGTTCTCCAACTTAAATTTACCAGCACCTCCGCCATCCTCATCCGGGGATATTTGCTTTACAGCAGGTGAGGAAATAAAGCATCCGCAATTTCTGCAAAACACTGCTTCACCCTGTTCCGATGTTATTTACTTCCAATCCCTCACTATTCCAACATATGTGTATATTGTCAGTACCATACCATTCTCACTGCAAAAGAGACAATGCTGTTGTAATGTTGTAATGATGCTGTCCCCATCGAACAGTGAAAGAAAAACCATCGGAATATATAGCAAAACAACTATATGTTCCCTTAGCATTCTCTCCGCACGAAGGAAAGTTGGGGCTTAGGATCTGCGCAGTTGGAGTTGAGCTCACGTGCACGTCGTGGACAAAGCGTTAGGTTAAGGAAAAATAGTTGCGCTTTTGAAGATGCTTCCACAACCACAACGGTTATGTGGATGGCCCAACAGGGGTGCTCGAGCACCCATCCACAGTCCTTTCCCATGCGTAGAAAGGCTTGTTATCTACCAGCTGGGTGATATAGGGCCTGTTTTGGCTGGTTGATATTTCGTGTATTCCCCTCTAGATTGGGTTGCGGCGTAGCTTCCCACTGCCGCCACTAGCTGTATCACCCATCTTCCTCAAGCCCACCTGCTTATATCTCCTTGCTTCCTCATTTCTGCCCATATCACCCAGCTTATTTTTTTTCCTTCTTTTTTCGAGTGGGATTTGAACCCCTGTCCTCCTCGTCGGCAGCGCTGGCAGCACACTACCCATCTGCACTTTCGGACAAAGAGCTGCATTGAACCTTGTATATGTACTGCAGAGCCTGGTTCCTCCCGCTATTGCAGCTGATTTTGTCACTAAACCATATATTTAACGCAGAAATAACAATGAAAAGTTGTATATCTGTATCAAAGCAGGGGTCTGTGGGTTCCCTTCCTCGTTTTTTCATATTTCGACGGTGAACACCTCTCGGATTCCCGATCGCGGTAGATCACGACTCATGGAAAAACGACGGGGTTTTCATATACACCATCCAAGCAAGATTTATATGTTTTAATACATATTCCCAAGTTCGTAATTATGTTCTGTTAATCACGGAGTTCTGTGCCGACATCTCGTATTTCCTTCCGTGGAAGCTGGCATCTTCGGATCCTGACGAGGACCCACATTATACAGAGGACGTGATGAAAAAACTCATATCACTCCGACTGGCAAATAAGCATATTTCATACCAGCTATTCCGGGGCTGGTCGGGTGATACCACCCAATCTCGTACTGCTTCCCTCGGGAAGCTGTGGAAATTTCTGAGATCCCTCGGGCTAACGCCCTCGGGATCTCAGAAATTTCCACAGCTTCCCTTGGAAGAAGAAGAAGAAGAAGGAAGATTACATCCAAAGACCAGCCACTAGGGCTGAAGAGGACGGCAGTACAATGAATGACCCATATCTTAGCCAACTAAGGTCGCACAGCACCTGGGAGAGTGAGGTAGCTCTCCAATGCTCTAGTCACAAATTTGGCAACCCCTTCAAGGTCTTCTTGCCACATAAACGTCTGTACAGATCGACTCCTTTGTTGAAAGAGATGCATAAATTGTTGCCGTACATGTTGTACAGCCGGACAAGTGAAGCAGTACGAGATTGGGCGTATCACCCTCTAGCCCCGGAATAGCTGGCATGAAAGGTACACTTATCCGCTGCCGCCATTCCCAGGATCAGTCCTGCTATTAGGGGTTATAGCTATATACGACATATATGAACTATGGTTATAGCTATGGACAATGTACATTGTTATGGTTATAGGTATGGACATATATGGAATATGATTACATCTATGGATAGTCCCCGCCACTCTTACTCACCAGCATTTCGCGCAAAATATGGGCCTCGTTTTTTGGGACCACGTGCAGGAAAAGGAATCCTCAAATTTTCAGGGCCCTGTTGGAGCTGCGTGGGCAAGGATAAAGATGGAAACTCGAACTGCTGGTTTGCATATGACAACACCGCATTAATTGATACGGGGAGCTCGTCAGCGGACATTGCCAATCTCACGACCAGCGTCAGAGTTTTGGGCGGTGGCGCCTACCGGCTCTCATACGTTTTGGCAAATAGGGGAGATAAGTTGAACTCTTTCCGGGCCATCGTCGGCTCTGTCAATGGTTCTTTTGCACCCATTGTGCTCGAATCCCTATCCGACTCGAGGGGGTTTAAGGGAGCCGTTA
>KV908493.1:56308-60525 GCA_002005505.1 Botryococcus braunii | reverse complement strand
TCTCTCTCTCTCTCCTCTCTCTCTTCTCTTTCGTTCTCTCTCTGTGTGTGTGTGTGTGTGTGTGTGTGTGTGTGCGCACGCGCGCGAGTGTGCATGCGTTTGTTGTGTTTGTGTGTGTGTGTCCGTGCGTGCGTGCGTGTGTAGGTGTGTGTGTGTGTGGCGCGTGTGTGCGTGTGCGTGTGCGTGTGCGTGTGCGTGTGCGTGTGCGTGTGTGCGTGTGCGTGTGCGTGTGTGTGTGTATGCGTGTGTGTGTGTGTGTGTGTGTGTGTGTGTGTGGGTGTGTGTGTGTGTGTGTGTGTGTGTGTGTGTGTGTGCTCCCGTGCGCGCATGCGCGCGCACGCGTACGCTCTGATGCTCTCCCTCTTCCCTTCGCCGCCCTCCATCCTCAAGCCCCCTCCCTTCCCCACTTTCTCATACCTCCCTCCCTGCCCTCTTTTTCCTTCCATCTCCAGCTCCCACGTTCTGCTTGTTCACACATTCTTACTGGTCTGTTCCTCTGCTATGGTTTGCACACTTACGGGGAAATTGCAGCAGCATGCAACTGCGACACTGCGCAGAGGGATGGTTTGCCACTGAACAAACAACCCTGATTTAGTGGAGTTTTGCTAAGGTTGCAGAGTACAGTGCAGTACTCTGTCAAGGCCTTTTCTGGTGTGATAAAGTGCTATAGGCTTGGGGGATTGGGCAACAATCACTAATGATGGGACAGGGGCTTTGGGTTTATCGAATTCAAATGAGTGCTCACATTCAAATCCTCAAGTGCACACACGTAGAAGGCCATTTAAAGTTTTGGTGGTGGGTTCACAAAGGCTGCAAAGCCCTCCTGAATGCACACGGGACCCACTTCCTTCCCCCCTCCTTTTGTCTTTATTTCAGAAGTGGTGGAACAATGGTCATACAAGGCGGTGCTTGCCACTAAAACATGTTTAAATCCTCCTAGGATCCTGTACAGGAGGAGTCAACGTGCTTTATGTGTTTTTGGGTTTTGTGGTTGCACATTGCGATTGCATCCTTTGCAGGGGAAGAGGCCAATTATGCCATGTGCAGGGCAAAATGTGTTTCCCTTGTCTGCTCCTTGCTGGTCTTGCGTGGGCGACTATTGCGACTTGTACGAGACTTCTGCGAGACTTGGAGCCGTCGGCACCACGAGCAATCTCACGACCAGATTGCTTACGCCTGGAGGTGGAGTGTATCGGCTGAAATACAGGCTCCAACCGACTGCGGGAACCCCGAATTCGTGGCGAGCAGTTATCGGTTCTACAGATGGAACGTTTCCTCCCGTTGTTTTGGAATCCTTCGACAATATATTTCCCTACTATGTTGACTACAACTGGATGCCAATGAGGGAACTGGTATTCAACATACCCAGCAGAACAAGGGCAATTGACGTGACTTTTGTGGGCAGACATGTACGTGCTCCTTTTCCCCCATGGATGCTTTTGGTATATGAAACAGCTCAACTGTGACAAGTTTGTAAGCGGGAAATATTTTATAATGGTTTTCGCCTGTCTGTGTGTTACGTGTATTTACTGTGGCTGCATTTGATCAAGTCATCATCCCCTGCAATGTTCTGTTTATATTTGATCCTGCGGCTGTTGTAGTCTTTGTTTGGCGGCTGTTGTGAAGCCTTATACTCTGTTGCATGGAGCTGCATCCACAGGCTGCACCCTGTGAATGAATTATATGGACGCCGCGCGCCCGCACACACACTCACACGCGCGCGCGCGCGCGCGCGCACACACACACACACACACACACACACACACACACACACACACACACACATACACACACCTACACACACTTACACACATGCGTCAATGGACTCACCCATGCATAAAATACAAAATACAACCATGCATACTCGCCACCTTGTCCATGCGCCAGCACATTCACTGACAGCCACTCACCAATACACACATTCTCGCAGACACACTCGTACATGCACGCACAAGCACACAAACACACACACACACACACACACACACACACACACACACATACACACGCACACCCGCCCACACGCACACACACACACACACTCTCTCTCTCTCTCTCTCTCTCTCTCTCTCTCTCTCTCTCTCTCTCTCTCTCTCTCTCTCTCTCTCTCTCTCTCTCTCTCTCTCACAGATTGTTTTTGTTCTGCTTGGTCTTTCATTGATGCAGTGGGGATTTTGAAACATCTAGAACAACCATGTTTGGCTATCTTTTATCAACTGGCTATTTGTTGTGCAGGATACGGATTACTGGTATGTGGACTCCGTCACAGTGAGTGCCCTTCAAGACCTGTGTGTACATCTTGAATATCCCTTGTTGCAAAATCCTCACAATCATGTAGGTTGTATGGCTAGTCCCTAATCAATGTTGGCCACCTCTAATGGCACGCACTGAGGATAGGTAAATGCTAAACCATTCACAGAAGCGGCACAATGTTGCCACATTCAGAATGAGCATGTGTTGGATCCTATGTAGTTTTGACTATTATTGCAATTGTTGGATCTCTTTATTCTCTGAGGCTACTGTAGATGTGAACTAAGTTTTCCCTGTCTAGGTGCTAATTGGTTATTCCTCACCACCTCCAAGGCCACCACCAACACCACCAGTACCACCTCCACCACCACCTATCGGGGCACCATGCTTTGCAGCAGGTGATGACTAAGCTCGAGACACGTGTCTTTGAAATTCTTAATTTTGTACTGTAGTCAGGGCTGTCGTTGCTAGGTGTTGGTGACGGCTGCTAGTTTACCCACACACATCTGTCGGTGGGTCTGTCTCCAACATTTGTGGCAGACCCGATTTCAAAATTCTTTGTTGGCTCCATCAAGGCAGAGAATTCTTGAATACTGATCTTTCATGGATACTGCATCCCCGTGCCGTTGTTTGAAGCAGCAAAGGGGGCCCTGGACTCAGCCTGCGGTCATCCTGGCCAGGACCCTAGGCCTATGGAGGGGTAAACAGTGTCTATTTCGGTCATTGCACAACTTTCCCAAAGTCGTTTCTGTGTACTGTGGCAAGTTTATGTTCGGCAAGCTGCTGATTGCGCCGGTTACACCACCCCCATCATTGGTGTGCGAGGGTCCTGCCCCAATCTCAAATTTAATGAATCATGTGTACTCCTTTCTTCAACAGAAGTTGATCACACGTCAGTGTCAGGGTAGATGCACAGCCTTTATCCACGTGGGTCTAAATTGGAAAAAAAAACTTATCTGCGGCCCCCCCAACCTCTCTCTCTCTCTCTCTCTCTCTCTCTCTCTCTCTCTCTCTCTCTCTCTCTCTCTCTCTCTCTCTCTCTCTCTCTCTCTCTCTCTCTCTCTCTCTCTCTCTCTCTCTCTCTCTCTCTCTACCCCTCTCTCTCTCCCTCTCTCTCCCTCTCTCTCCCCCCCCCCTCTTCCTCCCTCTCTTTCTCTCCCCCTCCCTCCCCCCTCCTCTCCCTCTCGCTCTCTCTCTCCCCTCCCTCCCCACCCTCCCCTCGTCCATCCTCTGCCCTATTTCTTTGTTTCCAGTGCTCAGAAGGAAGATTTGTTCTTACTTGCAGCGGAATTGAAGAAAGACAGGAAGGCTGGGTGAAAGCTGCGCTAAATCCTTACTGCTACTAACATTCGTCAGCACCACTTTGACACAACCGCAATTCTGATGTCGTTTGGTACCATGTACAGGTGTCACACCCGTCCCTCTGCGATTTACAGCAGAATGCTGGACTTGCAATCCAGGTTATCTGTGCAACATGTACTACGGTTGGGCAACCTTTTTCGGAGTTAGTAGTATCAGCACCACTGTCATCATCCCCAGGGGCGGGACGTACCGGCTCAACTACACCCTATACAACTTGGAATATTATTCGAATAACTCCTACAGGGCGGTTATCAGCTCTGTAAACGGTGCCTTTGAACCCATTGTCCTCGACAACTTGACTGCCGACGTGACCACATCGCAGAATATGTTCCGCAGAGAAATCGACTTCAATGTGCCGGCTGCTGCAAGTGCATTTGTAGTAGCCGTGTCAGCTACACAGCAAGTATGCTTTTCTTGCTTACCCTTTGTGGCCTCCTAATGAGGATGGAAGCAAGTGACATGAAAGCAAGTGACATGAAACAATGCTTGAAGTTTGCGCGGTACTTATCATGATGACTATATACGCTCGTCAGCCACTGGCTTGAAGTTTGCGCGGTACTTATCATGATGACTATATACGCTCGTCAGCCACTGGGATTCACCAA
>KV908493.1:21308-33808 GCA_002005505.1 Botryococcus braunii | reverse complement strand
AGGTCAAGTCCGCAATGTTAATACGAACGCTGGTTAGGGGTGGTGAAAGACAAGTCGTCATGACGATGTGATCACTGGTCCATCTAGATACATCTAGATCTTTTCATAAAAAAAACATGTATGTGGTGGGTCTCATATCACAGATTACCAATGTTATGGCTCTTTACAATGGTTCCATCAATGAGATCTAGATGGATGACTTCACGATCATGAAAAAATTGTCCATCATGATGGAAACCATAGATTGAACCCATTCATTGGCTGTGAAACCTTGGGGTCAGTTTAAGACTTTAGAGCTCGCCTGTGGCCTCTGAAAGAGCTTAATGCTTCAGGGGTATTCAGCTCTTGGATTTAGGCTCTAGACATCTTTGTTGGCATCCACCTCCGGATCCGCCACAATGCATTGGCTGGTCCAGGACGCAATATTTCTTTTGTCTAGAATAGACGGGAGAGACTCAGGGTTCATGGACACGAAACCTTCTATCCAAATCATTCCAATATTAATCATTACAATGATATTAGTTGATTGCCACAGGATTACTCCAAGAGTACTAGAACGCGTACTATAGTACTTCGTACGTACGTCCGGCAGCTTGCAGGCATTAAGCCTACCAGTTAGTACAACGCCCTGTAAAGAGCTTCTAAACCTTCGACCTTGCTGCCTTCCAAGTGTACCGCCTCTCCACGGGACTTACCCTTGCACGTGAGATGTATCGCATGAACGCGGTATATCTCCCCAACATCAACTGTCTGGCGGGCCTTGGCCAGATAGTATACCAATCAGCTGCAGTAACCCACAATATGCAAATTCGTATTATTTATACACTATAGTGTGTAACCCCTGTCGACGTCACAATGCACGCAGGCTTGCAGTACCACGGGACTGTAACTAAAGCATTTCTGCTTTCGGCGATACCTGCAGTGATGGCACGACGGCAGCGTCAGTTCGTAGCCTGTGGGAAGACCCGTCCACGCTACAACGTTTCCAGGAACAGCACACAGCACTCTCCAACAGTAGAGGTTGGTCAAGGATACCAACATGCTTCGGACAAGTCTTACATATGATGTTAACTGCTCTCACTCTTGCTAAAGACCACGTAACACTACGCCTTGCTTGATAGCAGAGTTTAGCACCAAAGAGGCCTTGCGATGTCTACTTTACGTCACTAGAATACAGTAATAGTTCGTCAGTAACTCAGCAAGGGCTCTTTGTGATGTTTGGACAGTGAAACTATCTTACCGCCACAACGGTGGACTTTAACATAAGTCTCAATGAAGTCAAACATTCAGTGCGCTCTCGTCATGCACTATCATCAATGCACACTGCAGTAATATCTAACTGGTCTGAATGTTTGAGCACAATCATATCTGCAACGTCTTTGAGAATCCTAAACACACCTGCAGTGATGGCACGACGGCAGCGTCAGTTCGTAGCCTGCGAGAAAAACCGTCCACGCTACAACGTTTCCAGGAACAGCGCTGCTACACACAGCTAGCACACAGCACTCTCCAACAGTCGAGGTTGGTCAAGGATACCAACATGCTTTGGACAAGTACAGAGCCGTTCCTGGGCTGCCCAGGGATGGCTCGGACTGCAGGGATCCTAAAGTACTACCATACGTAATGTCTATTGAGATCGCATATCGTACAAGTCACTGTTCTGTCATTGAGGTGCGATTATGATCTATACCGTTCATAAAGTCTATAGTTTACTCCGCTGTTGATGTCATGGGACAGGGATGTCACTAAGCACAGTGTTGACCAATTCATTCAACAGTAACCGAGTAGCGGCGGTACAATCGAAGGTCAGTGCAATCGTCGTTCGATATCTCGTTTCCGAGCGTTACTTCAGCGGGTTGGTCTTGACGGCTCAGCTAAGCGCATATAAGAGACTTTTGAGATCAGCCAATGTAATCATCGAATCTGCCTTTCTGTCTCCGTCTACCTCCTATCTCATCCCAACACTACAGGGACCATTCACATTGTTACATGCATGCCAGTTTGTGGCATCGCATGGTACTGCAGGGTAAAGGCCGGGACTTGTACCCGGGATCCCTAGGTTCCTATGGGTTGAACCTGCGACCGGCAACTTATAAGGTTACTGATGAATCCTACCAATTAGGCCACGTGCCTAAAAGGTATACCGGCACGATCAGTGCCTACTCAACCATTAAATAGGGCTCCGACTCCGATGTCTGATATATCAATAGCATGATAAATATAACGACTATGATATATGTAACCATTGCAATTGCACTTTGGGGGGGTGCTCAGGGGATTGACGAAGGTTAGCCCTTCCTGTGTGGCTGCTTATTCTGTACTTGTTGACGGGAGCAGAGCCACTATCTTTTCCTTTTGCCCTGCCGAGACCATCTGGGGTACGCTACGCCGCCGGATGTCCATGCCAGCCGGTATCCAGTCTATTGCTTCAGCGGCGCTGCGCTTTTGCGAGGCGGCACAATCACCGGGGGCTTGTCCAGCATAGCTGCAGCCATCCCTTTCACCGGCAGGATCGATGTTGAGTGTCGGGCCCATCCACAGCAGGGGCACCAGCTGCGAGGCCCTGAGACGCCTTGCTTTTTGCGGGCGCACGACGGGCGCCGGGCATCAGTTCGCTTGGGAGTTTGAGCTGGCACAAATGTGGGGCATGAGGCCTTAGGGGCTTGGCCACTTTGCCCAAGTGGGAGCAGATGGGGGTTGCACTGGGTGGACTGCATTTTCTGAAAATGTTTTGCGTGGAGCATGCGAGGGGGCTGATCCTGGTATCCCCTCCGCTACTCTCTCGCTCTTCCTCCTATCCCTGCCTGACTTGCCCGCTGCCTCCGAGAAACACCCGCCCTAGCGTCTCCCTCCCCTCACTACGCATTCGCGCCTCCTTTTGCCAGCTGGCAAGGGAGAAGTGTGGGAAGCGGCAGGGATCACAGAAGTTGGGATGCCCGGGTCGTGGGCCAATGCATGCAGACATCAAGAGCCCGTTCATGGACATCTTCAAGAGGCAGTACCGTCTAGACCTCACCATGGCTGTCCTGCTGCCCCTCTTCCAGCAAACCACTGGTGCGCCTGTTTGCAATGTGTCCAGCCCTGATCTTTCTCTTCCAGCAGCTATGCGCTGGTGCTTCGCATTGTGTCCTCCCCTATCTTTCTCTTCCAGCACTGCACTACAGGTCCACTGCTTTGCAATGTGTCCTGCCCTACCATTGTCTTTTAGCACTTCACCAGTGCGTTGCTTTGCAATGTGTCTTGCCCTGAATTTCTCATACCCTCCCTTCCCCTCCACTTGCTTTCGATACCTAGGTTCCCCCTTCTCTCCCCCTCCCTGCCCCTTCCTTTTAAACCTCGCCCCGACCTTTTCTTTCCTGTCCCTCCCCACCATTCCAGGTTCCTCCACTCCATTTCCTCGCCCTCCCGCCCCCCCTTCCCCTTCGTACAGTTCTCTCACTTAAAACATTGCCATGTACAAGTGCAATCAGTGGAATCAAGTCTTCCTCCCTTTCTGTCTCCCCTTCCCTGGTTAGGGTAATCCCCCATCCTGGTTGGGGTAATCCCCGATGCGGTTAGGGTAGTCATTATCATCTCCACGGCACTGGTAGGAGGCGGGTTTTTGCCCTGCCTGCCCTGCCCTCCTGGGATTGTGGCCAGGTCCAGTCTTTGGCAGTGCTTGAAGGAGCCGGGTGGTGTTGCAGGAGGAGATGCAGCTCATGTGGGGGCGCCACTTGTTCTGGATGCGCCTCGTGACGGACCGACCCCAGCCCGTCTCTCCCTCTAAAGCTATCAGCGGCCCGTGAGGTAGCCGAGACCCAGTCTCTAGACCCTTGAAGGCCACACCTGTGGCGTGCTCTCGGCCTTTGTTTGCGTCACTTCAGATACATACAGATCCAGGGAAACGGTGTTCAAGTTCAGATTGAGCGAATGTCACATGCCGCAACATCAGTCGGATCCATGTGCCTTTACATGGGACAGCTTTGAAGCAATCTTGTCCAGTGCATTAATCATGCAGGAGTCGTGATATGGCGAGCTAGCCTCTATGTACTTGGAAGTACAATTGTGGAGCGTGAGGCAAGCCATCCACATGCATACATGTGTCCACGTGCATACATATGATTGCGATGAGGGAGAGTCATACAAGCCATTTATATAAACATGTAGACACAAGCCCTATGCAGCTTTTGCAATGCAGTAGATGCCATCAACAGACAAGAAGTCGTGCTTACAGCTTACCCTTTGCGACCTAGTACCTCTTCAAGTGCATTGCCACATTCTTAAATCTTGCGAAATTGGCAGAATTATGGGGATATTAGCCTGCAACCAGGGGAGCATGGTCAGGCCCCCTGGTCAGGCACGGGCACGGGACCAGGTCCACAATAAAGAAGAGCAGTGGGACCGGCGCAGAACGGACTAGCACCCTCCGTCGGCAGTGCGGCTTCAGATTGACGTTGTTAGAAAAAAAATCTGCTGCAGGATTCGACACAGCATGACCCGTGCGATATAACGCTGCCCCAGGTGAATGCTTCCTGTTCAAGGGCATGTAGCCTTTTGCGAGCTGGGGAGAGTGTGTGAGAGACTTCCGTCAGGCAGGAACGGATGGCCTTACCCATCTGAAAGGCGAATCTGCAAAGAGTTGAAGTCTTAGTCATCGTTGTCGAACAGTTGTGGAGAGCGATGTCAACCCTTACGGGGTCCTCTCACGCAGCGTCGGCTGCAGTCTCAAATAATGGGTGTCAGTCTGGAGGGTGCCACGTACTTTAAATGTTCAAGCACCCTCTGATGCGATTCTTTGTGGGTTTGCAAGTTGGCATTGAAGTAGAAAGCGTCACGGAGAATTGTGTACAGACCCTGGCCAGTCTTTGCATTTTAGCAGAAAATGTGACCCATGGGTTACAATACTGACACTCGTGACCCATGGGTTTGCATTGTTGCAAAAATCAAAAGGGCATCTGGAATGCGCTAATGCTTGCATCGGAAGTGTCACATCTTCAGAGGCGCACTTTCATGGCAGGAGTGTGGGCCATTTCGGCATTTGTGTGGAAGTTCCTCCTAACATCCAGTTTTGGTCTGGCAAAGTTTGGCCAGTTTCGGTAATCATATACCGACTTTCGTCGTGCCTACGTCAGATCTGGGTCGTTTTGTGTGAATATTAATGTCAAGACGAGACAAATCGTGACCGATGTTGTAATCATGGATATAGCAGCATGTATGCATAACGAGTCCGCCCAAGGGCATTGTGCCGATATGCAGATCTCAAGACGGTCTAAACTACTGGGACAATACTTTAGCATGTCCAACCTCTACCATCTTGCGTTGGATCCATGGAGGATAGAAACTTTATTCTGGAATTAGCACGTGCTCTCTAGAGGAAAGATCTGCCCCTCGTCTCTATATTTATGTCTCGCAGGTCCTGTAAGGGTCCTACGTTTAAAAGCTGTAAGGACACATTCACAACTTGTAAAGTCAAGGATCTGTACCACCACTTGGAACCACCGGTGTGCGAGCATAAACACCTACCACACATGAGTGGGCAGCACATGCGTGTTTTATGATGATGTATGCATTTACGCCTAGCCATCTTGCTGCATGCTTAAGCCATCATGGCTACCCGCCAAAGCCATGTCAATAGCTGTAGAATGCTTTTAAAAACTGTCAATAGAGAATGATTCGAGAGTCAAAAGCCTATCGAATCCGTCATCTAAATGTATTGCTGAGTAGTTTCAGCAATACTCTTTACCATGACCACACCCGTATGTGAACGTATGGACATGACAGTTTTTAGAGATCTTCATATTGGTAATCCACATGCCTTTAGACACAAAAAAGATAGTGAAACTGATTAGGTTTCAGGGTTAATAAAAGCATATCACAACCTTTGCATCGATGTATCCCCATCGGCAACTAACTTTAATCAAAGCACACCGGAACCTTTAAACCTTTTTCAAATTTGCAACCCCAATCATTTAATGTCTGCCTGTCGATCAAGCAGATCTCAAACGCAAATCACAGCAATAGTGATTACTATTAGGCTTGCTTCCAAGTAAAGCGTGCAGCTATAGCATGCAACTAGCTAGCTGCCTAAGAACAGTGGGTCCTTGTACCACGTTGTCTGGTCAAGGGAGTACCCCGTGTACCGAGTCTAGGCACTGTACGTACACTCAACTAAATTTGCCTTTACCGCGCTATATTTGACGTTTTGCCTCTGTTGATAAGCGAGAGCCGTTGACAGCCACACAGGTGCCGCCTGCTACATGTAAAAGCTCGTGCCGAAAGAGCCGTTTCAAATGTAAGACTATTCATGCGAGATCTCAACTTGGTCTGCTTGCTCGCTCTCCAAACCTCTTCCGCTTTGCATGCCTTAACACTTAATTGCTTGAAAGGATCTTTAATCAGAAAGTTCGTTTAATCAATATTGCCGTGCTTTGCGTTTGAGATCTCCTTGGTCA
Source organism: Botryococcus braunii (assembly GCA_002005505.1). Classification (NCBI taxonomy): domain Eukaryota; kingdom Viridiplantae; phylum Chlorophyta; class Trebouxiophyceae; genus Botryococcus; species Botryococcus braunii. Next base: position 27,377 of record KV908493.1, on the reverse strand, counting down.
AGACCTGCTTGATCAAGCATGTCGATCCCGATCGACAGGCAGACACTAATTGATTGGGGCCCTAGAAGGTGCTCCTCACCTTGCAATAGCTCAAGAATTGCCTCCGCACAAAAGCCCCAATTTTCACCCCTAAAGGCTGTGATCGTGAAAATCCATTTTGATGACAACCTGAAAATACCAACTGGAAGTTCTAACCAATATAACTCCCAGTTGGTCTTCGTCCCTCTTGGTAGGGGTTGGGGTGGGGGGGGGGGGGGGGAGGCATCTCAATATAAATAGAAATTTCTAAAACCCAAGACTGATAGCTGAAGCACTGAATATTGCACGCTGGACCTAATCCATATTATATTATATTTCGTCACGCCCTGCCGTTCCTTGCTTGTTATCGAGCTGGCTGTATCGAGTTTGTTGGATATCAAACTCTGCAGAGCTGGGGGAAACCTATGACGTGTGGACCTTCGACTGCACCATGCATATTGTGAGGAGGTCACGCGCAACTGTAAGTAACTTGACATAGTACTGTAAGGCGCACGTTTACCTTTACCAGCCGATCTTACGCTTACCTCTTCTACTGGGTATGGCTGGTTCGGGAGGTAATATGTATATCTGAAATTTGACTTTGAGCTGAAAAGATGTCCTGCGTAGCTACTGTACTGTACTATAGTGCACCTTCAACTGCACACTTCAGGACACTATTTTGATGACCCTTCCTGCAGGTATGTCAAGGCTACGTAACACAAGGCTTAGGCTACTTACACTTTCCGCCAAATAGGTTCCTTATAGGGGTTTTCCGATATGTTACACGCGTCTCTATCTGGACACTTGCATTTTTGCTGTGCTGGGCGCACCCGTAGGAAGGAAGGCAGGAAGCTTCTTAAGGAAATACCAAAAGGTAATAGCTGGCAAGGTGCACGTGGCCCTTGCTTGTGGCATGTGCGCACCTGGGAGCACCCAAGGATTACGAAGAGAAAAGGCTGGCAAGGGTGCACGTGGCCCTTGCTTGTAGCCATAGGGTACGTAGCACCGGTGCTAGAGTTGGGACCGTTCGAGGAGAGGAAATTGAAAACGAGGAGAGAAAGCCCTATCGTACCCACACCATGTTCAGAATTCCTTCATTTGTTGTGTTGGCAGAACTAACTTGAGAGAACATGGAGAAGGGGCAGCTGTAAGTTTGCTTTCAGGTGGTTCGGGAGGCAAACAGAAAAAAGCGGTTGGAATACACTACAATACACTACAACTACAATACTCTAATGACCCTCCTTATGAGCTCCTCCCGAACGACCACTGTGAAATTCAGCCGCTGAAGACCATTCAGTGCAGAGATGCTGATAGGAGACCAATTAAGATTCCTTGGGGCTATGGGGCCAGGGGAGACGACTCGTGAGGCCTGACCCCTTCGCACCAAGGAATGTTCCTTGAACTTCTGGGACCTCCTTGAATGGATGGATTCCTTCCTGGACAGCTTGGGAGTTTATATGATCATTGTGCAGGGAGGCTCACAGTCCCCCTCCCAAAACCAATTCCCCCTGCTACATCATTAATGTAATAAGATCATTCCAAGGAGAAATGATAATAAACTCCATCTCCAACTTCTTCCATCTTCCCTTCATTCCTTTGTGCTTCCATCGAAGGGACGCGGACAAGATTGGGCATCATCAGGGGAAATTGCATCCATGTGAATGCCCTGGAATGGAACGTGAACGCAGAAGAAGAAGACTACCGTAGCCTCGAGCTGGGCTGGGTTGATGTAATTCTTTCTTTCTTTCTTTCTCGAGGGCGGGCCGGGATCCGCATCCACGTGCTACTTCATTGATTATTATAATGTAACATCATTCCAGGAGAATGATGATAATTTAGCATCATCATATGGAGTTTATCATTGATAAACTCCATATTTCCTCCATTCCCATGTGCGTCTAACCCAGGGACGCGGATACATTGGGCACCTTTCCAGGAAAATTGTGTGCTCTGGGGAGATGTGAAGTTCATGTGAATGCCATGGAACGGAACGTGAGCGCGTTTGTGAACGCCCTGGAATGGGAATGTGAGCGCGTTGGAGGTTACGGAACGTTTGACACCGCGAATATCTTCCCGGATCAGCGGGCTGCAGGCTGCAGCCTCTGGCTGTCATTAAACTTTTGAAGAGGATACATCCCGCCAATTTGACAGACCTCGCGAACACAAATACAGTTCCCCTACTTGCTGTCAACACAATGTCATGAATAAGAGTTACTTAGATACATAATCTTCAAGAGCATCATGCAACAACCCTTGCTTCGTTCGGATTTCGTCCCGTAAAACCATAGTATCCCGAAACCGCTCACCAACTTGACCAGGGGCCAATGGTGCGCCGGACCTGTCTTGACCTTTCGTATCAAGCACTGATAATGTACCGAGCTGTGCGCAACACCTGCACTATCTCTCGATCATGAGACAGTCTAAGTGCGTAGATTGCATTCACGTTTTCGTGCATTGTCCAACCATCTTGGTTGGCTATCATACTTGGAGTATACGTACGGTGATTTTGGATGAGTGGCACTTGATGTTTGGTACAATTGAGGCTCAGTTTGCAAACGTCGCACAGGATCGCCCCCTGTCTGGGTTTCAAGATCTCTCGAGTTTGTCCGTGTAGTCTAATCGTACACCCCGCGGACTTAATTGAATGGAACTCAATTGGACACTCAGAAATTCTGTGTTCTGCAAGCGAAGGGGGTCCCTTTTAAGATTTTGGAGGGAGTCCGTAGCGCCCCTGCAGGGAGTCTGCGGGTCTCAGCAATTGCAAGACCACTCGAAGGCTGACAAGTTTGTCCTTATTCATAGGTAATGGGTCCAAGAATTTTCTTGCTGGTCATACTTCTTCTGTTCAGGGAGGGACATGCCTCTGGGGAGACCGTAGAGGGGCCCACTTCTGGTGCCGTCTCACTAAACCTCCTCGGTGACCGTCGGTCGACGCCGGCAGCAGCGATAGCGTTCTATTCACCTGACAGGTTTGGATTCTTGCTGTTTCCGTCCGTCTCAAAAACACTTCATTGAATTTAGAAACAGGCTGTTGAATAGAGTAATCGAAAGGACTCAAATGCAGAAGCACTGGACAGACGAAACAGTAGTATACGGGTCATGTGTAGTAAGGCACCTTCGAGGTTATGTCACTTCCCATATTTTGAGGACGGAACCTAATATGCGTAGGCTGGGCCCCTGATAACTTGAAACCCTCTGCTTATGTGAGGACTTATATTTCTTGGCACTTTTTGCCATATTTCAGCAGCGGATTTTGCAAAAACCAATTGGGGTTGCTTTTTGTGTGAAGGTACATAAAGTGATACAGTCTTTTGCATGCCTCTAATGGTAGCATGTAGTCATCTTGTTCATATGAACATGGACATGGTCATCTTGCTGGCTTTATGAATGTAAGTAAACCGGTTGATTCGTAGGTCATGAAAAAGCTCTATTTAGAGCTTCACTAGCAGAGCATTCATTTTGAACATGCATCCTAATAATTTCCGTAGTTGACCTATCGGGGATTGCAAAATGAGCTCGCACATGGCACATGACGTAGTCCAGCTTGGTTCAATTCAATTGCACATCCTACCCAATTGCATGGTTTTCCGCCCTTTTTCCGTTCCTGAGCAGCCCCCACTCCCCCTTGGCCCTGGAGGACAACCAGCAAGTCCAAGCCAGTCCATTGCTTGTCACAATTTCAAAACGTGGAGTTTGCTTTTAAACAAATCAATAGCCCTTCATGGAATGATGATAATAAAGAATTCGTTCATATGTTAACCCAGCACTAGACTACAACAGTGGTTTAGCGTTCTTCAAGTGATCATCATCATGTGGTGGAGCAGTTCGTGCCAGTAGCAGAGCTTTTCCTGAGTGCTCGTGATCATGTGGTGGAGCTCATGAGCTCATGAACAGATTTGCGTTCTTACCCTCATACTTTTGCTGCAGCACTGCATCTGCCGCGAGAACTCAGACTGGCGCAGTTCCACTACCACCAAGTCCGACACCAAGGCCCCCACCTAGAGCTTCTCCATCACCACCTCCATCTGTGCCTTTGCGCCAGCCCCCTCCTCCACCTCGGACACCGCCACCTGGTGGACGGCCACCCTTACCACCACCACGTTCGCCATCACCACCTCCATCCGTGCCTTTGCGCCAGCCCCCTCCTCCACCTCGGACACCTCCACCAGGTGGACGGCCACCCTTACCACCACCACGTTCGCCATCACCACCTCCATCCGTGCCTTTGCGCCAGCCCCCTCCTCCACCTCGGACACCGCCACCTGGTGGACGGCCACCCTTGCCACCACCACGTTCGCCATCACCTCCACCCACACCACCACTTTCACCGCCCTGTTTTGCAGCAGGTATGATGGCTGGTAGATACAGCCTGTATTGCCTCTAAATGTTGGAACGCACAGGAAACGCGCCACAGTCACGTGGCGCTTGAAGAAGTAGGGGTGAAGGTAGGAAAGAAGGTCAATGATCCAGCATGAAGAGGGAGGGAGAAGAAGTTCCATGAAGAGGGAGGGGGGGAAAAGAGTTCAATGATCCAGCATGAAGAGGAGGGGGAAGAAATTCAGTGAAGCAGCAAGAAGATGGAGGGGGAAGAAGTTCAAGGAACCAGCATGAAGAGGAGGGGGAGGAAGTTCAATGAAGCAGCATGAAGAGGGAGGGGGAAAAGAGTTCAATGATCCAGCATGAAGAGGAGGGGGAAGAAATTCAGTGAAGCAGCAAGAAGATGGAGGGGGAAGAAGTTCAAGGAACCAGCATGAAGAGGGAAGGGGAGGAAGTTCAATGAAGCAGCAAGAAGAGGGAGGGGAAAGAAGTTCAAGGAACCAGCATGAAGAGGGAAGGGGAGGAAGTTCAATGAAGCAGCATGAAGAGGGAGGGGGAAGAAGTTTACTGAGCCAGCATGAAGAGGGAGGGGGAAGAAGTCCAATAAACCAGCATGAAGAGGAAGGGGGAAGAAGTTCAATGAACTTGCATGGAGAGGGAGGGGGAAGGTTGAGATAGAAGTTTAATGATCCACCTAAATCCACATGAAATATGTAATCCAGATGTGCACTGGTCAAGCCTTCCTGGCCAACAAGGGGTGCATTGTGAATGAGCGGACGGGGGTATCGTGACTTCACAAAAGATGCCAGTTGATTTAGTTTGGGCATTGACTGGGCTTCCCGCTGTTACTGGTGCAAAGTGCAAAAGTCTGCTGGACATGTTCAAGTTCCACACCTCCTGCCATATTCCTACAAAAATCTATCTCTGTTGACCCATATTCTGACAAAGCTATGCGTAGCTTGTCACAAATGTTTGCTTCCTTCTCCCCCACGCATGGCCCTTCGAGAACACATTTGAACATCACATGTGTACAGCCATGCAGAGGTTGGAGTACGTCTGTACAGCCATGCATAGAATTAAGCATGTGTGTACAGAAATGCAGAGAACAAAGTACGTATGTGCAGCCATGTATAGAATGAGGAATGTCTGTGCAGCCATGCATAGATTGAATTATGTCTGTACAGCCATGCAGAGGTTGGAGTATGTCTGTACAGCCATGCCTAGAATGAAGTACGTCTGTACGGCCATGCATAGAATTAAGCATTTGTACAGAAATGCATGGAACGAAGTATGTCAGTGCAGCCACGCATGGAACGAAGTATGTCTGTACAGCCTTGCATAGAAGAAGTATTTCTGTACAGCCGTGCATAGAAGAAAGTATGTTTGTACAGCCATGCAGACAATGATGGATGTCTGTACCCGTGCGTTTAGATTGTAGCTCTCCTTCCAAGCCCCCCCCTCTCTCTCCGTCTCTCTCTCTCTCTCTCTCTCTCCTCTCCTCTCTCTCTCTCTCTCTCTCTCTCTCTCTCCTCTCTCTTCTCTCTCTCTCTCTCTCTCTTCTCTCTCTCTCTCTCTCTCTCTCCCCCTCCCTCCCTCCCTCCCCCCTCTCCTCCCTCCTCTCTCTCTCTCTCTCTCTCTCTCTCTCTCTCTCTCTCTCTTCCTCTCTCTCTTCTCTCTCTCTCTCCTTCTCTCTCTCTCTCTCTCTCTCTCTTTCTCCTCTCTCTCTCTCTCTTT
>KV908493.1:0-2500 GCA_002005505.1 Botryococcus braunii | reverse complement strand
GTCCTCCACTACCTTCATCACCACCACCCCGTCCACCGCGGCGTCCACCACCTCCTCCATCACCACCACCTCCACCTGGAAGTCCCTGTTTTACAGCAGGTTCTAGTTCGCTTCCAAGTGCTGTGTGCTGTGTGTCCTCGAGGTCTTTTGGCTTGGGAGAGAGTGAGACAGCCAGAATCTTGAGAGGCAGAGAACTGACCATGCTGGAGAGGGTAGAGAGCGAGCTTCATGTTGCGCGTGCGGTGCAGGAAAATGGGGCCCTAAAGAATTCGAAGCCGGAGGTTGCATGCCAGTCCATGTATATACTTGGACCACTGTTTGGCCTTCTTTTGGGGCCTCATTGGCGTGCCATTGTTTTGCAAGTACATCCAGAATTGTAGAGTCCAAGGCTTCCATCATCCCTCTTTTGAAGAGACAGCTTTGCATCCATTGTGTGTGTGTGTGTGTGTGTGTGTGTTGTTGTGTGTGTGTTGTGTGTGTGTGTGTGTGTGTTGTTTGTCTGTGTTGTGTGCGCGCGTGTGCAACAACCCAATTTTACGGATCTTGAACACGGTTTCTGTCTTTTTCCCGCTTTCATCCTGCATTAAGCACCCGCAGCCCATGCGCAGGGAGCGGTCCATATCTGCTGTCCGAACCCTGCTGGAGATGCCAGGGAGCAGACTGCTACTTGGCAAGGGACATCGCGTATCTGTATGCCGCAAACTCAACTAGCAATATAACCACGACCATTGCAATTGCGACTGGGGGCACCTACATGCTGTCGTACTGGCTCTTGAATGGGGGAGGTCCTCCAAATTCCTGGCGAACCATAGTGTCCTCTGTGAATGGCTTATTTCAACCCATTATACTCGACCCCCTCAGGAACTCATCGGCATTCCCATGGACCTACAGAGCAGTAACGTTCAACGTACCTGCCACAACAAGGGTTGTGGCAGTAACCTTCGAAGCCCGCAGCGTACGCTTTCCCTACCCCATCATGTATCATGAATAGTGATATCACAAATCCTGCTGTGATCTTACCAGCCTCGTCACCCGGACCTTGCCAATTGATTGCACGTGGGGCATAAGAGAGACTATATGAATTAAACTTTTAAACTTGTTACGACAGAGAAATTTTCTGAGGATCAGGGATTTGCATTAAACTGACCAGTGATTAAGCTTAGTGCCGACCAGACTTACCCGTCCTTAAGTCTCTCGTTGCACATTGGAGGCATCTTTCAGCGCCATCGAGTCTGAGGACACCCCAATTTAAGGCTTTTAAGGATTTAGCAAAAAGGTGCTCCACGTAGTTTTCTGACGGCCGGGTTGTGTGCAGGACTTGTTCTACTGGGTTGTCGGCTCTGTTCAGGTGAGTGTGCCTTTTCTGTACCGATATCCCTTCTATATTCAAGCAGTGGTTACAATGGATGCATCTTTTGTATTTTCACCCAGAGAGTGCGATTTTCTAACCCCCCCAACCCCCCTCCCCCCAAAAACAATTCATGTTTACGACTCTACTCCAAAAGACTGTCGGCCTGTCTATAGCTGTGTATTACCTTATAAGGGCATGTGCTTGGGCGAGCTGCACCAAGTGGACTAGCATGCGACCTTGATAACTGGTCTGTTCAAGGCGGCAAGAATTAGCTTCTTTTCAATTAACCTGTTCATGCTAAGCATGATAATTATAATGCCGTACCTCTTTTGAATGACCCTCCTTAATATATGAACAGTTGTCACGTCCACCACCTCCACCACCACCAAAGCCACCATCACCCCCACCACCCCCACGTTCCCACCACCGCCCCTCGGAGCCACCACCCCGCCCTTCCCCACCTCCGCCACGACCACCCCCACCTTCCCCATCACCGCCACCGCCATTACCGGAAAATGCAACATGCTTTTCTGCAGGTACCAACATTCTAGTAACTCTGCCGACCTTTGCTATGTATCAATAATGGTCATAAAGCTTGCAAGCTTAATTTCAGAGGAGTAAGATACCGACACACAAGCTAAGCCATGAATGCAACGCTAGCAAAGCGTAGAGAATGCCGTTCTCTTGGTGACTCCCACATGTACCAGAGTGTTCCATTTTCGAGTGACGGCTGATAGCAGACAAAGGTGTGATTAAAGACAGGTCAGGAAACTTCTCCAGAGATCCTCGAAGTGGAAATGTAACTCGATACATCTAATTCATGGAGTTTCTAGGTCATTTCAGTGCTAAAGGTATCCTTCACAAATCAGTCCTGATATTTGCCTAATTTTAAAGCCCCACAAACGCAGAGCAGACAAGGATACATCGGATTCATATAATTCATATACGCAATGTGGTGCCGGTGACGGGGAGTGAGAGTTGTAGGGAGAGTCAGAAACACAGGGGTGAGAGGAAGGAAACGCGTTAGGAAGCAGAGTCAAGGACCGTCGGAAAGGGAGGGGGGGGAGGGAAGGGGGGGGGAGAGGAGGGGGGGAAGAGGAAGAGAGGAAGGGGGGGGAGAGGGAGAGAGAGGAGGGGGGGGGGAGGAGA
>KV908492.1:338913-345680 GCA_002005505.1 Botryococcus braunii | reverse complement strand
CTCTCTTCTCTCTCTCTCTCTCTCTTCTCTCTTTTTCTTCTCTTTGTGTGTGTGTGTGTGTGTGTGTGTGTGTGTGTGTGTGTGTGTGTGTGTGTGTGTGTGTGTGTGTGTGTCTGTCTCTGTCTCTCTGTCCCTCTCTTCCCCTCTCTTTCTTTCACCCCCCCCCCCCGGGCAGGAATATGAACGAGCTTTTAATAAGACAACTTGAAGTGGAACAGAAAGTATAGGCTGGACGGTCCTAGGACAGGATCAGCCACTTGTATTCTTTATGTCCCTGGCATTGCTTCTGTGATCTCTTCTTTTTTGGTGAACTGAGTACCTCCTTTGAATGAAATGGAAGAAAAGAATTTGTTCACGCTGGATGAACTCAAAAGAACAAGGGGGTTAATGCTACAGGGAGCACCAGAGCGAGCTGATGGAGAGGGTGACAGACTCTGTACGCCTGCCGGTCCGCATCAGCATCAATGATGTCTACGATTCCCTGTGCACGGAGCTGTGCGTGACCGCCAATGTGGATTCTGCTGGACGGGGACGGCCGCGTGTTACTTATGACGTCACCAAGGCCCTCAGCAGTCTGAGTACGCCTTTCACACCATCATCCTCTGTCATGTGATGATCTGCTGAGCAGCAGATCTCTTAAAATCTCCTGGCAAAGTGATGGCCTGGGTCAGAAGCCCTTAAAACCAGCTCAAACTTCTTATCGTTAAGCTTTAAACGTATGTGTGATAGCTCCCAAGGAAGAAGGCTCGAGTTCTTCCTCCCCTCTCCATCCTCTTCCTCCTTCGCGTAGCCTCCTTCATTTGGATATTCTTACTTAGCCTTCAGCGGCAGAAGATCCTTCAGAGGGAGATGAGCATTTTGAATCGGACAATCTTAGATGAAATTCCAGAGAAGTTGACCTTTTGGAGTGGGCAACAGCAAACGCTTGCTCCGAAGTAGCTCAACAGGAACCACGTGGCTACGCTGGTAACGAGAGAAAGGCTTGACGGGCGGAGGGCTGCAGATCTGTGCGTCTTCACGGCGGACGTGTATGTGGAAATGGCTGCAAAGGGGGCGGACAAGCGGCCGCTGGAAATGCATCGCTTCTTGGTGCACACTACGGATGGGCAGGCTTTGAAAACCGCGGCTGAGAAACGGTAAGCATGCCACTTTCCCGCACCCCGCCTCGTAAGCATGTCTCAATCTGTTATGTCCTATCCCTGTGCGTGCGCGCGCGCGCGCGCGCGCGTGTGTGTGTGTGTGTGTGTGTGTGTGTGTGTGTGTGTGTGTGTGTGTGCCCGCGTGCGGGCGCGCGCGCGGCTGCGCATGCGCATGCATGCATAAGCTGCATGTTGTCGTCATGTCGGGTTTGACGACTCTCTTCTCTTCTTTCTCCTTTCAGTCGTCGCCTTTCTCTTAAACTTCCTCCAGGAGGGATGTATACACGTCCATCTTGCCTTCAAACATATTTGCGGTTCATGGGCTCATATTTCTCCTCTGTTTCTTTCCATCCTGGCTGGAAAGACATATGCATGCAGTATGCGTAGTCTGGCGGACATTAAAGTCAGGCAAAGCTCCACAATCCTCCTCCTGGATCCTGTCATCCAGAGTCCAGGAAGGAGAGCTTTCAAAAATCCTTGTGCATAAGTCGTGCCCTTGCAGTGTTCCTACACAATGGTACCCCTTCCTCACCTTCTCCCTCCATCCTTCATGACTGGTGAAGGCCTTTGGGTCGCCTTTGGCATCCATTGGAAATCCGCATCCTATCGTCCTTCTCTGCCCCCCCCCCCCCGCGGTGGGGCGGAGGAGAATGTTCTGGCTGGATGCATTGCTTACGCATTTGGGTTTTCTTGAAACGCCTTCTGTTTTTCCTTCCAAGGGCGTTCACACCCGAATTCTTTCTCGATTCCCTTCACGACGAAGCTTGTTGCTCATGTCTACGGTGTAATACCATTTGTTCATGCCATTCTGAAATCGCTGTACCTCATCTTCTCACATGTTGAAACATGGGGCTACCTACAATGGGTGTCCTTTCTTCAGTATCAAACAATAAGGAAGGAACCCCCGGGAAGCATTGCTGTTTGGTTCTTCATGCATTTGTGTGCACGTCAACTTCGTCCCAGCCGAAATGAATGAGCGAATGAGTGGATGAACTACACACAAGCTGTCAAGGCTAGATGTGTTTGTCAGCCAACGTACTCACGACATCCATCCACTTCTTACTGTCTCTAGGCAATCTCCCCAATTGGTCAGGGCACCTTCGATACAGCCTGTGTGTGTGTGTGTGTGTGTGTGTGTGTGTGTGTGTGTGTGTGTGTGTGTGGTGTGTGTGTGTGTGTGTGTGTGTGTGTGTGTGTGTGTGTGTGTGTGTGTGTGTGTGTGTGTGTGTGTGTGTGTGTGTGTGTGTTTGGGTGGGTGGGAGGGGGCGGCGGCCCTCTCTGACCTTAACTATCCGTTGTCGAAGCCATGGAAGTGTCGGGGCAGAGGTTCAATTCTTTATACAACCTCAGACTGTGGCAGTGGTCCCCCGGTCCATGAGGCCACCTCGGGCCCTGCGTTTCTGCAGTTGGGGCACTTCCATCTGTCCCTTCACTTGTACCATGCACGATTTCTGTCTGAGCAGGTAGTGATCTGGTTGCAGGCACATGTATGATGTGGTGAGGGCGCAACTGACAGGCACCTCCCCAAAGAGCACCGGAAGGCAGGCCCTGCAGTTCCCCCTGCCCCGCCCCGCGCCAGGAGCCCCTTGAAGGCCGCACCCATGGCCATGCCCAGGAATGTCTCTGCCTTCCTGCACAGCTGGCCCTGGGGCATAACATGGAGCCTTGTAACAAGTAGCGAGCAAGAGATGAAGAGGGGCGGGGAGGAAGGAAGGTCTACATTGCGACATAACCCGTAGTAAGCAGGAGATGAAGAGGGGTGGGGAGGAAGGAGGGTCTACACAGCGACGTAAATACCAAGCGGGAGATGAAGGGGGGCGGGGGAGGAAGGAAGGTCTGTAGAGCGATATCTGGGCCAAGCAGACGTTAGAGAGGAGATAGAGACTAAGTGTCAGTGTGCTTGGATACTGAGAGAGAGCTCGAGAGTACCAGTCCCCCCCCCCCTCCCCACTCTCTACTGTGTTTCGGGTCCTTGCACATTAGCTTAAAGTAGTAGTATGCGTGATGGGGGTGCTGCTATTTAATCAAACAGTATTCCCCAAGCGTTAGTCGACAGCTCCCCTTTCAACCCACTGAGCCTTATATAAGCTCCGTGTATCCTCAGGTGTGGAGGCTGGAGGCATTTGTATTCCGTGATGGGTGAACATGGTGGACCTCGTGACGTTTTGGTTGGTGCGCTCGCCAGTGGATCAGGGGCCGAATATTCAGCAGTCGTACATGGATACTCAGTGGGATTTTGGATTAGAAGTTCAAGTGTAGTTACAGTCGTATCTCGCTTGTGGTTGCTTTACTGCATGCAACGATGAGAATCTGCTCTACGTCCTATCCAGTGTGGCACAGTCCGCAGCACGTTTAAATGCTCTACTAGCTTTAAAATAAGTGTAAAGTGTGCATGACCCTGCGCACACGGAGAATATATTATGTAAGCACGACAAATACGCCCCGTGCTCCGCGTACATACATGACCCGCCTTTGCACCACCCAGCAACACCAAGGCGTTGAGGAACAGCACAGACAGACAAGTTTGCATACAATCACTTCCTGGTGGTCTGTAGCATTGGCCAGCTTGCCTCTTCAAATTCAAAGAGATAATTGTGCGGATGGTCACATGCTATACTTGCACAAGCATGAACGTACTGCTGTTTGAGGTCGCATGTAGCGACTCGCTACATACTTGTACTCTAGAGGAGAGGAGGGAGAGGAGAAGGATTTGAGAAATCTGTTGCAGTGGTTGCATGCATGGCATATGCCGTCAAGCCGTATCTAGCACCCTCATTTGGGCGTCACCCTGGCTAGTCACCCTAGAGGCAATTGCCAATACTGCATTACAACTGTGTAGGGACTCACAATTAACAGCATTCATAGCACAACGCCCAGGAGCTCTTGCGCTAATACAACTCCGCCCTCCGTGAGTGTCTGTCCGTCTTTGAACAGACTCATTCCTCCTCCGAGCTTAAGCTTTGCTTTTCAATGCGAACTTTAGTAATAGATTATCAGGAGTCATGTCAGCTAGAGCTCAACATTAACATGCCTCGGGGCCCCGGTCAGGAAGCTCATGTGTTCATGAAGAATTCGATGTGGAGCACATCATGTGGTGCTCATTGACGATCCGGATTGCCTCCTAGCAACGTCTCGGCACAGCTTCCTAGACCTCCGTGCCAGCGCACCTAACTGGACTTGCATGATTACCTCTGCTGGACCAGATCATATCAGTGCCGCCCCTTCTTCAGCCCCCAAGGGGATTCTCCTTACACAGCTGTGTGTCCCTGTGCTTTATATAGCTGGGTGTCCCTGTTTCCCATCGGCAGCAGACCTGAGTCCTTTCGCTGCCGCATTCAGCACCAGCGTATCATCTGCGGCTTCCAATAGGGATGAGTGCACGCACGTGCCCCTACTACTTGAAGAACTGGACGCCTGGGGCGGCCATGCCATTCATCACAGCTCAGAGAGATGTGGCAGTGGAAACAGCCGGGATTATGCCATTCGCATTAGCGGCGTCGACGCTGTCCTCAGGAGACTGTTTGACAGAGGGTCCTCAGTGCACTCCGCACCTCAGCTCGGTAGAATGTCACCCGGGAATCCCGGGGAGATCCAAACCAGTCTTTTCCATGCCCGTGCCTGGCCAGGAACGTCCAGGCCTGGAAGGTTTGGTGAATGCTCTGAGAAAACACAAACACATCCACGCTTCCGAACTCTTATATGGACGACACCTTCTTAAGAAGGAAAGTAGAAACAAACAGTGACATAACCCTGTACAATCAGTAACATAACCCTGTATGACATAACACATGGGCCGTAAATGTTGCATTGCAAAATCAGCGTGGCCAATGGAACCGCGCACCCACATGCAGGATATGTGGTTTGCGGTTAGTATGTTGTTCACTATTTAAAATTAAGAGTGAAGCCTACTCTAACCGCATACTGCATATTTATTATAAAATCAGTATGGACTATGGGTATTGAGAGGGGAGGAGCAGTATAAGTGGCAGGAGTACTTCTGGGTGCTGGAGGACTAGCTATAGGAGCATCTAGCCGCAATGTGCGATTCATCTGGCAGGGTATCGTGCCAAAACTTCAGGGGGCGAAAAGTGTTTATAGCCTGGGGCGGAAAGGGCCCTCGTTGGGAGCGCATGGTGGAACAGTCAAAGGGGCTTGCGATGCAAAAGAGCAAAGCCCTGGCCGGCGCCCTGGGTACGAGCGGAAAGGGTGCGAAGTCTGAGAAATCTTCGTGCACATCAAAGAAAGCAAGCCCAAGGCATAGGCGTGCTCTCAGCGGTGGTGTCCTCTGTAGGCATGAGGCATTTTGTGTCAGCGTTGCGTGCATATGAATGTTCTGGGCCGGCACGAGAGGGGACGGATCCTGCGGGGAGATTGGGCGGCCCTGCTCCAATTCTCAGGGGCTCTCAGGACTCTGAGGCCCATGCTTCTTCTCCAAGCACGTGCCTTTGCACTCAGATTTCGTAGGGATTGGGGCCGCGGCATTTTAACTCAGCTGCCTCGTTTGTGTACGCACAAGGTGTATACACTGTTCATGTGAAAGCTTGCATCATTTTCCAAGGATGAATTACTACACCTCAGAAAGAGAAGAGTAACGCTGTGACAAGACTTCTTATCAGGGGTGGACCACCCCGGTTGGTCAACTGCGACCGCCCTTTCAAATGCGCCTCAACATATATTGCCACTATGTTCCACAACTAGCATACTAGGTGTTCCGCCCGTGGACCGCAACCTTCACTAGGGGGCGTAAATTGTCGAGGTTCGGGCGGATTCCGTCCGGCGGAAGTGGGCGTACGTTGCAAGGCCGGATCTGTTCGCTCGTCGCTGTTATCATCATAAGGCGCTTTGTTTCGCCCACACTGCCATTTGTACCTCTGCCCCTAGCTCGGGCCGCACGCGGATCACAGGAATCTCTCTCAATGCACATCTACGAAGTCTTTAGCAGAGTACCTGTACTATGGGGGGCTTTTTTGGATAAGAAATTCGTTTATTGCTCCGTCTGCGGGGCTTTCTGTTCGTCGCGTGTTCCACGTTTTGGTGATGTGTGGGGGCGAGGGGTGGAAGTGTCTCGGGGATTACTAGGATGGCCGGACTTTGTTAAACTTTCCGGATTAATAGTGCTGCTATTATGATCTGGCAAGGAACCCGCGTCGTACTGCTCGTTTGAACTGTGGAGATCGTCACCTGTACCACTGGGTTTAATCCTCTGCCACGGCAACCAAAGAACCGGGCATTGCATGTTCAATTACTATTTTTGAAAATTGTAAAGCTAATCGTGATGAATCTCTTCCGGTTGGCGGGTGATATGACCCACCTGCTGTCCATCGTTATTCTTCTGCTCAAGATACATGCGACGCGGTCGTGCCGAGGTATGTTACGCTTTGCCCCTGTCACGGGACTTCGTTATCTTAATCTTAGACTTGATTGGCATGCAGCTGCATATATCCGTCCCAGTTGAGCAGTTCCCTGTAGAGCCATGTTGCAAACTACTCTATAGATAGGACATGTCTCAAAGCTAGGGCAGAGGCAGCGGAAGACGGGAGAGTGTCAACTTTGCAGCTTGCTTCCTTTCAAGCTCCAGATAGACCGACTGTGCAGCTTGACTTCTTTGAGGTTCAAAACTTTGCGGAA
>KV908492.1:328913-333913 GCA_002005505.1 Botryococcus braunii | reverse complement strand
GAAGGCTCCATAGCTCCTGGGTTTGGACTGGATAGCGAGGAAGGCTGTCCTTTTCCTGTGGGATAGGACTTCATGTCCCAATCCGCCCCTCCTGGGGTGGAATTGCAGGATGCACAATCAATGTTCGAGTCCTCCCTCTTGTGGTTTCTGTGTAGATCTAGTATTCGGCAAGACGAGGGAGAGTTTGCAACACTCTTCAACACTTTGTCTATCTGGGGCAGGGTTATACTTACACTCTTGCACGGCCAGCTAGTAGATAAGGTCGCATAATGGCGGGTGTTGGGTTGCTAGATTGTACCGGGGCCTGTACATCCTCAACTGGATTTACCGCTACTTCACAGAAAAAGGTTATCGCCAGTGGTTGGGTAGGTTCCTTTTGCTTCTAGACGTGGGCATCCTTCCCATTGCTGCGTATTTTGCACTCCAGCCCGCGCGCGCGTGGGTGGGGGGGGGGTGGGAGTGAGTGCGCGTGGGTGGGGTGTGCGTGGGTGGGTGAGGGGGTGGGGAGGGAGGGAGGGAGGCGGGTGGGATGCACATGAGCGAAGAGTTGTGGACTGGATACTAAAGAACATCGAATTATGGGCCAAGTGGTAACCTCGGCTTTGCGACAGCACAGTTTTGTGTGTTGGCTTGCATGTCATGCAGGAGGTGCGCATGAATACTGTGTTCACATCCAGAGAGACTGACGCTGGTTGCTGGCTTGGGGTCTCCTGCAGTTTGGGCGAGCGGAACCGTTCAGACGGCTGTCTACATGGATTTCTTTTATTACTATGTGCGGGCATGGCGGACAAACACACGGCTACATTTGCCGCAGTAATGCTGCACACACAGCGTCACGCAGCATGTCCGTGTGCTATTACAGCTTGGCCTTATGTTATTGCAGCTATGCGTCCATCATTCTCCCGTCTTGTGGGTATGTGAATATGCTTTGACCAAACGGACGCCCGGTGTTCAGATGATGATGAGGCATTCCTTTTCGTTTTTGGGGCCCGGCTAAGCTCTCACTGCCTTTCCAAGTATGATAAAAGTGACAGAACACTGTCTGCCGCCCCTTGGTGTGGTTCTGGTACATGGGGCCATCTCGTATGTGTTGGAAATCAGATCAAGTGTTCTACCGGCAGTACAGCAGTTTGGTGGCTCTTAGCTGAGTGGTATCTGGCATAGGATGCATGAGTGGCAGACAGTGATGCTGAGACCTTCTACACTGCCGATCATCCTCTGTGGGACATGGTGGGTCATTCTCTTTGAGGTGGCAAAATTTGTGTTGGACAATATGGAGGTTGGACAGACTCATACGTGCGCTCTGGAACAGCGCAAAGCATTCTTCAAAATCTGGTGGCAGACAGCTGGTGGTTTTCAACTTCAAATCTGCCGCAAGTCGCTGCGGTTTTTATGAAACCTGGTCCGATCCGAGGGGGGTGGGGAAAGTCTGAATCTGCGGCGTTTTCTTATATGAGGCTCCTTCTCTTGTGTTAGGGAGCGTATGAGTTTGCTGTCTTTAAACGGCTTCTTTCTTCAATTTGCGTAGAAATTCAGTGTGAAGCAACGTAATATTGCTAATGCCACGTAGAGTGTCCCAGGCCTGGAAGTGCATGCTGTCACACGGTGCAATGAAGGGTACAGAGGTGCAGGGGCAGCACGCTTTTGCATGCTGAAGTTCAGGGGACAAGGTTGTCGATTGCATGTAGGAAGGGTGGAAGCTGTTTAAACTGCAGATTTGCATGTTAAGGTCCCTATCACGATTGATGAGTCGGCCTGCATGCGCATAGATTGCGACCGGTAGCTTTCAGCATTCCGAGCGTTCCGGTCAAGACACAAGTCCGAGCATCACGCTTTGGTGCACAATAAGCGCCTTGGAATGTAGAAAAGGTTTATTACACAGTTGCAATGCTCAAAGCCAAGTGAAGAAGAATGCTGAGGGCGTGATGGCCGCATTTGAGCCTGATATTGCGCTTTGGTAGTGAAGCTTGCTCCACATTGCGAAATTGTGTGATTTGCGATATTCCCTGGGGTGGAACCTCTGCCTTCGCTCTCCCGGGGGAAAAAAGATATTGAACTGCAATTGCGGGTCAATGCGGTCTCGCCTTCATGATTGTATGCCATGGAATGTCTGTCATGAAAAGCTTCACTTACACTTTAGCGGGGTTACGTGGAAGCGCTGCATCATTTGGCCAGTTTTGCCACACGCTGGGGCCTGAGAGTATGCTTCTGGGTGGTAAATTGAAGGAAACACGGCGCTTCTTCAGAACCCGCCTTCTCCAAGATCATTATGGCCATTCATCTGCCTGGGAGAGTATCATGTCCACCTTTCGCAAAAGTAATTAATCCTCACAATCACGTGGACCGACAGGAGTGACTCCTCACGTGCCTGTATGACCGGAAGCTATGGCTGCATTGGGAGCAGTGCAGGCATTGCATGCATATGTCTGGCAATGAACCAAATTTCCCGACGCATATGCCTTGGGCAGGATTAGCTTGCTTCTGTCAATGTCAATGTCTGTTTTGATAGGTTGGTTGAATGTGCTTGAGTTATTGCAGACACTCTCTCTAAGCCCATCTTCAGGTGCCTCGGTTGGAAGCTTCTGGCTTCGAAGTTGAATTCGGCATCGTCCATGCCTCCTGGGACGCACACATAGTCTAGACTCATGAACAGTCTGTCATGAGTCAAGTTTCTTGCCCATGGCGCCTTACTTCGTTGGTTATGTATGAGGTGTAGCATCAGGTTGTCAATGACGCAGATATCATGGGTCAACGTCAATCTGATCACTTCAGACTTGAACATCCCCTCCTATCTGGGGTACCGTATCAAATCTTGACGTCGCAGTATACTGCAACCGTCCAGATTTGGTACGGTACCCCACTACGTACTAGAAAAAGTGTGAGTAATCACACTTTGCATTCATGCATGATCAAGTACTCATGTCATGAATTGCCGTATGCACATATGGCTCCGCATCGAGTGTGCAGCAAAAGCTTGCTGCAGGACTTCGCCTTTCCTTATTCCCGCTGACAGGTCGGTGTTCAATTTTCCTTTCACTCGTTATTCGCCTTTTGACCTCTAAATCACACTCATGCTTCTCTCGGTGGAAGCTTTTGGTGGCGGCTTTGCGAACCTACAAGTCAGATTTGGCGGCAAGAGAGTCGCCTTTTGAAAGAATTCTGGACATTGCGATGTCCACCATGGCAACACAAACATTTTCTGAAGAGAAAAGAAAGGAGTGGGAAATCCAGAATAATCCTTGACCTGCAAAGCAGCGTTGCATGCAGCTGCTGAGTTGTCTAGGATGCGGTCCCCATAGTTTGAAGCATAAAAGCCCACGACCTTGCCCTTAAGACGGGCACCGGAGTCCTCAATACATAAGGGCAAATTAAAGGGTCTGCTTATATGTGCAGCTTTGACATCATCATCACCGAGATAATCTGCAACGCCATATATCAGCTGTATTCATATGCAGGTGTACGGATCCTACATATTAGGAATCTAATGGATCTATAGAGACAAGCAGGGCACCGCACGCAACGAGGCAAAGGTCTGAAGTGCCTCTAGTCTCACGTCCGTCAGTGTTTACCTGTACACATAATGTCCCAGTAGAGATCAAAATCCCAGTAGAGATCCCAGTAGAGATCCCAAAATCCCAGTAGAGATCAAAATCCCAGTAGGGATCCCAGTAGAGATCCCAAAATCCCAGTAGAGATCCAAATCCCAGTAGAGATCAACCTGGCAGGACAGCGTATCGCGCCGGCATCGTCTGATGGTACAATATAGTTTGTCTGCTTATAAGCGTAAAGGGTAATAAATAATAAAGCTTAACTCTCCGCTTGAAGCTTATTAAGTAAATATAAGCTGAACGCTCATAAGCTTAAAATTCTATTAAACTCTGTTTTTTTTAAGTACCAACTTTAAACCGTACAGAAAGCTGGATCATAACATGATAATCGACGATCTGTAGAGACAATACTGCGTGTGACCATGAATTTAGCCAGGAAAAACTCCCTAGGCCTGACACTAGCCTCTGGGCTGATCAATCAGACTTCACAATAAAAGTGACCTTGCTAGGAGTTCCTGAGGTTTGCCCGCCCGCCTAAAGTTTGAAGTGCCCATAAGATTGCAAGGCAACTGGCGACCCCGAGTCATAGCCTACCAAAGGCACTGTCAAGGCACACATGGATTAAATACGTATACATTGATACATGTCCTTTATTCTCTTTTGTCCCGTGGAATCTGCCCAGGATTATGCCCCCGGCACATGCGTCCATATGGACCAAGATTAAAAGGGACCTCCGGCCCCAAGCAGCCCGCCTTCGATTGGAAGATGGGTGGGAAGGGCCATTCTCGCATCCTGGCCACGGATCCCCTAGCTAGCCCCTATAGGCCCCACAGCCTCACCACGCCTGTATCTAAGCAGCCACACACCAAACGGGGTTTACGCCTGTGCGCAGCAAAAGATGGACAAAGACTTTCCCGGGTCATAACGTGCCCCACCCCATCCCAGGGGGTGGTGGCTACGGAGTGATTGCTTGTTTTGGCAGCTGAGATACATTGCGTCTCTCGAAGTTCGTCGAATTTGCAACGACCACCTCAAACGGAAGGCCGCTCATGAGAGGGAATGCGCCTCTCTGGCAGCTTCCCAGAATGGTCACAGGGGACCCCGTCACATGGGTCCCCTGTGCCCATTCTGAATGGAAAACCAACGATTTTCTTGGAATCACTGTCTGTGAAGCCAGACATCACAACCAGATCATGGGTCCCCACTGTTAATTATTGCATCAACACCTCTCCTACCGCAACTCTTTCTGAAGCCATGTTAGTAATCACAGCAAAACTCAAACCATCTAATTAAAACGAACAGGACCAACCGGAGTCCTCGTGGATAACGTATGCCTCCGCCCCCCCCCCCCCCCAATATGATCCCAGGCTTCTGCTTAGAAGCACCCGTTAGTTTCGTCTCTCTTTCTCAGCTTCTTCGTGACCAAAACTTCCGGAACACCCCCCCCCCCTT
>KV908492.1:291413-323913 GCA_002005505.1 Botryococcus braunii | reverse complement strand
CACTGCATGCAGCAGCCTGGCTGGCACTGTGGAGCTGGCAGTGGGGTGGACGAATCCGGGGAGATGCCCCTGTGTAAGATCCTCACCTCGTTTGTCTCATGAATCAAATACCTTTCAAACTTTATAGTTGATGTTCGTACTTAGTCCTTACGACGTTGCTCGCAGCACTTCCGCATTGGTGCGTGCGGGATGTTAAGGAGAGTGCAGCACATGATGAATGCACCTCGACAGGGAGAAGGGGTCGGGGTTTAAAGTTCATGTTTACGGTCCTGTGATCACGGCACACGCGGCATTCCCCGTTTTTGAGTGCCAGACGACGGGAGTCTGGTACCGCAGGTGCCTGGAAAAGAAGGAGGGGACAGGGGTTTAAAGTCATGTACACGGTTCTGTCATTTACCGCACTGGCGACATTCCCCATTCTTGCATGCAAGATGTCCAGGAGTGAGGCACTGGAGGAATGCACTGCAAAAGGAAAAACAGTTCCGGGGAAAAAATCAGTCCTAGTCTTAGGGACCCCCCGGGGGGGGGGGAAAGAGGAAAAGCGTTGGCGAGCCCTGAGCGAGCACCTGTAGTACAGATAATTGGGATGGACCGCGTTGCAGGCAATATCGGCCTCCTGATACCCAACCTTCTTGGCGATGAACTTGTCAAAGATGGCATTCCACATCGAGATGGACCGGATTCCGTAGTACTTGACCAGGACCTCAATCTCGTCCTCGATCGTACCGCCCCAAAACTGTCCGTTGTTGTGCCCAGGCACCCAGATGTGCAGGTACATTACTGCGGGACGGTTTGGCAGCTGAAGTACTTGGCGGATCAGGGTTTCCATACTTCGTCTGTGCATCCCAACAAACTCCCTGTGTCACGGAGTGCCAGGTCCCCCTCTCAGCCTTCCTCTGCTCCCTCCCCTCGCTCCCCTGAGAGAAACTGGAGGCGAGTCCCCTCCCCTCTGCCTCCCTCTGCTCCCTCCCCTCGGTTCCCTCCCTTCAGTCCAGTCCCCTCGGTCCCCACTTCTCGGTCCTCTCCCCTCTGTCCCCAGGGCCTGCCCTTTCAAAAGCTCTTCCCTCCTATTTCCCTGGATGGGGAACCACTCACCACCTATACCACAAAACACACAGTCACATTCCCTCACTCCTGTACAGAGTCACATTCCCTCACCCTGTACCCCCCCCCCCCCCACACACACACACACACACACACACACACACACACACACACACACACACACACACACACAGAGAGAGAGGAGAGAGAGAGAGAGAGAGAGAGAGAGAGAGAGAGAGAGAGAGAGAGAGAGAGAGAGAGAGAGAGAGAGAGAGAGAGAGGAGAGGAAAGAGACACCCCCCCCAAAACAAAAAACATACAAAAGCGCGTACACCCACACACACACACCACCCCCCTCACACACACCCACACGCACACATGCACAAACACACAGACACACACACACACACACATACACACA
Organism: Botryococcus braunii; assembly: GCA_002005505.1. Lineage (NCBI taxonomy): Eukaryota > Viridiplantae > Chlorophyta > Trebouxiophyceae > Botryococcus > Botryococcus braunii. The sequence goes on along the minus strand of KV908492.1, from coordinate 322,448 downwards.
CACACACACACCTATGCACACACACACATACACACACACACACCTATGCACACGCACACACACACACACACACATTCCCACACTCTTGTAAACTCCTCCCTCTATATCCCCAAACACGCACATACCCATACACAAACACACTGACTCACGCACAGGCACTCACACAGACACATGGACATCACACCAGTCGCACGCACTAGCCACTTATGAGAAAGGAGAGGGAAGGCCACAGAAATACATACCCCCGCAGGGGGGGGGGGGGGGGCTGTACAGTGTAGCCTCAACTTCTGGCAATACAATTGGTGCAGCACATTGTACTGTCATGACATGGGCATTATCCAGTACAGCCCCCTCAGCTACTGCAGATGTGGCCCTATGTAGGTCAAATGAATTTATTCTCTCTTGTCCAGCAGTACAGCTTTACAAGCAGTACAGCTCCAAAAGCTGAATGAGAAAGGGAAATTTCATGGACAGCGGAGATGATGGCTTTGGTACAAGCCTGTGAGAGGTGTGCTGGAGAGTCGGGGGTTCGAACCCATCTCCATCCCTTTCCGGGACTTCTTTGCATGCATGCTGTCCCTTTTGGTGAGGCAATGCAAGATGGCAGTGTGAAAGCAGGGAGGAAGGAGACAGCTGACTGGCTGTGATCCAGCAGAGTACATATTTTGAAGGGAATTCACCGCCTTACATTGTCGAGGTATTTCTGTGCCATTCGATTTGTCAGCCCCCCCAAGCCACAGCCACCAGTTTGAGCTATCCATACTGCCACTGGCACTGGCATTCAGTGGGCAATTAGGCGGGTGTTGGCATTAATGGAAACAGCTGGTGTACCTGGCCTTGATGCATACAGCTGGCCCAACTTTGGCATTGAAGCATACAGCTGGCATTGAGAGCAAACAGCTAGCACGGTTGGCATCCAAGGGAAACAGCTGGCAAAGTTTTGGTATTGAAGGTACAGCTGGCATTGAAAGCAATTAGCAAGCAGCAGTTGCTGTTTTGAAGATACAGCTGACGTAGAAAGGAGACAGCTGGCCTTGCTTGCGTAAACACAACACTTGGCAATCAACTTGTCTGTCCTACATCGACATGTATCTGTGTTTCCATCCTCCAGTACTCTCTTTCCCCATCAATTTCAAATCACTGTCTCTGTGTACCTTCCCCTTTATGTGTGGTGTAACTTCCTGGAGCCCCCACCCACATGGACCCCAGGTGGGCGGCACAATCAGTCGTCAGGGAAACACAAACCCCAGGCCCCGTGTCCCAAGGAGGGCGCCACATTACCCATCTGACTTCACCCACCCACCCACCCAGCCAAAATCGCCTCCCTGCCTCTTAAACCCCCCCCCCCACCTGTGTGTGTGTGTGTGTGTGTGTGTGTGTGTGTGTGTGTGTGTGTGTGTGTGTGTGTGTGTGTGTGTGTGTGCGTGTGTGCGTGCATGCATGCATGCGCGTGTAAGTGAGGGAGGGGAGGGGGGAGAGTGAGCGCGCGCGCACGTGTGTGCGTGTGTGTGTGTGTGTGTGTTTGTGTGTGTGTGTGTGTGTGTGTGTCTGTGTGTGTGTGTGTGTGTGTGTGTGTGTGTGTGTGTGTGTGTGTGTGTGTGACACAGAGGGAGAAGGGGGGGGGGGGGAGGGAGGGAGGGAGGGAGGGGGGATCCTGCCCACCACATGGACCCCAGGTGGATGCCACATAACCCATGTGTCTGGACGTCTCCCCACCCCCCCTAATGGACCCCACGTGGATGCCACATTACCCACCTTTATACTGTGGTGAGCAGTCATTGATGTCGAACTCCAAGAACACCAAGTCCGCATTATTGTGCAGCAAGTGGTCCGAGAGGCAGGCGGAGAAAAATGAGGACTCAGAGGCGGAGGTCCCAGCATTCAGAAACCTGTGTTCAGCATGCGGAAATGTCGAATTCAGCCAGGAGAACAGCCGCCCAACAAAAGAATCCTCCATGCGAGTCACAAAGGTCTCTCCGCCATTTGTGATGCTGCCCCCCAAGGCCACCACAGATATCGGCTGGCGAGCAGAACCCACCATACCCAGGTTCAAACCTCCTGGTAACCACACGATTGTCGCGCATTGATTTGTAGGTCGGCAATCTTCTTTTGCTCCTACAGAAGCTAAAATTCTTTAGCAATATCTTAATTCTTTGATACTTTAAAGAAGGAAATTTTGTTTTTGAGCACAATGTGCTCAAGCTGCAGCTCTGGGGCGAATACTGGCCAGTCATATTCGACATTGACTAGATGGCAGTAGATTGATTTATAACATCCAAAGGTAGCTAGCTGCTAGTGATCTTGCACTTCAAGTATGCATCGGGAGTGCTTGCTTGTATCAAGTTGGTTCCGCTCCTATGCTATACGTTGCACTCTTCAAATAGACACATTGGGCATCAATCAAGGGCACATTTGAGGTTGTCCTTCTCTTGTGCTTGAGAATCCAGGTCTCCGTCTTGTGGAGCGCTTGTACTTGTGGGTTGAGAAGTGGGAGGAGAATGACTGTTGAGGCGCGTCCACTCCAAAGGTGGGGGGGGGGGGGATCCAGCAAAGGCAGGAGGAGGACTCACGACAGGTAAACACACAGGGCATGTTGAAAAAGGCATTGCCCTTCAGAGAGAAGGGAGGGGGAGGGAAGGATGGTAGAGAGAGTGCTGAAATCAAAAACACCACCTCGGCCCCCCCTCTTCCCCCCCCCCTTCTCTCTCTCTCTCTCTCTCTCTCTCTCTCTCTCTCTCTCTCTCTCTCTCTCTCTCTCTCTCTCTCTCTCTCTCTCTCTCTCTCTCTCTCTCTCTCTCCCCCTCCCTCCCTCCCCCCCCCCCCGGGTGGGGGGAAGCAAGTGGATGGTCTTTGGGCACCTGATATGAGTTTAACCAGGGTCAAACGAAGCCTTGCTAGGTTTCCAGCATGCGCTTGACCATTGGTGATTAATTCTCCTCCAAGTAAGAAGCTGCTCCGTGCATATATTTGCTGTAGTGTTGGCACCTGTTCGAGTGTGCCAAGCATTGACAGCCGTGGGAACGACGATATCGACACCGATATGGTAAGCAAACCGACTGATTTCCAGAAGCTCGACAGCAATCAGAGTAAACGCATTACTTACAATCACGGCTGAATTCCTGGACGTGACTTTCAGACTCGACAGACTGGTCCGTTCAAGCGGGACATGAAGAGATGCCTTTCAGAGGCCGGAGTCTCATGCAGAACCTCAAGTGGAAAATTTGGAGCAAGCAAACAAGCAACAGCAACCACCAAAGCGTGACAAGAGTGGAAAGCGAAAAACTGGGAGGCGATGTGTCGTGGCCTTACCTTGTCAGGTTGCGCAGCCGAAACTAGCGTATGAATCCAGCTGGGAGGCTTTCTTTGGGCATCAGACTGCAGCAAATTGAACCAATGATGGCGTTCGTATGGGTAAGGGTAGGGCTTTTGCAGGGATTCATAAACACAAGGCTCCACCACGGACCCATCCACGTCTCCTCCACTCGAGGAAAACTTGAGCAGCAACAATAGGGATCCAAGGCAGTAGTATCGAGATGCTTTCGTCCTCCATAAGCCGTAAAAAGTTCTGGCCATCTTGTGTCAGCCTCTGCGGCGTGCCCATACCGGTATCATATCCCAATGAGCCTAGTTTAGGGTTCTGTCACTCAGAAAGAGTGTCACATGCAACTGGGCAAGGCGACGAATAGACAGGTCACACCTTGGACCGCTACAACATCAGACTTCATTGCCCCAATTGCTCGTTTATAATCAGAAGCTTGCCCCAAAAGTGGTCAACCATCGAAGGTCCTAGCTATGATTTGCGCGGTTTGCCATCCCAGGATGCACGGATCAAGATCATGGATCACCGCAGCAAGGCAGGACATATTTGGGACTCAACGCGCTGCCATGTACCAGGAAGAGTCGCAAATGCCAATTTTGACCCAAGGCGCTTATTCCCCAACCCGCTAATCTCCTGGCTTTGATGGCAAAGATTGGAATCGGTTTGTATCACATGCGCGACCATGGTCTTCCTTGCAACCTCAATGTTGCGACCGTTCAGTAGAGGGGAACATACACACAGACACAGACATAGACCCCCCCCCCCAAAAAAAAAAAAAAAAAAAAAAAAAAACGCACGCACGCACACACACACACACAACACACACACACACACACACACACACACACACACACACACACACACACACACACACACAAACACACACACACACACACACACACACACACACACCCGCACACCCACACACCCACCCACACCCACGTGTACACACACACAAAGGGGGGGGGAGAGAGAGAGAGAGAGAGAGAGAGAGAGAGAGAGAGAGAGAGAGAGAGAGAGAGAGAGAGAGAGAAGAGAGAGAGAGAGAAGAGAGAGAGAGAGAGAGAGAGAGAGAGAGAGAGAGAGAGACCCATACCCACCCACCCACCCACACACACACACACACACACACACACACACACACACACACACACACACACACAGCCACACACACACACACACACACACACACACACACACACACACACACACACACACACACACACACACACACACACACACACACACACACACCCTTAACAAAATTCAAAAGACGAGAGATAAACCACACCAAACAAATAACACAAGGCAGCAACCAAAAACATAACAAAAAGATATAAATCAAAATAAGTAGAAGAGAAAACAAAAACTGAAGAACCACAAGGGATGGAAAACATAAGCAAAACCTGCCCCGGCAAAGGAGCCCTGTCTATCTATCTAAGTGTTAGGTTATGGGCTTGGCGTATTCCTATGCAGTGGCGGCACGGAGGGTGTGAGTCACGGTCCGCTCTACTGTGTGACGAAGAGTAGAGTCTAGGACATGAACAGTCAAGGACTGATTGGGCAGCTTTAAGGAAACACCCGGAGTGCTTGTGTAGTCCCAATCAAGTGCCTTGCCTCTCCGTGCAAGCACCACTACCTTCCTGCACTAAACGTGTCTGTAAATTGCGTTACCTTTATCTACATTCAAATTGACCATAACTACGATGTCTTTGCAGTTTCGCCCTATTTGTCCATTATTATTGTCACTGACGGAAAAGCCACTATTACTCCACTGAGGGAAAGGCATGAATTACTCATCTGTCACAACACTTCCCCTTGCCTTTTCCTCACCAGAACTTGGCAAGTCCCAGTGAGTCTCGATGACCCTGAAACACTAATCTCACAAGTGGTTTAGTAAAGATGTCAGCCACATTTCTGGCAGATTGAATGTATTTGAAGTCAACCTGCCCCTTTGAAATAGCTTCACGTGCAAAGTGACAGCTGATTGCAATGTGCTTGGTACAGTTAGAATACACTGGATTCCTGAGGTGGTTGATGCACCCTTGGTTATCACAATTGATCTTCACTATCCACGGTAACACACCAATTTCCTCCAGGAATCCCCTCAGCCAATTAGCTTCCTTCACGACAGCACTTGCTGCCATGAACTCTGCTTCTACTGTAGAAGTAGCCACAGCAGATTGCTTTTTGCTTCCCCACACAACTGCACCTCCGAATACTGTGAGGACAAAGCCGGTGGTGGAGAAACGGTGGTCTTGATCACCACCGTAATCAGCATCCACATATCCCTCCAACTCTGTTTCTTTTCCCCCAAGGATCAGAACCAGGTCTCGGGTTCCCTTAAGATATTTCAGCACACGGATAGCCTCATTCCAGTGTGCTGTTGTGGGTGACATCCGGTACCTTGACAGTACTATAACAGCCGGGGATATATCAGGGCGAGTGGTGTTAGCTATGTAAAGCAGTGACCCAACTAACTCACAGTATCGGTGTCCAGGAGGCAGAACACTCCCAGCACCAATACTATCACTCCCATCCTTAGGCGCAGGCATCTGGGACATTACAAAATCTTTTGTCATTGGGGTATCAGGCCCAACGGACTCAAGATGAAGGCCAAACTTCTCCACAAGTGCATCTATCTTGGGAATACAACTCAGGGAGATTAACCCCTTCTCTCTATCTCTCATTACTTGGCAACCTAAGAAATCCTTTACCTCCCCCAAATCATGGATGGTGAATTCTTTCTTGAGGAGCTCTTTCACTCTCTCCACCTCTGACATGCCCTTGGATACAATCAAGAGATCATCTACATAAATCAGCACGTATGAGTTACCGCCATCCTCAGAGCATCTCACATACACTCCAGCATCACTCTTGCACACCTCATACCCCATGACTTCAAGTTTGTCATTAAGGGTCTTGTGCCAAGCACGTGGGGCCTGCTTCAGGCCATACAGTGCCTTTTTCAATCGACACACTGTATTGCATCACCATTCTCAAACCCTGGAGGTTGTGTTACATTCTCACAACTCTCTCCCCTATCCTGTGCCAGCAGGATTTCTCGAGCAGCAGCTCGTTGCTCATAGCGTTGAGCCCGAGACAGTCCATCCAGAGGAGGATTTGCAGTAGCGGGAGGAGTATTCCGGAGTGACTGCTGTGCTCGATCCAAGGTCCGTTGATGCTGCCCACTGTCAGAGCTTCCTCGCGCAAGTTGCTGAAGTGTATCCAGTACCCCGGACTGGTCCAGATCCAGCTGAAGTGGTTCCTCACTCGGTCCAGGAACAATTTCTGGAGTGCCCTCCTCTTGGGAAGGCTTCCCCTGACATGCAGGCTCGGTTGCAGCCTGATCAGGGGGTCCTGGGAGGGTGCTGTCAGGTCTGCTGCTGGGGCAGGGAGCGCTGACAGCCTGATTCCGAGTGCTGCACTGAGGTGAGGAAGCTGCCGGGTTGCTGAGGGGCTGTTGGGCTGGCAAACCTTCCGGATATGAGAACTGCTGTGGCTGGTCAAGAAGAGTGGACATTCCCACCCGAGAGGCTCCTCGGATGTGTTCCACAAATTGGACATCTCTGCTCTCTCTCCAGACTCCCCCTCCCAGATAAATACGATATGCCTTGGACACTGGGGAATAACCAGTGAACATGCCAAGTTGGTTGAGGAGATGTTAAATTCGTCGTCGGAGGGATCGAGCCCGTTTTCCTCCCGGGATGACTCCTGCTCATCCCATGCATACTCTTCAGGTCTCATGACAACATTCAACAGACAAAGTCTCCATTGATCTACTTTGTTCTTCCCCTTCCTCACTATGTTCATACCCCATTGCAACGTGCAAGGTAAGACTTTCCTGTGAGGGTCCAACGTTACCCACTTCCCTTGATGTTTTATTTGTGCTTTCCCAACCCCAACACTGACTGTGCCTTCCCTGGGAGACATCCAGTCTTGACCCAAAATGAGATCCACTCCCTCCATGATAGAATCACATACAAAGAAAGTATGGCGGGTGACTACCGAAGGGGTGAACCTAACACTAAGGTCAACCTTCCCCTTGGTTTCAGACAATGACCCATCTGCAAGGACACTGTTGTTGCTTCCTTGTGATACCTAAGCCCTTGTAGTACTTTGCCTCGGACAAAGGAATGGGTAGCCCCAGTGTCCATGAGTGCACGAAACTCCATGCCTCGAACAGTAACGGCAAAAGTCAGGTTGAGTGGTGAGAGATTTCCCACATGCCCTACATGACAAGATGGTTGTGGCATGACACATGCAAGCACAAATGAAAAAGGAAATATTCCTGCCTTGCCCGAGAACATAAATTGTTCTCCCCTACATCCCCGAGCAAGAACTTTTAGTTTGGCCTTTGTCCTGTACTCTAAGAAAAACCTCCTGCTTTTCCATGCTTTTTGACTAATAACAAAGCAGGCACCAAAGCTGTGATCATGTTTTCTCTTTGCAAAGAAATCATGCAAGCAAGCCTCTGCACAATTTTTCTTAGGTACTACCAACTCAAAGGGTTCAGAGAGTGAAGACAAATAGGCCAAACAATGGGGATCCATGACCCTTGCGAGTCAAGTTTTGGGTTTCCCCTTCCCTTTCCCCTTCCACTTCCCTCTTCCCTTTCCTTTTCCTTGCCAATTACCTTGCCCTCCTTGAGGTGGTGGAAGCCCTCCTTGCACTGGTGCCACCACTGGTGGGGCCTGTGGTGCAGAGGGAAAGTATCCCGGTTGAAAAACTGGTGGTTGGAACCCTCCCGCTTTAGCTTTAGCAGCCAACCACTCCCTTTTCAACTGACATTGCCATGCTTCATGGCCCAACTGTTTGCAAAAGTAATACTCCCTATTAGCGGGGATGACCTTCCGAGAGTCCAATTTTCCCTTCCCTGGTGCACCAGGGGGTCCTCCAACAGCTCCCCAGAAGGGTGGTGACCCTTGAACTTCCTCTGGGATATGAGCTGCACCAAGATTGGTGTGGAAGTTTGATAGTGTCCTCCTCTTGGGGGGACCTCCCTGTGCATCCCCATGGGCACTCTTGAAACCACCTTCATACTTGACCACAAAGGTGCACAAGTCATCCAGGTCTGTGAAGGGTTTCCCTGTCCCGGGGTTGATGGTACTGGCCAATCTTAGCTGCACATTAAGACCCTTCATGAATAAGTGCAACTTATCCTGCTCTACCATTTCATATTCTACCTCAATATCCGAAAGCAAAGCAACAAATCTTTCAATGTACCTCTCCACACTTTCATTTCCCTGGTAGACTTTGTCAAGCTTTTGTCTTGCTATTGCTACTGTGTCAGTGGCATCATACCGTTTGGACATAAAAGCTTTAAAGTCTTCCCACTCTATGGCATCTTCCTCTCCTCCCTCTTTTTCCCACTTTCGCACAAAAGCATCCCACACTTTAAGTGGCCTTTCCTCTAAGTGTTGAACTGCAAGAGCAACCCACTTAGCATTAGGCACGTTAGTGAGTTTAGCATATGATGCCAATTTCCATGCAAAAAACATGAAACTTCCTCTTTTTCCATTAAACAGAGAAGGAGGGGCAGCACGCACTTGCACCGGTTTGAGGATCGGTGCTTGGGCCTCAGCCTGCCGAGCCTCCAACTTTTGTTCGACTAACGTGTTAATGTATTCTTCAATTTCATCCTTTGACAAGGGGCGTTTCTTCCTTTTGCCTTCCGATCCCTCGGTTGTAGGGGCGATCGGGTTCATGGAATCGAGGTCCTCCTCTAACAAATCCGTAACCTCGAAGCCTTCCCGCAAAGAACCTTCCAAAAGGCTTCGGTCGTCTTCAGAAAGGTTCTTAAACCTATCTGATGTCACCGAGCTCATCTACGAGGGGCATCCCAAAGTCAGATCCTTGCATCGGCATTTGCCAACTTCCAACAACTTGATCGAAAACTGCTGTAATAGATAATAATATTTAGTGCCTTTCCCTCAGAGGAGTAATATTGGCAATTCCGCCAGAGACAATAATACAAGACAAATAGGGCAGAAACGTGACTCAGCACTAGGTTGTGTACATTTGAATGTGGATAGCAATAACGCAAGTTACACACACGTTTGTTGCAAGAAGGTAGTAGTGGCTGCGCAGCAAGGCAAGGCACTTGATTGGGACTATCACAGCACTTCGGGTGCTTCACTCACGTTGCCAATCAGTCCTTGATTGACAGTGTCTCCTTCTCTACTTCTCTTCGCACAGTAGAGCCGACACTGGTCTAACACCCTCCGTGCTGCCACCACACAGGTAATGTGTGTGTAGTTAGGATAGCTTGTTTGAGGCTCTGAACGCTTTTAGTTTATCATGTTGGGTGTATGTGCTTGACTTTCCATTCATCGGACAATGAGACTGCCCATAACTGAGTGAGAACAGACTAGGGTAGTTTGAATTCCGTTGTTACGAGAGTGATGGAGTGCATGTTGTAATTGACTTGATTGGGACTATCACAGCACTTCGGGTGCTTCACTCACGTTGCCAATCAGTTCTTGATTGACAGTGTCTCCTTCTCTACTTCTCTTTGCACAGTAGAGCCGACACTGGTCTAACACCCTCCGTGCTGCCACCACACAGGAATACGCCAAGCCCATAACCTAACAAAAACCCCAAAGGATTGATAACGGCTTTCGCCGATACCAAATGTAATAACTCAGCGGAATTTATAAGGAAGTAAGGCAGGAAGGGAGCAAGGAACGAGGCGCGACACGAGGTCCGTCACTTGGGGCAAGCAAGCGTTTACAAGAACCACCCCACCACACAGCTTACCCTTGTGGTTTCTCCAGTTTTGTCCTCTCGTGTTAATCTACTCGGCACGCGGGTTCCTAGCCAGGGGACGCCTATCATTCGAACTCGGCCCATGTACGACTTATATCCCTCTATCCTTCGTGAGAGCCCTAGATCGTCCACTCATTGGCGTGCTAACGGTGACAACTATTGTCATCAAACACACGCAATGACGGAGTGCCAACTATGCATGGCGTAAGCAACCATCACCGACGGAAGGTGCTACTCTCGTTCGAGCGGCTAATCACGTGGCTCCCACGGGCGTGCAGTATGGCGCCAAAGGGCGTCTCCCGCAGATGTCCCGAAATGCTCGGAAATCCTCGCATTCCGTTACACCACTGGTGGGAAGAGCCAGACTTTCCCACACAAGTCTCATCTCTGACATAATGCTCATTCACTGGACAGGACCCACCCATGCGACTCAGCTCCCTGGGACCATTTGCAGTCATGATAGTGGCTGCCCCCCTCTCAGCACTTACATGTAAGTCAGAGCTCTCAGACTGACACCCATCTACCTGCACTTCCCCTGGTCCCGGTGACGGTGTGTCACTTTCAGTCAGCTTCCCTCCACCTCTGCTCTCTCCCATCTCCTGTGACAGCAGGAGTTCTCTTGCAAGTGTTCGTTGCTCATGTCTCTGAGCTCTGGTCAGCCCCTCAGCAGACAGACTGGTATTGTTGTCTGAGTTGGTCTGAGTATCTCCTGAGCGCGCATCATTTGTTGCTGCAGACAAGGGTCCGAATGAGTGCCGCGGGCCAGGTCCACAGCTGCTTCGATGGTCCTTCGGATCTCCGTGGTAGCACGGGGTCTCTGGGGGTCAGGCTCGGGCTCAGCCTTCCCAGAGGGTCCTTGTAAAATGTAACGATCCGTGTAACGACCGGGATTCGTACCTGGGACTGCGAGGTCCCTCGGAGGAATCCTACCAACTAGGCCGGGTGTGCCACGTGCCTAAAAGGTACGATCGGTGTTTATCGGCATTGCTCAGCGGTTAAGTAGGGCTCCGACTATCGGACATCGCCCGATAGTCGTTACAATCCGAGCGAAAGGGGTCCCTTAGGGAGCCGATCGGCATCGAGCCGATAGCGCGTGATCGGAGAGCGGGGTACGATGACCTCATTACGTGATCTGGCCAGCTTGGCTGGTGGGGTGCAATCAGTCGGGTCGCACCTGCGTGAGGTCATTCTCACACGAACTTGAGATAAGCAAGATGCTACATCTTTGGTATCGGCGAGATAGTTTAAAACCTCGGGTTTTAGATCTCTCGCGTATCTTCTGTGTGTCACGGACCTGGGGTCCGTGGTCGCGAACCGGGGGTTTGCGACGATGGCTCTTCGTACTCTTGTTGAGGTACCGTTGGGCCTGAGAAACACGTTTATAGTAGTTCCTCCTGTTAGGAGGGTTGCTTTAAGTCCCATTTGGGACGATACGTGGCCCAATTGGGCGAAGAAAAACCCGCGAGTTCCGGATCTCACGAACGGATTGAGCTACGATGATTGTCGCGGTTTCACAAAGGCAAAGCTCACAGAGATTAAAGCACTCGCAGATGCTGAGATCGCTGTGCAGCAGTTGGTTTGTGAAATCGGTGAGTATTTCACGAAGCTCGAGCCGATCGAAGTTCACCTCGCGGAGCTGTCCAAGCAGCTGCACCTCCAGGTAGCTGGAGAGGGCGGTTTTAAGCCGGGTTTCGATTCGGTGGCGCATTTTGCCGAAATGCAGAGGTTCGCGACGGCGAAAACGGAGTATGTGACGAGAGTGTGGCAGCTGTACTTCTTGCTGCCGAGCTCGACACGGATTCTTCGGAAAGAACAGAAAAAATTTCTCGTTGCAGGAACGTCTCCTAAAACTATTCGACGTCGGACTTGCGACTTGCGACTTGCGAGTCTTTGGCAAAGCCATGAATCTCTTGTCTACTTTCATTAATTCTGGCGAGAAACGCCCACGTTCCGAAAGTCCGACTCCCGATGATCCCCTTGAGACCACCGTCCTCACTACCTTGCAGAAGCTTTTGCCATCTCTTGTTGCGGAAATGAGCGAGAAAGTTGTGGATACTTTGAAGGCCACCATTGAGGTGACCGTTGCGGCTGCAGTGGAGCCGCTCAAAACCGAGATCGGACAATTGGCCAGCAGGGTAGGCACTATCGAGGAGCAGTTCACATTTTTGGGCTCCAATATTGATTCCATTCTTGATGCAAAGGTTGACAGCAAGGTCGCGACTCGCGTGGGTACTGTTGATGAGACAGTGAGGGCCACCTATGAGGCCATCGACAACAACGTGAATCACTGCCTCCTCTCCATTGAAACTCTGGAGAGAAAATTCCGCTCTCCACATGCAATCCTTTTCGGGGTTGCGGAGAGTTTGGGGGAGAAGCATCTCGCTGAAGTTAAGACCCTACTTGGCGCTCCTTCGATCTACGAAACTATTCGTTTGGGGAAGCATTCCCCCGCTGCTCCACGCCCTCGCCCTGTGCTCATAAAATTTACTTCTGTTGCAGCAAAGCACGCGGCTTATAAAAAAGCCAAGGACCTCCGTCGCCAGTTCAACGTCTCCATGGATGATGACCTTACCCCACAGCAGAAGGCCGCGCGTATGAGTCGCCAACCCGAAGTCCACACACTGCGGGGGGCGGGCTGGATAACTTTTTGGCGAGGAGACCAATTGTTCAAAGTGAAGGCGGGGGGAGCTCCTCTCAAGGTGCCAGTGGGTGCTCCTGCTGCTCCTGCTCATGCTGCTCCTACTGCCGCTCCTGCTCCCACCTCCTCCCCAGCTGCGGGCCTGACCCCCTCTACCTCCTCTGGGGCTGCGGGTCCATCTCCTATGTGTGCTTAGGGATCTGTTGGCCAAGTCCCTCTCTCTATTCTTACTTGGAATGTCCGTGGATTATCCGAGTCTAAATATGAGCTCCATGACTATGATCGTTTCTTTCGTGCGTTCGATGTAGTACTGTTGCAAGAGACACAACAGAAATACATTGACCCCAACCTTTTCAGGGGCTATCAGCTTTTTTGTTCTCCACCTGAGGTTTCTCATGAGAAGAAAGGCTATGGTTTGCTTATTGCAGTTAAGGTTAGTTCATTATATAGTGCTCAGCTGTGGGCACACACGTCCTCCTCTTCTGGGTATCTTTACGGTTCATGCATGGCACCCATCCCCCCGTCTACTTGGGCAATGTTCTATATCCCCCCCTCTGGGTCTCCGTTACTTCAGCCTGTCCCTCTGGCCGCTCGTTACAATGAGCTCTATGGGGTTTTGTCATCCCTGGACGGTTGTGTCTTTGTGGGGGGTGACTTCAATGGACACATTGCATCTGTTTCCACATCTTCTTCGGCCGATTTAGGCCGCTTCTGTGTTCAAGATACTAGTGGCCGCCAACTTGTCAAATTGGCTGATCAGACTGCGTTAGTTATTTGTACAGGCTGTGTCTCAGGTGACTTGCATGCTCCTCCCACCTATAGGGCCACCGCCCGTACCTCTGCGACTAGGCCAGACCATATTTTGGTTTCCTCGTCTCTCCATGCCTGTATCCAGTCTGTTACGGTCGCCACTGAGTTGAAGGGTTCTGACCATTATAGTATCACCACCTCCTTTGCCTTACCCATGCGTTGTGCTGCTATTTCGGACGGTTCGCATTTTGGGTTGCCCCTGCGACAAGTCCATTGGAAAGGGGGTTGTCGTGTAGATTATGTTCGTCACTTGGAGCTTGCTGCTCCCGCTTTGGGTCGTTGTGCTGACTTAGTGTTGGCTGGGCATGTGGAGCAAGCGCTAGATACCTTATCCGGGGTTTTAGGCGATGCGGCTCACGCTGCAGACATGCGGCTGTATACTGTTCGGTTAGGTTCTCAGGCTAGGACTCGCCCCCATCAGCCGTTTTATGACCAGGAATGTGTTAGACTCAAGCGGGACTGGCAGCGGGCTGGTCGCCTCCACGGGTTTTCTGCCCCCTTGGTACGTGGACTCGAGCGGCACTACCACTCTTATGTGCGATCCCGTAAACGGGCGTGGCTCATGTCACAGTTAGACGAGTGTGTTGCTCTCTTTCATACTTGCCCTCGTCAGTTTTGGCGGACCTTCCGTGGCCATCCCCCTTCTTTGCTGTAACGGCAGGAAGCTGCCAGGTCCAATGCCAGGATTTCGGGCAGGAAGCTGCCGGGTCCTGAAATGAAGGCTCTGGAAAGTGGCACGCGTCTTGGCGTCGAAGGGAGTCCCGGTGCTGACCGGCTTGTAACAGATTCCGCTGAACGCTTTAACCTGACTGGTGACTCGTCTCTCTCTCTCTTCCTTTGCCACCACAAGGTGGTATCGGCGGCAAGGTTTCGCTAATCTACCTGTTGGGTATAATGTCGGCAGCTACTTTCACCACGTTGGTTACGTCGTATTGTGAGAAGTTGGGGGCGGCCAGCGATGTTGCCGAGCTTGATGCACTTGATCTCACGCTTGATAGTGACTACCCAAGGTTTCGTAGGAAGGATTTTGATGAACTGATGGCGAAGTGTAAGGTCGAGGCCTCCCCCACCACCTAGGACCTAGGTGGCGCGCGATAACTACGATGTCGGCGATCATACGGATCTGATCATTAGTTCGATTGCCCAGTTTTATGTCGCTACTGTTAAATTTCTAAAGATAGGGGCTCTTGCTGCTTTTCGTCCTGTCTGGGCTACAAGTTATGCGCGAAAGGTTTTTATGACGGAGGTTGCTCGTGATCCTGCGGCGTCGCACAAGCTTCCGTCTAATGCGTTAGGCAAGCCGCCGGTGTTCACGGGAAATAACACTAGGCACTGGGTTGCTATTGTTAAGAATTATGTTGAGGCACAGGGAATCAACGATGACCAGCAAAAGCTTCGCGTTGGCGTCTCATTTCTCTCTACAAGCATTCAGGGTCACTGGTCCTCGTATGTCGTAACCCATCCTTCCCCTACATTCGAAGATTTTCAGCAATTCCTGTTTGATTTTTATGACAAGAATGTAGGGGTGACGGAGGCCCGCCGCCACTGGCAGGGGGTTCGTCAAGGTTCGAAGTCTGTTCAGGAGTATGCCTTGGCGTTTAACTCCGTTCTTGCCGACCTGAATTCCATGCCTGGTGGGGAGGTCACGGAGAATGAGAAGGTTACGAATTTTCTGAATGGGTTGCGTGCATCGTTGCATTCTCAGTGTCGAATTAATCACAAAACTGGTCGTGCATTCGATTCGTATATGGAGCTCTACCAGATCGCTCATGGGCTCGATGATACTGTCGCTGAAGGGTTTCGTTCGCGCGGTTCCGATATGTTTCCTTCGAATCACCATGCTTATCGTGGGTTTGGTCGTTTCGATCGTGGGTTTGGTCGTCCGCGCGGTGTGTTTAAGGCTCGTGGGTTTCGTGCTCATGGTCGCGGTTTTGATCGCGGTGATCGCTCGCATCATCGCCATGTCCCCGGTTTTCATCATGGGTCTTTTCCATCCCAGTCCATGCCGCTTACTTGTTATGGGTGTGGCCTCCCTGGCCACAAGCAGTCCGAGTGCCCTATGACTCCCCGGTTCTCGCAAGGATCTGCGCAGGTACCGCAAGCCCCAGCACATCACGCCAGTCCCCCAAATTCTGGTCGCGGCAATGCACCGAGTGGGCGTGGATCCTCTCGTGGGCGTCGGCGCTTTGGCTGGTATGACGACTTATCTTTCTCAAAACTTGTGGCTGCTCATTTTTGTTTGGAATGGGGACGTGGAATTGAAATTCTTGTTTGTGAAGATACCCCGCAAGTGACCATGCAAGATGGTCATGTGTATGCGTTCGTGCTTAAGCCCGAAAAAGCCCATGAAGTGCTCTCCGAGTATAATGCCCTGAAGAAGAATGCCCGTCAGATTGGCGCTTACTTTGTTTTGCCCAAACGAGTTGCTAAGGCAGTAAGTGTTGCTCCCCTTTTAAAAAGTAAAGAGAGAATTATGGAGGGGAGGCGCAACGAAAGTGTAGCTTTGAAAAGTGCGCATGGGGAAGAAAAGATTGTGGCCCCATGGTCTTTTGAAGTGTGGTATGACAAGAAGAGGCCCAGTATATCAATGGTGAGAAAAGAACACCCCGAAGCGCAAATGGTCTTGCGCGGTATGGTTGCAGGGGCAACCGCTGATTGTGCAGTTGATACCGGGGGAGAACTCTCATTCATCTCGGCAGAATTTCTGAAGAAAGTGAACATAACCCCGCAACAAGTGGATGAATTGGAAGTGGAAGTGGCCACGGGTGACATTGCAAAAGTGGTGCATCAAGTGAAGTTGAGAAACAGTTTTCAAGTCTTTGCCTTGTGTGCATACTTATTATGTGCCACCAATTGGCTGGTGACTGTGATGTCTTGTTGGGCATGGATTTCCTTAAGCGCTATAAGGCCAAGATTGATGTAGCGGAAGATACGTGTACATTTTGGAACAGAGGGCGAGGCGTGATTGTTAAGTCCATTTCTGCTACTGCTAAGAGCGCTAGAAAGAAGTCCCCTGTCATCTCTGCGAGGCATTTGGCGCGCTGTATGAAGCAAGGCTGTCCAGTGTTTGTGGGCATGGTAAGCAAGACTGAAGGGCATGATAACGAGACATGCTCGGATGAGCAAGGGCATGAACATGTTGATAGGCAAGAGGGCAACGAAGCGCGTAACAAAGGGCATACACTGTGACGAAGGATTTTTCGGAAAGTCTTCGTATTTCATTCTTAAATTTCTTAAATACGAAGGGTTTACGAAGATTTACGAAGCATTTACGAATCCGAATCGAAGGTCGTGGAAAAGGGGCTTAGAAATGCGAAAAATTTACGAATTTCATATGAAAGATTTGCGAAAGGTTTACGAATGGTTTGTCAGATTCGGCCGATATTTTTATTTTTCCGAATGCTTTACGAAAGTACTTTTACGAAGGATTTGCGAATAATACTCGACATAATTGCGAAGCTGACGTTCGAGAGTGATTTACGGCGGCAATACGGAGATTTTGCGAATCGGCGACGATGAAAATGAGACGTATATGCGAAGGAAATGCGAATGACTAGAAATTTACATACGAAGTTACCTTCTCAGAGCCCATTCCCTGAATTACTTCATCCGCCTCTGCAGCTAAGTACAACGATGAAGTGCTAATTATAATATCCTCCATTAGCAAAGCTACTAGCATTTCGACCTGAGCGCTACTATTGCACTAGTAGCTATCGTGAGAAGACTGACAATCATATCGTATATATGACAACAACCTTATCGTATATATGACAACAACGTCGAGCTCGTCTCGTGCAAACTTACCACACTGTACATGTATTCCTGACTGCCACTGTTGATATTGTCATGTGCAAGTAAGTTGCAGGTGCATCGGGATCCACCAATGAGCACATGCACTACGTAGGACCACTGTATACCAACACGTGCACCACTGTATACATTGTTCAGGATGATATACCTCCCAATTTCTAAGGATTGCCCATCCACCCCTATACGCGGAAGTAAAGCTATCTTTGACAGACTCAAGGAGAGGCAAGCATGCTGCTTGGCAAGCTCAGGCCTACAAGTTGTCCACATCTTCTCTGTGCTGGCCTGTTGTTTTCCTCCTCCGAAGAGTCATGAACATCCGAGACGTCCCCCTTTCCCTGGCAGCAAAAATGGGGGCGCCGGCGGTGTCAATCAACTTGCCAAGTTTGATGCATGCTCAGCACGGCCATGACCAGCTCACGACCACTTCGCGAACCTTTGCAAAGGCAGTCAGTGCAGCAATTAGGCACATGCACACGCACACGCAACAGCGAACGCACCAAAGCACGCAACCACACTCACACACACACACACACACACACACACACACACACACACACACACACACACACACACACACACACACACACACACACACACACACACACACACACACACATGCGGCATGGAGACACCGGTGCACTCCTGATACTAGAAAGGGGGAAGGTGGGGCGACACAAATCAAAGGGAAGGGATGGGGAGGCCTTATCGGCGGGAAGGGGCCCTCTGCCCTTGCAGAGCCGTGCCGCCCTCCTATTTTCTTGTTCCGGAGAGGAATGAACATCCAAAACGTCTCCCCTTTGCTGGCAGCAAGAAGGGGTGGGGAGGGGGGGGGTTCAATAAACTTGCAAAGTTGGATATGGCTGTACACATCCAACTTCAAGAAACTTGCAAAGGCAGTCAATGCAGCAATGAGGCATTCGCAGACACGCATGCATATGCACGCACACGCACAGACACAGACGCAGCAGTGTGCGCGCGGCCACACACACACACACACACATATACACAGACGCATGCGCGCGCGCGCTCGCCCACACACACACACACACACACACACACACACACACACACACACACACACACACACACACACACACACACACACACACACACACACACACATTTGGCATGGATACACCGCGGTGCACTCCTGATCCAAGAAAGGGGAAAGGTTGGGCGACACAGATCTTAGGGAAGGGGTGCGGAGACCTTATCAGCGGGAGGCAAGCTATCTTTGACAGACTCAAGGGAGAGGAAACTCCAATGCTGCTTGGCGAGCTCATATGTACACATTACCTGTGCCGTGCTGCCTTCTTATTCTGTTCCTCCCAAGAGAACTGAGCGTCCGAGACGTGCCCCATTTCCTGGCAGCAGAAGGCACAGGGGTGTCAATAAACTTGCAAGGTTTGATGCATAGTGCTGTGCACGGGCATGACCCACCGCACCACTCCACGAAACTTTGCAAAGGCAGCTGCAAAGTCAGAGGCAACTTTGCAGAGGCAACTGCAATCAATGCAGCAATGAGGCACACGCAGAGATGCACGCAAGAGCGCATGCACGCACCCACCCACACTCACACGTGCGCTCACACATACACACGCTCATGCACACACAGATCTGTCTAGACAGACACACACACACACACACACACACACACACACACACACACACACACACACACACACACACACCACACACACACACACACGTGCATGCAGACACAAAGACAGACACAGACACAGACACAAACACAGACACACACACACACACACACACACACACACACACACACACACACACACACACACACACACACACACACACACACACACACACACATGTGGCACGGAGACACCAGTGCATTCCTGATACTAGCAAGGGGAAAGGTTGGGCAACACAGATCTTAATGAGAGGGGGGGGGGGGGAGAGGGGGAGGGGAGGACCTTCTCGGCGGGAGGGGGCCCTTTGCCTTTGGGGAGACGTTTTGGACTGGTTGCTTTTTTGGCAGGCTTTGTTGCAGTGTTCACCCTCTGGCAAAACAAATTTGGACTGTCCGACACTGCTGCTTACATAGCATGTGTTGACCAGGGCTAAAGTGTTACACAGACGACTTGACCTGCAGTCTCCAGACTTGTACATAATATGTGTTGACCAGGGCCAAAGTGTTACACAGACGCCTTGACCTGCTGGCTCCAGACTTGTGGCTATTTTCCCAGTAAAGGCATATAGTTGAGTCCAAAGAAAGGCACCGAGCTAGTTCCGATGGCAGGTAACATTCAAGGGTTAGGTATACGTGAAGTACCTTGGCATTGGGGGGCGCATTTGGAGGTGGTCCAGGTTGATTTGCTGTATCTAGTGCCTCTCCTTGCGCACTATCTCCAAACTGTCCCATGACAATGGCATTTCTCAAGTGCTGTAACCCATAAATTACCCAGATATGTTCAGAATAGAAAAATATAAGTAACGCATAAACCCCCAGTCATACCAGCCGTACTACGCGATCAAACGTCAAAGTAACAGCATGCATGCTGTCACTTTCACATGGAGACCAGGACACACACACACACACACACACACACACACACACACACACACACACACACACACACACACACACACAAACACACACACACACAGAAAGCACAGCACATATGAGGTACAAGCAACAATCTGGGCCTGCTGCCCCTACCACTCATGCTGTAGCATAACTCATGCTCTGGTGCAAGCAAACATCCAGGCACATGTGCAATGTGCTGCAGTACGAACATAAATAAAAAGCTGACAAATTATTACCAATGATATTTATGGTAACGCGCTGTACGTACATATGTGCATGTATAAACATCCAAGAGGTACAACGCTTTCTCTAATAGTTAACTCTGCTGCAGGCCCAGCATTTCGCCTGAGCCTTATGAACTTTAGTGGTGCATGTGCGAGTGGGTGAAGTGCAGGCATTGAAAATGACAGAAAGGGTATGTGGGGCTGGGGAGAGTTTGACCAGTGCTAGCAGACCAGGAAGCATGAAGGAGAAAATATGAATGAACACTCCACATACCAATAGGGGTGGTGCAGAGTTGGGTTTGAGAGTGAGGGGAAAAGAAACATGAAGGCGTGCAGGTGGCAATATTAAGTTCACAGTCACTCCCTCCCCCCCTTTGAAGGGAGCCTTAGGACTTCAAAGCACATCATCTTAGTCCAAGTGAGCACGCTGTTTGTGGAACTACAATACACCCTGCTCACATACTAATTGAAAATTGTTTTGGGTTGACTTACAGTATTTGGGAAAATCTTTCGCCCAACATATCGTTTGCAATAAGTTTGGGAAGGACTTTCTCGTAACAGAGTTGCATTGTGGCGCTAGATGCCACAAGGCCCCAGTTTAGTTGGCCAAACCAAGGTGGTTCTGAAGGTAATCCTGCAGAAGCCCATTACCAGCTTATTGCAATTTCAGACGCACACTTCGGGCCTCTGACGAATGGAAAAAACCACACCAGGTTCAAAAAAGTAGCCGTTGGGGCACGCCCCAACGTCGTCACCCAAACGGTATAGGATGGAGTAGAAATCCATCCACATGCATCCAAGCTCTCTATCTTTAGATTTTTTGTTTGTGTCTTGTGGCTCCTGCATTGCACTGAACGGAACCGCACTGTCTGCTTCTGATTTCGCGGGTCACGTAACGTGACAGTACGGCGAGTTGTACGGCAGCTTCCTGCTGGTCCGTTCGGAATTCAGTGGAAGTGGAAAGTATGCAGATATGTGGCATATTTATTAAATTTTACCTTTTACAACGAGTGTCGTTTGGCGAGAGGGATTGGCGGAGCCGGCTTGATTCATCAAGACGTTGGAGTGTGATCAGTCCTAGTTTGCACGGTTCGCCCATAGCTGTGTGTTCGTTTTGGATGGATGGCTTCGCGGTATTAACTTCGTGGAATCTTCAGGAGTTTTGTTGGATTGTGATGCATTCAGTAGGCTTCAAGGTGGGTCTCATTGGGTTTCGGCGGTTTCGTTTGCGTTGCCTGTTTAGCCGGCTACAAGCTACCCATAGGATATCTGCACTTGTTTCTATTGCTGTTGTGTACCCAAAAGTGACCCATCATGTTGTGCCTGCATGCCAAGGGAGCGGAACTCTCCTGGTTGATGGCCCAACTTGTACAGCTTAGTTTAAAAAACAATCATGATGCCAGAGAGGAAACGTAGATACAGAGCACGTAGCATGCAATGCTGAATGAAGAATGGCAGCAGAGGTGGTGAAGAGTTTTACCTTCCAAGTGCAGCAGAGGTGGTGAAGAGTTTTACCTTCCAAGTGCCTTCGATCAACTCAAGTACAGCGTTTACGCCTCTGTCTTTCTCCTCTCCTTCTCCGTCTTCACCCCCCCATCTCTCTCTCTCTCTCTCTCTCTCTCTCTCTCTCTCTCTCTCTCTCTCTCTCTCTCTCTCTCTCTCTCTCTCTCTCTCTCTCTCTCTCTCTCTCTCTCTCTCTCTCTCTCTCTGTGTGTGTGTGTGTGTGTGTGTGTGTGTGTGTGTGTGTGTGTGTGTGTGTGTGTGTGTGTGTGTGTGTGTGTCCAAAGGGGAAAGATGTTGTCCACCCATAGGATTACAAGCCACCAAAGTCCAGAGTATCATGTAATGTGCTGGTTCAGTATGTAGAAGATGGCAGGCATGGTTTTTCTGTTGCATTGATTCAATTCTTTATCGAAGTGAGGGCTCCCACATGTCAGCCGTTGAGGTGGCCATCTGTCACATGCATAGTGACAATTTACAGTCGGAGGCCATTGGCAGTATGTGGGCAGCAGAAGAGGTGGGGAAGTTTACGATTGAATATTACCCTGTCTTGTTTTCTTACATGCTTGACAAGCATGTAATGGCAGGTCCATTGGGAAAGCGTGTATGGATCATGCCCTCCTCTAACATGTCTGGCACATAGCAGGACCCCTTTTTCGAAGTTTGAGCGTACGAATAATGAGAAGTATTTATTGCACACACACGTGCATACTGTCAGCGCAAGCTAGCACAAGGTATAAGAACCATCAATGCAATTGCCATTACAGTGACAGAGTTTAGGGGAATGTTCCTTGACATGATGTGACCTTTCTGTGGCCAGGGGACCACAGACACTTGGACATTGCAGCCTGCCACATTCATTGAAATGTTGAAACCTAGTAAGGGCTGGCAACGGTGCAGCTTGAAGTTCAGGGTGTGCACGTTACTTTTTTCCGATGTACTGCAGACCTAATGTTTTCTATAAGGTACATCTTCAGCTCAAGGCGCCAACACGAGCTGGACATCAATGCGCGGGGAAGGCTCCACTGTTTTCAGCTAAAAGCGCTGTATCCTGCGC
This sequence comes from Botryococcus braunii, assembly GCA_002005505.1. Classification (NCBI taxonomy): domain Eukaryota; kingdom Viridiplantae; phylum Chlorophyta; class Trebouxiophyceae; genus Botryococcus; species Botryococcus braunii. Next base: position 299,765 of record KV908492.1, on the reverse strand, counting down.
TTGTTTATTTAGCATTTGGCCTTGGGGTGAGGAGGGTAGGACAGAGAGGGAGGCAGCCACTTCCATTTTCTGAACAAGAGGGGGGCGGGGGAGCGTTCCACCGGGAAGTTTGAGCTGTGCATGGCAGTGCAGTGCATCCATCTGTACAAATGAAGTTGGAAGTGCTTGTCTTTGAAGTGCATTGCTGTCCAGGCCTAGCTAGGCCGACAGGCTGCTGTTCCTGGGGCCTGCATATGGCAGACAATTGGATATGGCAATACACTAGTGTGCAGCCGAAATTCAAGAGTGTACTTATGGAGTCAATCTGTACAATAATTAGTTGTTTGCATTAGCTCAGCAGCTTAATATGTCTGGTTTAGGTGCCACTTGATGCTTATTAGATACATCAGTGTGTATCCACGTATGGGTATGTGAAGGACCTGCCATGGTACCTAAACATCTCACAAATGTAACTGCAGTATATCTGCCTCTAAAATCTGGCCTCAAATCCCACACAAGGCTACGGTGCCCCACCTTGTACTGCAGTACTGGACTTTTTTCCTATTCAGCTGAACTTTCTTGACATGACACCATACATGTCGTATTCTCACCAGTGAACTCTGCCACGTGCATGGAGCAATATTTACTATGTCAGTAATATGTGCAGTAACATGCATGTTAACAGTGTGGTACTCCAGGGTGCCAATGTAGGCATTCACTACCATTGATGTGTTGATCCCCACCGAGTGCTCAGAGAACAGACATCACAAGGGCATGATGGATTTCTGGGACACATCAAAATCACATACTGAGTGCATGAGAAGCATGTCTGCAGCATACTCACTCATGTCACAAGTTCCCAAAAAATACGAAACTTTTCCGATGGATTACGAAGGAAATACGAAGGTCTTCGTAAACCCTTCGCAAAGTCTTCGCAAAAAGTTGGGCCCATCTCGCGTCGGAAATAATCCGAAATTTTTGCGACGCTTACGAACTTCGCAAACCGGTACGACAGGATTGCGAAGCCTTTGCGACAACTTCCTTCGTCACAGTGCAGTCTGTGGATGATAAGCCGTTGAAAAGACAGACCTCGTGCCCAAAATTTTAAACAACGCTTTAGTGAAGGCACTCGTGAACACCGTTCCGCGATCAGTCAACAGTCAGCTGATGGCCAAACTGAGCGTGTGAATCGCATTGTGGAAGACATGTTGCGGCATTATGTTAGTCCTACACAACATGATTGGGATGTGCATGTGCCAGCCGCACAATTCGCTTATAGCAATGCTTATCAAGAATCCGTTCGCACAACTCCCTTCCGATTGGTGTATGGGGAGGATCCTATTGAGCCGTTTGCAGTGATTTCTGGGACCACTTTTCCGTCGGCTAAAAGATTTGCTATAAAGTTGCATGATGATCTCGCGTTAGCGAAGCGCAACCTGATTGAGGCACAAGATAGGCAGCGCACTTATGCTAACCAGGGGCGCAGACCTGTTGAGTATGAAGTTGGGAAAGAAGTACTCTTGTCCACTAAGAATATTCGTTGGAAGCATCCTGGCACCAAGAAGTCTTTGCCTCGTTTCATTGGGCCATTCAAGATTTTGGCTAGGATTGGCGCTGTTGCATATAGGCTGGAGTTGCCTGATGAATACACCATTCACAATGTGTTTCACGTGTCGCTGTTGAAGCCATATCATAAGGGTGTCAATGTGGCTCCCTCACCTCCGCCAGATTGGATTGATGGTGATTGGGAATACGAGGTGGAGTGTATTTTGATGCATCGAGAGAAGAAGGCTGCGCACCATGCGCCGAAGAAAGAATACTTGGTAAAATGGAAAGGCTACGGGCCTGAGCGAAACTCATGGGAACCAGAAGCAGGATTAATAGAACATGCCCAAGAGGTTGTCCAGGAGTACTGGGCTGGTCGCGCTCTCAATGAGCAGGTGGGAACAAGGAAGCGCACGCAAGGTGTCGCGGCTGCAGGCAACGGTACTAAGAAGCGAAGTAATGCGCATGCCTCAGCAACTACGAATACTGCGCCTAAGAAGAGGCGGACTTAGACGCGGAGAGGCGATCTTTTCCTGCACTTGTTTGTTGCGGGTACAGCATGGCTGCCCGCCGGGGGGAGGGAGAAGGGCTTAGTTGCTCCCCGCGTGTCACCCCGTTGTTATACAAGTGGGAAGTTCAGTACGGTGAGCTGTATAGCGCGCGCATGATGTTAAGTGTAGATCATCGATCCACTTTGAAGCCCGCCATGACAATTTCAAGCAATGAATGATGATGAATAAAGCTCACTGACGTACCCTGGCGTACCTCACCATTGGAGGCTCAACAAACTTGTCGCCAAAGCTATGTGTGTAAAAAAAATATTGTTGCTCGAGTGTAGACGGCATGTACACTGCTTGTGGAACTCTTACCTTATGGAGTCTTGCTCGTGATGACTGCTCTGATGTGAGCGAGGACGCTCCCATGTTGGGGAGGGGGAAGTTGTAACGGCAGGAAGCTGCCAGGTCCAATGCCAGGATTTCGGGCAGGAAGCTGCCGGGTCCTGAAATGAAGGCTCTGGAAAGTGGCACGGGTCTTGGCGTCGAAGGGAGTCCCGGTGCTGACCGGCTTGTAACAGATTCCGCTGAATGCCTGACTGGTGTCTCGTCTCTCTCTCTCTTCCTTTGCCACCACATTTGCCTTTGCCCTTACATGACCATGGGGTTTGGAACACTTTCATGTCTGAGTTCACTCGGGGGGATATTGACACCCCGGACGAACCCCTTATGCCCTTGTCGGAAGTGGCATATCCGACCACCCTCGTACCCGACGTATCGCTTAACCAACCCTTCACCTTACAGGAAATGGAGGATGCTCTTAGTGCCTTGCACACAGGGAGGAGTGTTGGGTTTCAGGGTTTTCCCTCTGAATTTCTTCGATTTGCCCAACGCCCCCCGGACCCCCCAAACTGGCCGACAGGACCCCCATATCCTGGCACCGATTCTGTTAACCATTGTCGATGCTATGTTTCAGGCGGGGACAATTCCCCCTCATTTCAATGTGTCCCCGGGTGGTCCCCGTGTTCAAACCAGGGGCAAAGGACGCTCTGGATCCGGCGAATTACCGCCCTCTTGCTGTCCCTGAACCCTTCATGCGGCTGTACGCCACCCTGTTGAACACTAGGCTTATTCGGCACGTGGAATCCAAGGGGTTGCGCTGTCAGGCCCAAACGGGGTTCCGCCCGGGCTTCTCCACATTGCATCAGCTTTTTGCGATCCAACACTTCATTGACCTTGCTACCAAAGATCACCCCTTATTCTTATGCTCTTTAGATTTAAGTAAAGCCTATGATCGGGTTCCTCGCCCCCTTCTTTGGGAGGCCTTAACTCGGGTGGGGGTACCGGACCAATTCTTGGCTGCTGTTAAATCTTTATATGAAGATGCCCAAGTCACTTTATGTGTAGGGGGCACCTCTGGGGAGCTCTTGAAGCCTCAGGTCGGTATCCTCCAAGGGTCCCCTATAAGTCCTACTCTGTTTGGTCTTTATTCGGATGGTCTGATTCGGTATATTGAAGCTCGGTGTCCGGGTGTGGGACCCGCCACCCGGGATGGTCGTTGTGTCCCTATTCAAGGTTATGCTGATGACTATACACTCCAGGCCAAGTCCCTGGAGGAGTTGCAGGCTCACCTTCTCCCCGCTGCTTCAGAGTGGTGCCAGTCCGCACGTATGCGGGTGCGTGTTCCTAAGTGCCATGCCATGGTCTTCCCCCCCTCGAAGGAGGCCCCCCTCCCGTGCTGTATGAGGGTCAACCCCTGCCTCAGGTGGCCCAGGCTCGTCATTTAGGTGTCATGATTTCTACGGCTTCAGGCATTGGGGCCACCTTTGGCCATTAACGTGGCAAGATGTGGGGGGCCTGGTCTACTATTAGCACGCGTTATGATAACCTCAAATGTGCCACCTCGATCGGTATTCTCTTGCGTCTCTTCTTAGCATGTGTGGTGCCTGCCTGCTCATATGGGTGTGAGGTTTGGAGTCTACGGGTGTATTCCCCATCTTCCACTCGGCCCTCCGCTAAGGATTTAGAAAAGGATTTTCTTACTATGTTACGGATGATCCTTGGGGTCGTCAAACGGTCCGCACCGATGTGCTCCTTGCTGAGGTTGGCGTTTGGCCCCTTCATCATATCTGGTTCAAGCGTGTGGTCACCTTTTGGAACTCCCTGGTGGATCTCCCACCCGACCACTTGTATGCACGTATTTATAGGGACTCATGCTACTATGGCGTAACGCCTGGTTCCCCGTCCTGGGCGGGTTCTTTTATCGCTGCCCTTCGCCGCTTAGGTTACCCCTATGCGGCTGATTGTCAGCGCCCGCAGCCCGTTGATATGGATACCTTTTTAGCTCTCATTAGGCAGGCCAATACCCTCCCTGTGGCCTCTCTCCATGTCTCCCCTCGGTTAGCCCCTGCTGATCCCCAGCTATGTACTTATGTGCGGTGGTTTGCGCGCCCCACTAAGGCTCAGCGCTCCCGCCTCCTTTATCTGTCTCTTGATGTTGCCAAGGTCCGGCTCTTTCTCAGGTTTCGTCTTGGTGTTCATGGCCTCCCCATTGACATGGGCCGAAGACAACGGCTTCCGCGCCTTCAGCGCCTGTGTGATATGTGTGGCTCCTCTGTGGGTGATGAACACCACTTTGTCTTTCACTGTCCCGCTCTTACTGCGGTGCGGGACCATTATCCCCACTTGTTTGTGGGTCCTTCTAGATCTCTTCGGCAGTTCATTTGGCACGCTGACTTGCATGCGGTCGTCTCCTTTATCTCGGATGCATTCCAGGCTCGTGCTGATTTACGCCGGCTACGGTGACTTGGCCGCAGCCACGTCTGTGGCTGCCCCCCCCCTTATCCCCCCTTCCTTCCCCTTTTCGTTTGCTCAGTTATGCCTTCGCTCTTCGCTTGGCCACTTCTTGTGGTCAGTTCTTCCTAGTTTTGGCTTGTGTGTGTGTTGTGGACATCTCATCATGCCCTCGTGGCTGGACAGATGTAATTAACCTACCCCCCCCCCCTGGGGGGGTAGGTTGACGTTGCCACTCTACCCCCTAGAAGAGTTAAGGATTCCGCTGGGCAGGCGCATAATTCTCACCTAGTGTCGCAACCACGACGCAACTTTTTTCAGTGGAAAATTGCTGGTTTTCGTAGGGCAGTCGAAAAATTAAGAACTAAGAAAAAGGCCAAAAAAACATTCTGGGGGTAGCCGGAATGTGGCCCGCTGGCATGGTACCCGATCGTGCAGCCATGAGATTCGGGTAAACTGGTAGTATTTCCTGCACTGGCGCTGCGGATGTCTGGCATTTGGCTGACGGTGGCCTCGAGTATTGCGTTCCTGGAATTTCCCGTGTGTAACCGTGTGACGCGGTGGAAATGTGGACGGTTTGGGGGTGGGAACTGTGATTCGCCCGCAATTTCCGGTGGTCGACATACTCTTCGGTGCGCAGATGTCTGGCATGTCGCGCATTCGCAAGGCGGTGGCCTGAAATTTCTGTCCTGAATACATACTGGATTTCGAACCCAATCGCGCATTGCGGAGCCTCGCCGGCATGTCTTGTACTTTGCGGTCGTACGTATGTGAAGTTCGCCCCTTTGAAAGGGGAAGGGCCGCTCTCTCTTATCCAAAAAGATTCGCTGTGGTCCAGGATCTGCTTTCCTAGTACATTCCATCGATTTGAAGCCAATTACGAGAGAGACGTTCGTGCGGACGGTATGCGTTGCATAGCCCTAAACACAACGAAACCCGCGATTATTGTCCAATGGGCAAGCTTGTGAGGATGCGTTTTGACATTTTGGTAATTGAAATCTAAAAATCGCCGCGCGGACCACGAGTTAGACCACGAGTTGGCCGCACGACTTCGATTGACTTTCTGTACTATTATGACTTCGGCAACAATGTCGTATTGCCATTCGACTGTTGCGTTTTAGGCATGCATTTTACGATTTTCCCTTCATGTTGACGGTTGGCGATGCTCTGCTGCGATGCTCTGTTCGTCAGTCGGTTTAAGGTCGTATGTTCGTCACTGTCGGGTGATGCTTGCAGGTTCTCTTGCATAAGAGTCTTATGCTAAGACAGATTGTAAATCATGGACTGGCTGTAGATGTTCTGTGCATTGTGAGATAAGAAATCCGATATTAGGGACGACGTGATGATGTGGCACCGACTCTTGATGTCACCACCTCCAGTGCCTGGGTCACGATATACCAGAACTTACACGTGCGAAGTTTGGCATTTTGAAACATTGTAATGGCCCCAAAATTGAGATTGTTAAATATTCGCCGTATTGGATTTGGCAAAGCAATCCACCGTGATCGACCCCGCTTCATGGAAGATTGCAGTTTCTCCTGTAGAAGACAGATTATAAATCATGGACTGACTGAAGAAACTCTGTGCAGTGTGAGATAAGAAATCGATATTCGGGACGACATGCCATGGCAACGAGTCTTGATGTCACAGCCTCCGGTGCCTGGGTCACGGTATACTAGAACTTACATTTGCGAAGTTTGGCATTTTGAATGTTGTAGTAGCCATGTAATTGCTGTTGTTGAAGAGTCGCCATATTGGAACTGGGAAAGCAAGCCACTGTCATCGACCGTCCTTCATAGGAGTCAATATCCTCATCTTAAAACTGGTGGGCTTTGTGTATGTGGCAGTCAGCACTGCTGTCTGTTTTTAGAAACGATTAATGAAGCTGGGGCATAATCAGATACGATATGTTCTCCCTCCCTTTCCCTCTCCCTCGCGGTTCCCTTCCCCCTCTCCCTCTCCCTCCCACTATCCCTCGCTCCCTGCTCTCCCTGCCTCCCTCCCTCCTCCCTGCCTCTCTCCCCCCTTTCTGCCTCACCCTCCCCCCCCCCCCTTTTCTCCTCCCTGCCTCACCCTGCCCCCCCCCCACCCCTTTCTCCTACCTCTCCCCCCCCCTCTCGTGAGAAAGCTTTTCGACGTTGACAGATGGACTTTGTTGATTTCTGTGCTCCTCCCCCCCCCCCTGGTCGTCCGTTCCTTCTGTCTGTGTGTGTGTGTGTGTGTGTGTGTGTGTGCGCGTGCGCGTGTGTGCGTGTGGGCGCGCGCATGGAGGTATGTGTGTGTGTGTGTGTGTGTGTGTGTGTGTGTGTGTGTGTGTGTGTGTGTGTGTGTGTGTGTGTGTGTGTGTGTGTGTGTGTGTGTGTGTGTGTGGTGCGGGTGTACTGGATATGATTCTAGAGGGATACATGTCGAGAGTTTAAATTGCTAATCAACTTCAAAGTACCTCAGGTTCAAAAAGTACCTCAGGTTCAAGGGACGCCCCTGTCTAAAGTGTCAGAACGTTTCCTTACCAAGGAAAGCAATCCTTAAGTGCAACTCTAGGGCATGGTTTCACTGTCTACTGGCATGGCAGGGGCATCCTTCACCAATGGCTAGGGTATTTGGGTGCACCTGGCTTCCTGGTTTTTGGCTTCAGTTTTGCTTCAGATCAGCTGATTGCATGGCTAATTATAGAGTAGCCGGGCTTTGTTCATTTCACAAACACACGTTATTCAGTTCAATATGACAATGGGTCATGCTGGTACCTTCATCGGTACTGAAGCGTTGCTGTCTGGGGAAACTCTGGATTATTGCCTTAATTGTCCCCATCCCCCCCCCCTTTTCCCTTTGCCCCCCCCCCCGCCCCTTTTCCCTTTGTTGCGTCAGAGCTCGTGCCGCGCGCGCGCGCGCGCGCGCGCGTGTGTGTGTGTGTGTGTGTGTGTGTGTGTGTGTGTGTGTGTGTGTGTGTGTGTGTGTGTGTGTGTGTGTGTGTGTGTGTGTCTGGCTGCCTGGCTGGCTGGCTGCCTGGCTGGCTGGCTGCCTGGCTGCCTGCCTGCTGATTTTGAATTGGATTGGTGTATCCATATGGGGTGCACCTGTGAGATGTTTTTGATAGACCTTATGTCAATGGCTTGGCACCCTTGGAGCTGGCCGAGTGGGGAATTGTTGTTGCACGGCGGGCGGTTAAAGTTAAGGAAGTTTTGTACAAATGTTGGAGTCGAAAGCCTTGCAAGACTATGTAACGTTGCAACTCTCAAAAGGGCATTATCAAGCTGCCTGTTACTGGCAGTGTCAGGTTAGGCAAGGGCCTGATGAGGTCTCTAATACTACACATTGATGCAGATGCTTTGCAAGACGTTCAATGGGAAGTTCTCGGCGGATGTCTGGCTCTCTTAAGACCATGCCAGAACATGATACAATTAGGTGCATTTTGCACAGGCGAGAATATATATGCTTATACCTATGATGAATTTAAACCCTGGCTGGTTCATGTTTCAGAAGTCTGTTTAACAATTCCATTTTATCCCTCTATCGTGGACGTACCTTATGGCACCTTCGAGTA
>KV908492.1:198913-286413 GCA_002005505.1 Botryococcus braunii | reverse complement strand
GGAGTTGCGATCCTTTCTTGGATAGGCCACATACTTCCGTAAGTTCATTAAAGACTTTGCACGGCTGGCCATGCCCCTGCATGGCATGACTCGCAAGGGTGTCCTTTGGGACTGGAAGAGCTCGTGTCAGCAAGCCTTTGATGCTATTAAGCAGGCTTTGACTCAAGCTCCGTGCTTAGCTTTCCCGGATTCCACTAAGCCGTTTGAGGTGCATACGGATGCCTCCTTGGCAGGTCTAGGGGCCGTCTTATATCAAGAGGGCCGCCCCATTGCCTTTGAAAGTCGTCGCCTCACACCGGCAGAAATCAATTATCCTACTAGGGAGCAAGAGCTGTTAGCAGTGGTTCACGCTTTAACGGTGTGGCGCTGTTATTTTGAAGGTGGGCCGGAGTTCCGCGTGGTCACTGACCACAAGGCTATTACCTACCTTGACACTGTGGCACAGTTGAGCCGCCGCCAGACACGTTGGGCAGAGTTTCTCTCCCGGTTCCATTTCAAATGGGAACATATGGCGGGTGCCTCAAATGTAGTTGCCGATGCGCTGAGCCGCACGCCGGTGGGATATACACCTCCAAACTCATTGGTGAACGCTGTCGTGGTTTCCACTCGTTCATACGTTTTGGAGGGTCCCCCTTGTCTTCCAAATCACTCCCTTCGGGAAGTCATTTGCGCCGTTACCCGGGCACAGGATGTAACAGGGGTTCAACGATCGGGTGAACCTCGTGACGCATAACGGCGTTACACGTGCAGTAGCGCACCGGTGGTGCTGCTGTGCGGGCAGAGATTGGACAAGATAGAGAGGTGTTAGGATAGTCTAGGCACCTAAAGGCTTGGGTTTAGAGTTATAGAGACCTTGGGCGAGAGGTGGAGCCCCATTATGTAAGGTTCGTGGCAGTCGGGGTTTGGGACCTTTGCCGATCGGTCCGTGACACAGGGTGTGATGGAATGTAGGGATTTCCCGGCATTTCTGGACATTTCCCTTACCCCCTAGCCTAGGCGCACATGTGGCGCACATGTCGTACGAGCAACGCGAGTACGCACGTGCCTAGCGTCTAGCCTTGGCTTCCTAGCCGTCGAATTCCATTGGATAGTTATGGACGTTACTCTCATAGTAGGATTCTAGGATATTTTCTAGATACTATTGTAGAGGTTTGGTGGACTAGTGCGCTACCATTGGAGGAACGTGAACACACGATCACGAACCACGGGAAGGAACGGATAGAGACGTAAGCCACGGGAAGACACGCACTCAGGTAATTTGGAAGCTTAGTAGACCACAAGTAGGGAGTGGAAGCTCCGTGAGGTGGGGGTTACTTGTAATTGGAAAGAGCGTCCAACTTGTCGGCCATCCGGCCTTGTCTCTCTCTCTCTCACAACTTGGAAATTCTCCCTAACTTGTGCATTCTACGACATCTGGTATCGGCGAGATGCCGAATTGTTCTCTGCAAGTCTTTCGCGTGGTGGAAGGAGGAAAGTCGTAGGAGGGAGATCGTTCGATGGAAGGTCCTAACTCTCATATGTGGGCCGTAGATGTCACCGCCCTCTTCTGGGAAGTTTAAAAACCTTTCTTCGGAAGAAAGAGAATTTTTGGAAGCGTTGGAAAGCTCAGGGGAGCTGGTAGAGGACTTGATGGAGGGGGCATCTCGCGATCCGTCGCCCGCTCCGTCCACACCAAAGACAAAGAAGATCAAGTTGACCAATAAAATAAAGGAGCAGTTATTTTTGGAATTTAAGGAAAAGCTTCTTGCCGAAAGGCAAGTTGGAGGGGATGGGGTGGAGGAGACTCCTCGCCCTAGTGGACAAGTAAGAGCAACTCCTCCTTCTTTGTTTTCGGGAAAGAGGGATCTTTTTGCTATTTTGCAAGGAAGTTGGAAGGCTATGCAAAACTAACCAATGTGCCTGCAGGAAAGTGGGTGGCCTTGGGAGTGCAATTGATGGAAGAAAGACCCACAAAAGTTTGGGACACACATGTAAGGAAACTAGAAAAGGAAGGGATACATGAGCATACATTGGAATGGAAGGATTTTAAAACTTTTATGGTTAAAAGATATGATTCCACAGACACAGTGGCCATTGCCAGGGCAAAATTAGACAAAGTCTTTCAAGGAAATGAGACTGTCGAGAGATATATTGAAAGATTTATGTCTCTCTTAGCAGATGTAGAGGTTGACTATCAAATAGCCATGCAAGACCAGTTACATCTTTTTACCAAGGGTCTTAATACTCCTCTCAAACTTGCATGCACTGTGAACCCTGCAACAGGCAGTCCTTTCACTGATCTGGAAGACATTTGCACTTATGTTGTTAAATATGAGGCAAGTCTCAAAAGCACATATGTGGATGCACAGGGACCCAAGAGGAAGAGGGTCTACACCCAGACACCTCAAGTGGCAGCAGGAGTGGTGGAACAACAGCCCCCTGCACCACCTTCCTTGGGTTTGGTGGGAGCACCCCCTTTTGGGTCCGGGAGAAAAATTGATTCTAGAACCTCTATTCCAAAGGATAGGGAATGCTATTTTTGTCATAAACTAGGCCACGAGTCATGGCAGTGTGTTGCTAAAAAGCAATATCTAGCTGCCAAAGCTCAAGCTAGTGGGCACACCCCATCAAATTTTCAGCCTGGATTCTATCCGAGGCAAGGAAACAATCAACCAGTGGCAGCACCACTGCAAGGTGTTTCACCTCCCTCACACATTGGGCCTAAGGGATTTAACAAGGGAAAACATTGGAAAGGGAAAGGGAAGGGCAAGGGCCCTAAACAAGATTAGTCATGAATGAAATTTGTTTTTCATATTTAACTTTTCTTGTTCAGAAGTCCTTGGGAAGTTGGAATACACCTCTGATTGTTCCTGGCAAACACAAAGCTGAGACTTGTATTGAATCTTTTCTTGCTGAACGAAAAGAAAATTCACAAGTCAGTGCATGCTTTGTGATAGGCCAGAAGGTGTGGAAAAGTAGGAGTTTCTTTTTGCGGTTACGCTCTCGCGCAAACCTGAAAATTCTTGCTGGGGGCGCAAAAGGGGAATGCTTTTCTTTTCAAGGGCAGCAATGTACATTTCCTTTTTCCTTTGTTTTAGCTTATGCAGCACCCAAAGCATCTTGTCAGTTGGGTTCAACGTCAAGTGCTGCACCTCTTAACCTCACATTTCCCGTCATGGCAAGGGGACAACAATGTAAAGCTTTAATGGACACCGGGGCCACACACTCTTTTGTCCGGGAAAAAGTTTTGCAAGGTTTGAGGTATAACAAGAGGACTTCACCCGTCACACTTGCTGATGGGACAGTAACACACACAAATGGGAAAGTGGATTTGAGTGTCCGGTTTGCTCCATCTATCATTACGAGACACTCCTTTCTTGTGTGTGACTCAATAATGGAAGGAATTGACATTATTTTGGGACAGGATTGGCTAGCACCACGACATGCCAATGTTAATGTGAGAGCTGGCAAGGCTCATATTAGACACAATAACAAATGGGTCTTGTTAAACAAACATGGCAAAGGCTTGGGAAAGAAGTTGGGATGGGGAATCAAATTAGGAAACACCAGGAAAGGGAAACGGGATCATTGGAAAACCTGCTTGTTCAATGTCATTGCCAAGGATGAACATGTTGGTTGGGATGAACAGGAAGAGATGCCACCTTTGGTGGACATGGACGACCCCTCGACGGAGTCATCCGGGACTTCCTTACACAACTCTACGCCGGGGGACACCTCGGGCACGGCCCCGGATATGGAGAGTTGCCTAGAAGTGGAGAAGGAAGTGGAAGAGGAAGAGGAAAGGGAAGAGGAAAAGGAAGAGGAAGAGGGAGAATCCGAGGTCACCACGGGTAAGCCTTCGGACCCTCTAGAGGAAATTTGTGCTAAAAAGCCTGAGCGGCTAGCACACTTGCTCCGGGAGTACAAGGACATTTTTCCAACTGGGCTACCAGGACTACCCCCACACCGACAAGTCTATCACACAATTAATGTGCAGGAAGGAATAACTCCTCCAAACCGTCCTGCTTACCGCTTGTCCGTGGAAGAAACTGAGGAATGTGAGCGAACTGTGGATGAACTACTTTCTAAGGGACACATACGCCCCTCATGTTCACCATATGCTTCACCGGTCTTGTTTGTGAGGAAGAAGGAGGGCACATACCGAATGGTTATAGACTACAGGGCATTAAATAAAATCACCATTCATGATAGGTACCCTCTCCCTCGCATAGACGACTTGCTTGATAAACTTAAAGGTGCTAAGATTTTCTCAAGTCTGGACCTCCTCAGTGGTTATCATCAAGTAAGGCTAAAGGAGGAAGACATTCCTAAAACAGCGTTTCGTACACCCTTTGGGCTGTATGAGTTCTTAGTGCTTCCTTTTGGACTCACCAACGCCCCCGCTACCTTTCAACGCCTAATGAATGAAATCTTTCATGATTTCATAAGGGAAGGGTTTGTGGTAGTGTACCTTGACGATGTTCTAATTTTCAGTCGGGATGAAGAGGAGCATTATGCTCATCTTCGGAAGGTGTTCCAACGCCTTCGGGAAAAGGAATTGTTTGCAAAACTTGCCAAATGTGAATTCTTATGCTCAGAACTCAAATACCTCGGGCATATCATTGGCAAGGATGGACTGAAAGTGGACCCCCAAAAGGTGGAGGTAGTCAAGGATTGGCCCACACCCCAAAACGTCACCGACGTGCGTAGATTTTTGGGGCTTGCAAATTATTTTCGAAAATTTATTCAGGGGTTCAGCTCACTTGCTGCACCTTTGACTAAACTGTCCAGTAGCAAAAGTTCTTGGACTTGGGGAAAGGAGCAAGATGAGGCCCTTGCGGCTCTCAAGGATGCATTAATACAGGCACCCATACTATCACTGCCAGACCTTCGTAAACCCTTCCAGGTAATTTGTGATGCGAGTGATTTTGGGGTTGGCGCTGTACTATTGCAGGAAGGTCGAGTCATTGCTTATTACAGTAAGAAGCTCAATAGTGCAGAAAGGAACTATTCTGCAACTGAGAGGGAGTTACTTGCTGTAGTGTATGCCTTGACTGAATGGAGATGTTATGTCCTAGGGAAACAAGTCACTGTCACCACAGACCATAAGTGTAACACTTTTCTTCAGCAACAGGTTGGTTTAAGCCCTCGGAGGGCACGGTGGGCTGAGAAGTTGCAGGAGTTCAACATTCTCTGGGTTTGGGAGCCTGGAAAGACTAACGTTGCGGATGCGTTGTCCAGGAACCCAGTCCTCCAGGGACAGCTCCAGGGACAACAGCAGCGCAACGTCTCCACGGAGCCCAACCCCGGGAAGGGGATCAATGCAACCTCGATGGATGGGGATGAGAGGGCCCGCTCGGGCTCCATCACCCTCGGGTCTGACGGGTGTGACACCTTCTTGGAATTGTTGAAGGGTGCTTACGCACATGATTCGTGGTTGGGAACAAGGGCAAATAGGAGAAAAGTTCACTTTACGGACGGGGTTTGGGAATTTGGAAGGGAGGGAAGAAAATATGTGCCTGCATTTTATGAAGTCCGGGATAAGGAAGGTCCAGTTGCTAGGAATCTGCGGCAGGACATATTGAAAGCTTTGCATGAACCTCCTTCTGTTGGTCATCCAGGCTTTGCGAAGATGTATGATCTAGTGAAGCGGGACTGGTGGTGGCCGGGAATGGCGGAGGATGTGCGGGAGTATGTGAAGTATTGTGATTCATGCCAGCGGGTGAAGGCCTCAAACCAGTTACCCGCAGGACTCTTACACCCTTTACAAATCCCCACAAGGAAATGGCAAAGCATCTCAATGGATTTCATCACGGGACTGCCTAAAAGCAAACACGGGCATAACGCAATATGGGTAGTGGTTGACAGGTTGAGCAAATGTGCCCACTTTGCCCCTACCACTACCAATGCAGATGCTTATGAAGTTGCTGTTCTGATGAGGGATAAAGTATGGAAGTATCACGGTTTCCCTGAAGAAATTGTTTCGGACCGAGATCCTCGGTTTGTGAATAATTTCATGAACACACTTCTAAGTCTGACGGGGTGCAAGCCGGCTCGAACTACGGCATATCATCCTCAGTCAGATGGTCAAACGGAACGGGTGAATAGGATCTTGGAAGATTTTCTGAAACACTATGTCAAGGATAACCCAAAGGAGTGGGAGGATTACCTTTCAGTGGCGGAATTTGCCTACAACAACTCTTGGCAAACTTCCCTAAACTCCACACCCTTCAGGTTAACATATGGGCAAGATCCAAATATACCGTTTGCGGTGGGACATATGGAGGGCACTAAGGTGGATAGGGCTGATCTCTTCATGAGAAAAATGCAAGACAAAATCACCCTTGCAAGGAAGTGTTTGCGTGCAGCTCAAGACCGTCAGACGGCCTATGCCAACCGGCATAGGAGGGAGGCCATCTACCAGGAAGGGGACTATGTCCTCCTTTCAACCCGTGCGGCCCCCACGCTAACTTCAAACAGATTCAGCAAGCTGCAGCCCAGGCACGTGGGACCCTTCAGGGTCATGGCGGTCACGCCCGACAACGTTAACTTCGTCACACTGGATCTTCCGGACCGGTTGGACATCCACCCCCGCATAAATGTCTGCTATTTGAAGCCATACTGGACACGTGAGGAGGCGCAGTCGCGTGGATAATGCCCCCCAAAAGTCATCACCAAAGCGGATGGCACCACTCACCTGGAGTGGGTAGTGGATGCACTAGTCGATCACCGGCTGTTGCACGACAAGGATGGGTTCTCCTACCATTTTGAGGATGGCACACCCTTTCTCGAGTACCTTGTAAAGTGGGCAGGCCATGGGGCCACAGAGGACTCATGGGAATTTCAGGAGGCATTCGAGACCCATCCCGGGCTGGTTAATACCTATCATAGACTCCAGGGGCTCGCCTCGCCCATTTGGGACCAGGTGGCGCTGCGCGACACCTTCCCTTGAACGGGCCCCTCCGGACGGTTGTCCCCCTCATTCCACTTGTGGAGTTCCCACCTGGTGTCTGGGAATACATGGGACGGGACCTATGGTAGGGACTGTATATCTTGTGTACTTTGGGATAAGGGACGGGGTAGGTTGCCTACCTCGGTATGTGTGGCATGAGGCCTCATACCGCTTCGATGCATTGAACTCGGGGTTCTGCATTCAGGGATGGGAATTGAAGTATACATGGCGCGCAACCGCAGTCTGCTTAACTAGCACTTGGGACGTGGGCTTGAAGTACAGAAGTGACTTGGGAGCCCTTAGGCTATGGGCTACTTGGAACCCTTGGATATGGACTACTTGGCATCTTGGGATGGATTTCTTTATATGTACTATATGTGTACCTTATGTGTACAGTATGTGTACAGTATTGACAATGTATCATAAAGAAACTGTGTTGTAAGGATAGCCACTTTAGGAAAGCATTGTGGACTGAGCTACACCTGTGTCATATTTATCTTGTTCGGATTGTTTATCGGTTGTGTCACAAGCATTGTATTGTTTTAATAAATAATAAATAGGGATGTGTCAATAAAGGCGGACTTGGATAGTTCGAAAGGAATAAGGCGAACGTTCGTCGTAGCTCGCCGTAATTTATCGTAATTATCGTACCGTGTCGTATCGTATCGTACAGTATTGTACTTAGGACTGGAATAAAGCACACCTAATAAATAAATTAAATTAAAAAAAAAAAAATGGACGCTTTAGTCAATTGCTTGGGATGATAGGTGAATAACTTGGAGGCGGGGACCCTAATGTAACCCATTCGGCAAGGGTCTAACGGCGCTGGTGGATGGGCCGTTCGGTGACGACCATTCCCTTATAATTGTGGTCTACTGTATGTGTGATGTGGCTGCATGAGGACATGCAGGAATTAAGGGGGGATGATGTGATGGAATGTAGGGATTTCCCGGCATTTCTGGACATTTCCCTTACCCCCTAGCCTAGGCGCACATGTGGCGCACATGTCGTACGAGCAACGCGAGTACGCACGTGCCTAGCGTCTAGCCTTGGCTTCCTAGCCGTCGAATTCCATTGGATAGTTATGGACGTTACTCTCATAGTAGGATTCTAGGATATTTTCTAGATACTATTGTAGAGGTTTGGTGGACTAGTGCGCTACCATTGGAGGAACGTGAACACACGATCACGAACCACGGGAAGGAACGGATAGAGACGTAAGCCACGGGAAGACACGCACTCAGGTAATTTGGAAGCTTAGTAGACCACAAGTAGGGAGTGGAAGCTCCGTGAGGTGGGGGTTACTTGTAATTGGAAAGAGCGTCCAACTTGTCGGCCATCCGGCCTTGTCTCTCTCTCTCTCACAACTTGGAAATTCTCCCTAACTTGTGCATTCTACGACACAGGGTACTCCCTTGGCTGCAGAGGCTCGTGGTATGGGACACAAGTGTCTAGGCCTCCTTCAGGTGGGGGAGAGGGCATGACGTAGAAGGACAAGTTTGTGCGTGGTTATCAGGAAGACCTTTGGTTCAAGGAACCTAGCAATGTGGCGCCTCTGGTCGCACACGACGGCTTCCTGTTACACGAAGGAAAGATTGTTGTGCCGCATGCATTTGGGCTTAGATCCCACCTTATGGAAGAAATGCATGATAGCCCGTATGCTGGACACCAAGGTGTGAACAAAACCCTGAAGTTGGTTGCCCGCCATTATTGGTGGGCGACGATGACACAGGATGTGACGCAGTATGTGACTCACTGTCACCTCTGCCAGAAGAACAAGGCAAGACATGCAAAGCCTTCGGGGCTGTTGCATCCCCTTGAGCTTCCGCATAAACCGTGGAACACGGTGACCATGGACTTCATCACCCAGTTGCCTCGCACCAGGGATGGGCATGATGCCATACTGGTTGTGGTGGACAAGCTGTCGAAGATGGTTCACTTGGTGGCTACGCAGGCCACGGCGACTGCTGAGCAGACAGCGAAGCTGTTTGTGGATCACATTTGGAAGCTCCACGGAGTGCCTAGAAAAGTGGTGTCTGACAGGGATCCCCTGTTCACGAGCCACTTCACTCGAGCCTTGTGTCGAATGCTTGGGACCAAGCAGGCCATGTCAACGGCGTATCATCCGCAGACGGATGGGCAGACAGAACGTGTGAACCGTGTTCTTGAGGACATGCTTCGCATGTATGTGTCTAAATCGCAGACTGACTGGGACGAGAAGCTATCGTGTGCTGAGTTTGCTATCAACAATGCAGAGCACTCCAGCACGGGCTTCACGCCGTTCATGTTGAACTATGGTCATCACCCGTACCTACCAGTATCGGTGTTGCCAGAGTTCAGGGTCCCGGCTGCCTCGAGCTTTGTCCAACGCATTCAGCGTTTAGTGGCAGAAGCTCGGCGCACACATCGCATTGCGACGGAACGCCAGGCACGTTACGCTAACACGAAGCGTACGGATGTCACGTTCGCTCCAGGAGATTGGGTCCTGTTGTCGGCTAAGAACCTAAGGTTCAAAGAGGGCACACCGAAGCTGTTGCCTCGGTGGGTCGGGCCGTTCCAAATTGCGGCAACTCCTATGAGTTGATCCTCCCGGCACGCTGGAGGATACATGACGTGTTCCATGTGTCACGGCTGGAACGATACCGCCGGGATGGCAGTGTCCAACCACCCCCACCTGCTGAGGTGCTGGAGGGGGAGGACGAGTACGAGGTGGAGAAAATTCTTCACCACCGGAAGGCTCGCCACTCGTATGAGTTCCTGGTTCGGTGGGTGGGATACTCCCCTGAACATGACACGTGGGAATCAGAGGCGAACTTGCGGAATGCCCCTGGGGCGTTGAAGGAGTATTGGGCACGGGTCAAGACGGGCTAGGACCCAGGAGACACACAAATGGCCTTGAGTCGGGCTGTTGTCACTTCGGGGGTCATGGCATTCGATCCACATGTCCAGTCGACGGGACATCCCTCGTTAGCGGCGAAGTGGTTGCGTTGTTCAACATGTCGTCCTACTCAATAGCTCCTCCCTGTCCCTGGCTATGCCATGTGGAAGGGCTTATTCCGTTCACTGCGGACTTAGTAGCACCTCAGATAGTCTCAAGGGCATGGTGCACCCCGGGTCCTGAACTCGGTGTCTGAGAGTCTCTGCTGATGGTGGGTTGTGACTCTAGAGTAACCATGTACTCTAAGCGCTATGGTGATGGTCAGTGAAGCCCCCAATAGCTTGAATAGCCAGATGGATTTCTGGTGACGGAGGTTGTACTTCCGAGAGTGCTCCGCGGGCAGTCCAAATGAGCATGGGTGTGGATTGTCGATGCTAGTCTGATGAGACTAGGGCAGGGGCTGGGCAAGAGGTATGGGACTCTTGTCTGTAGGGCTCCCTGCGAAGGTGGCTGGTCGGGCCGTGTTACACGCTTGACTGTAGTGCTTCCTGTGTGGGAGTGCATCCCCCTCAATCCGAGACGGCTTGAGCCTAGGTGGGGGAGGGTGTAACGATCCGAGCGAAAGGGGTCCCTTAGGGAGCCGATCGGCATCGAGCCGATAGCGCGTGATCGGAGAGCGGGGTACGATGACCTCATTACGTAATCTGGCCAGCTTGGCTGGCGGGGTGCAATCAGTCGGGTCGCACCTGTGTGAGGTCATTCTCACACGAACTTGAGATAAGCAAGATACTACATAAAAGGTTATGGGCAGTGGCGTATCCTGTAAGCAAGTAGACAGGTCGTAAGTTCGTGCCTCTCCAGCTACAGTCCTCGAAGGCTGTCTGCTCTTTAGACACATGCAACTGCATGAACAAGACTGGCATCCTTATGTGCCCACTATCTTTCCAAACCAGTTCCGTTACACGTTGATCTGTCAATGAGCATCTACACACGGATAAGCTCCTGACGGCTGAAAGCAAGTACCTTCCTATACTCAATCAAGACTCCGTCCCTTAGCTGTTTGGGAGACTTGATTGTACACTAAGATGGTTCACTTACAAACAAGCTATTAAACATGAACACATTACCAATTGTTGGAATTTGTGTACTGTCAGGACAATCCAAAGATAACAATTCTAACCTGAATAAATTAGCTGTATAGTTGACCACGTACTCAACTCAAGGGAAAATCCTTGATGAACAGCCAGTGGTCTTTATGGCCACAAGTAGTAACGTATAAAGCATATAAGAACATGGTGGAGAAAGTCTTTCCTGCTGTTTGTGGCTATTAAAATTGAGTTTATCCTAATTGGTAATAACGTGATAAACTCAATTGAGATAAGGGCCAGTTTCCAAGGCTCTGAATCTCAACTTTGTTACGAACTCGTAAAAAAGGGGCAGAACAGCGCAATTCAACGCGCTGATCTGATAATACTAGGAGCGACTGAACGAAGTCTCAAGCAGTCATTCCGTAGTGTTTTTGAAACGTCTTGTTGTCAAAAACCCTGACTCACAGTCTGATCTACATTCACTCTTGTCTGTGTTTTAGCATCGTGTATGCATGTTTCAGATCAAGAGAAGATCAGCCTGGTGAGGCTTATGTTCGTCGTTGACGTTAGTTGAACAGCTGTAAGTGTTGTTTATTTATCTTAATACTAATAATGTTATGGCTAATGTGCAGACTTGTTAAACTGCTTCCACCTTGTGATGGTGTTGATGTTGACAGTATTCACATATCTGGTAAGCAGTTTATGCTGCACGTTCGCATGCAAGTAAGTTATCGTGTGATGGTTACCAGCAAGACACTAATGGATTTAATATGCACAGGATGACACATGTGTGTGTCTTTTTATCTGTGATTTATCATAGTAAATCTAAACTGGATCTTGCAGGTAATCGTTAGATAGACCAGTGTCGCATACTACCCGTTGTAAGTCATTCCGTAGTGTTTTTGAAACGTCTTGTTGTCAAAAACCCTGACTCACAGTCTGATCTACATTCACTCTTGTCTGTGTTTTAGCATCGTGTATGCATGTTTCAGATCAAGAGAAGATCAGCCTGACTTGTTAAACTGCTTCCACCTTGTGATGGTGTTGATGTTGACAGTATTCACATATCTGGATGACACATGTGTGTGTCTTTTTATCTGTGATTTATCATAGTAAATCTAAACTGGATCTTGCAGGATCCACAATGGTTATGGGCCCACGCCCATGGAGCGACGACCATCTCTGTTGACGGACGACGAACTCAATCTGCTCCGCGAAGGGCACTTCCACTGTGATCTATGCAATAAGTGGGTGTCAGGAAAGGTTCCCATTGAAAACGTGAATCGTGCTATTGAACGTGGGACTGTTGTATTCGAAGACTTTTGCCGAGAAGGTATTGAGCAAGAACGTCACTATCAAGCAAAGTTCAATCATAGCAAGATTAAGCTAGTTCAATCACTTGAAAACTCGAAGTATCCATTTCCTAAGGGTTCGCGTCGAACCTTTTCTCTTGACATTTGGGAAGCCAGACTGATCGATAGAGAAATTTACTCTCAAAGACTTCAAGAACAATATACCACATTAGCTAGATACGAGATTCCGTTGGACTTCTCACATCACTGTTTATTGATCGAGTATGCTACCCTCCTTGCATTGAGTAAAGGAGCTGGTGTATCGTTGAGTCCTTGGCTTGCACGAGACGAATCACCCTACGAAACTCTGAAAGACAAGCTTGCTGATGTGACGATATAGCAAGTGCCTGTTATACTAAGTAGCCATTATGGATTTCGAACAGAATATGTCCTTTCCGGGTGCCCTGGAGACCAGGAAGACTGCGCCCTCGAGTTGGGACTTGCGCGGCTCGAGAGGATTTTGTACTGCTTGATAAAACCCTCAATCTTGTGCCCTTTTAAGTCCCAGCCCCGCACGTGTTGGTCTGGAGTGGGTCTTAGAGGGAAATTTGTTGTTTGACACGTTGTTGGCCCGCACGTTGAAGGCCAGTTTTAATGTGCAGTTCATAAGCAGCTGCTAAACAGTTCCTTGATGTTTCAGGAATCAGCTCGTACTTTCTAGAACAGTGGTGACGTGTAATGTTTAGCGTCTCTTCATTGTGAACTTCGTGTCTAGAACTTTCTCCATCAGTCTAGAACTCTCTAGATTTCTTATACGTGTCAGTTTGTCATGCAATTGAAGTGCGTGGCTGATTGTAAGAGCTTCTCTGGATTCCTCCAGAAGGTTCTAAGTTCTTCTGGACCTTTCGGTTAGAAGGGTCCAGAATCTTCCAGAATCTCCGCGTAAGTTCGGGGACGACTATATAAGGGCGTCCAGCCGTCCTCTAAACCACGCTGTGCTAGGTGTTAGGAGAGGGAAACCTCTGTCGCAAGTCTCTTTGTAAGCACAAGTTGAACCCCAAGATTCCTACCAGCCACGTCCGTCTCGCCTGCGTTAATGTGCCAGACCGTTTGTCCTTGAATGTCCTAGTCGTAACTTGATCTACCCCACTTGTCTGTCGTAACTCGTCGCAATTGTGAAGCAACACCTCTGAAACTCAGTGCCAGTATTGATTTGGATATCTTCAATCAAATCTTAATAGTATCAGTGAGCATTCCACCCTTTTAGCAAGAACCGAAGATCAATACCAAGATCTAGCCGTCCCACCTTCGTGCCGTAACAATCAATTTACCTGTTCCAGTACCTATAGTAATTCATAGTTTAACATATAGTCGTTCATAAATTTCATTTAACAAGCGCCGCAAGTAATTTGGTACGAAGCCGCCACACCTAAGTCGTAACATCACGCACAGTAGTACCAACCCGGATCCTGAAAAGGAGCATCAAACCCTAACAGTAGGATTAGAATAAAATAGATTAACACCTTTGAAAGTGAAATATCTGATTTATAACTCCAGTTAAGATCATACTCCAGCCGTCAACCCCCAAAGTCCGATAGCCCGGCCTGCGATAGGCCGTAAGCCGGTGACCCCGACTACGGATCCCCGACTAAAACATCCGAGACTTGAACCGCAGCAGTCTCCGATTGTAACCTCCAGCCTTCGAATCGCACAATCGTAAGAACCAGTAATCCAGTAATCCGGTAACCCAGGTCTCAAGGCCGGATCCTTGAGTGGCGATCCGCATAATTTACCTTGATACAGAAGCCGCAGCCCAGCTATTACTAATCGTAGTGCAAAATCTCTAATTTTCAATCAGGAAAAAAATTTGTCTACCTTGGGTAACGGGAACCCGATATGGCTGCACCGTCCAGGGAGTTTTAGCGCGTTGAACTAGTCAGCGCCTGAGCTCTCCGAATCTGGCCTTCTGCGCAGATTTGCCGTGTTTATAGCACCACGTGAGTACCGTATTTGGAATCAGTTGAGCTTTGTCCGCTTATAGAACTGGGTATACCCCTTTAGGAGGGGCTTGATTACATTCCGTGTGTCGCAGGAACGACAGCAAAGACATCAGCAACGACCGTTTGCAGTGAAACCATATATTAGGAAAGTTCAGTTTGAAACACCCCATCATTGTACTGCAGAAGTTAGTTGAGACAATCTGATAGCTTTCAGTACTTGTTTTCTGTTTGAATACAATTGAGAAATAGTAAATACTATACTATTGGAATCGCGTTTGCATATCTGTTTCTTTTTCGAAATCTTAGCAACATCAAAGATCGCGGTTTCGTGATACACACCTGTGGAAATACATAATATTTCGATCTCATCTTTAGAGGGAAGGTCTGGTTTCACATTAAAAGTACTTCCAGAGTTCATCTGCACTGTTTTCATTTATGAGTTGAAGGTCCGAGGTTTGCGTAACTAGCTGAATTGAGACTCGAGCTTCTGCAAATCCTGAAATACTTATAGTTTGTTTTATCGTTTGTTGGAGAATTAAAATTTTTAAGAAGCTTCAGAGTACCCTGATTTGAAGGAAGACTTATCTGCAACTCCATTATCAGAGTTAGTGAGATGCCTCTTTAGGAGGGGTCTGATTACACTCCGTTTGTTGAACAGGCACCCCTACAGCCAGCTATAATAGCAGAATCAGCATTTAAGTATATAGCAGTATCAACATTATCTGACATTAATTAGTATTGTGAACACTCGAGCGTAATCTCTAATAGTGTGTTAGGCAATCTAGAGCACAAGACCTTGTTTGATTGAACAATTATCATGGCAGACATACAAGCCCCAGTACGTTTGGAATTTTTCTATGGAAAGCCTACAGAGGACCCTTTTCAGTGGTTAGAGTCTTTCGAACTTTTTATTGAGATCAACCAAGTAGTGGGTGATCGGGTTTTACGTTTTGTTAAGCATGCCATGCGCGAGGAGGCTTACACATGGTTCCGCGCAAATCAAGATGATATACATGACTGGGATGACTGTAAAGAGGCCTTTCTTGAACGATTTGGCCTTGATGAAGACACCCTTATGTTAAAGTTAGACACATGTGCACAATTGTCAAATGAGACCGTTCGCAGCTACGCTGACAGATACAGGAAATTAGTGGGTTACTTGCAGAACTCTCTGCCACCCAGGATGGTGACCCAGTTATTTGTGAAAGGCTTAGTTCCCCATCTTAGGGAGCGAGTACAGATGACCTACCCCGGCAATGGAGCGTTAGCCGACATAATACGTTTGGCTGCAAACTATGAACAGACATTTGGGCATGCACCATTAGGAGGTATGTACGTTAATCAAAACACAGAAGTACCAGCACGCGAGAGAAGTGAGCCTTGGACTCGCCGCCCGATTGACAATGTGGATCAGCGAGCGCCACGCGCGCCGCAGCAGCAAAATCAAAGGGAGAACAACAGAGATAACAGAGAAAATAGAAACTGGCCGCGTCAGCGAGATTTCCCCGAGAGGCGTAATCAGCCGCAACCAGCCGCACCGCCAAGACAGATTGCACCAGCTAACCCACCTAGGGAGGCACCTCTTCCGCCACCCGCAACCGATATAGATACGCTTACCAGAGAAATGGAGAGACTCAGAATTCAAATTGCAGAATTACAGAGGCCCATGCCCGCCGCTAATTTTACTCAGTTTCATGAGGACCCAGCCGAGGAGGAACAGCCCCAAGTAAGGATGATGTATGATGGGTTTACTGACCCATTCCCCGTCTATGCCACCAAAAGACCAGCCGAAAATCCACCTGAATTGGATCAGCCATTGCTACGCCGCCGGCCTAACAATGTGCAAAACACCACTGTGGACCCCAGATCTTCAAATAGGCCAGCTGCCCCAGGGCCTAATGAACCTTCAGCACCAGTAAATAATCCTTCAGCTGCTGCACCACCTACGCCAGCCCCAGTACCTGCTTTTCCTAGGAGGGCACCTGCGCTGCGCCCGCAAGTCGACTTAGGGGGACTGCCACCACTTCCAGATCCTCCCCGGCCGGCGTACCGAAGACCCCCAGTTGTGCCAGCGCCTTCTAGCGAGCCAATCCAACAAATTAAAGGGCTACCTATGAAGCTGACAGTACAATCCTACTTGAATCATATTAGTGAGGAGGAATTTCAAAGATCCATCCAAGAGCTACATGCGTCCCGCCAACAGTTCCAGCGAAGCAAGCAAACCACTTCAACCCCGCCAAGAGCTGCGGAGGCAGAGCTTGTAGTAATCTCTAGTGACACTTCCGAGAGCCCCTCAGCCAGCGATACACCCGAGGCGCCGCGAGTCCAACAGCATCTGCAACGCAACCCGATCAGCACCACTGTAGCCACAGTCCCTATTATTCTTAACAATACTATCTTTGAGGAAGGAATTATCGACACAGGAGCAACCAATACCATGATATCGCAATCTGCAGCTAGACAACTGGGCATGCTTAACCAGATCGAGCCTTGTAGACTTAAGTATTCATGTGCTGATGGCAACATGTCTGCCCCATGGGGCATAATTAGAAAGCTACCAGTAGGTGTTGATGGATTGATATTCCCAATTGACGTTTTTGTAAGTGGAGCGACGAACTACGATGTACTCCTGGGTACCGATTGGCTTACGCAAGCCCACGCAGAAATCAGCTTTGCCAAGTCAGAAATGTCATACAAAATAGACCCTAACCTCATTGGGAAAGTCCCTATAACAGTACTGCCCTCTGATAAGACTTTTAATCGTTATTGTGTTATGCGGGCTCCCGTTGAGAACCTGGGAGACCCGGAGGGACCAGAGGTACCAGCACTGCCAGAAGTAATTTATTTCGACGAGAGCGCCTCTGACACCTCTGCGCCCGAGGATTCAAGCGAAGAAGAAGTCAGTAGTGGAGAGACTGCCAGTTCATCATCTGTGGAAGAATACCCTGACCTTATTGAGGAGCCACAAGCAATGCAAGTAGGCTTTTTAAATTCCACCACCGCCGACCTCACCCTTGCAGAGGGACCATCTCTCTCGCCGCCTTCAACGAGTAACACCGAAGATTGGATGCTAGAAAAGAATATATTCAAAGACATTGAGGAGCAATTCGGCCCATTTGACCTTGACGCTTGCTGCGATCAGGAAGGCCGCAACTCTCAATTGCCTTACTTTTGGACACCCCAGCAAGACTGTTTGAAGCAAGATTGGACCCACAAGAACATTTACTGCAACCCACCTTTTTCAAAAGCAATGGAGATTGTGCAGCACTGCCTCACATGTTATGACAGCAGCCCAACCACGACGTCAGCCGTCCTTGTTTTACCCTGGTGGCCTGAAGCCACATGGTTTCCGATAGTGATGGAGAAATTCCAAATCGTTCGACAATATCCTCCAGGAGTGCAGCTGTTCACAGCCCCGGGACGATCCCCCAGCTTTTCTCGCATGCGTGTGGGGCCTACTCGTTGGCCGGTAATGATTGTGAAGACACCTGCACCCAACTTGACTGAAGACCCTGGCCTACAGAAATTGCCAGACATCCAAATAATTGAAGAAGAGACATACCACCTTGAGCCGGAAGAGGTTCCCCTGGGGACCGCAATTTTACCCGAAGAGCGCAAGCGCGCCCTTGGACTTGTTATGGAGTACAGGGATGTGTTTTCCCCCGGCATTACGCAGCAACGTACCACTCTAATGCACCATAGGATAGACACTGGAGACGCCGCCGCTATCAAGACCCGACCTTACCGCCTATCAAGATCAGAAGACCATATAATAGAGGAGGAAGTGGGGAAGATGCTGAAGGCAGGTGTTATCACCCCTTCAAGTTCCCCATGGTCCAGCTCACCCGTTTTAGTACCGAAGCCTGATGGATCAGTCCGCTTTTGTATTGACTACAGACCGCTGAATGCAATCACAACAAGAGACAACTATCCGATGCCACGCATCGACGACACTTTGGACTCCCTTGGCCAAGGAGTGGCCTACATGAGCAAGATAGACTGCAAATCAGCATTTTGGTTGATTCCAGTTGCCCCCGAAGACCGCCACAAGACTGCTTTCATCACCAAGCAAGGATTATATGAATTTGTTTCCATGCCCTTTGGATTACGTAACGCGCCCGCAACCTTACAAAGATTTGTTAATACTCTGCTCGCCGACTTAATTGGAAAATGTTGTGTCATCTACTTAGATGATTGCCTCATTTACAGCTCTACATTTGAAGAACACATCGCCCACCTGAAGATAGTACTGGACCGCTTCCGATCGGTTGGCTTCAAGGCTAACCCTCAGAAATGTGAGCTCTTCGCCGACGAAGTACTGTATCTTGGATATATCATAACGCAGCAAGGAGTAAGACCTAACCCCTCAAAAGTTGAAGCCGTTTTAAATGCCGCACCGCCGATAACAGTGACAGA
The DNA here is from genome assembly GCA_002005505.1 of Botryococcus braunii. Classification (NCBI taxonomy): domain Eukaryota; kingdom Viridiplantae; phylum Chlorophyta; class Trebouxiophyceae; genus Botryococcus; species Botryococcus braunii. The sequence goes on along the minus strand of KV908492.1, from coordinate 267,808 downwards.
GGTCAGATCCTTCTTGGGCCTCGCCAATTACTACAGGAGGTTCTTGCCAAACATGGCTGCAGTATCATGTCCGTTAACCAAACTGACCAAGAAGGGGGTGGCCTTTAATTGGACCCCGGAGTGCCAGGCTGCCTTCCAAGCCATCAAGCAAATGTTGACCGACGCGCCGCTTCTACGCTATCCGAATTTCAGTAAGGAGTTTACCCTCTACACAGATTGGCAGCCTGGAGCCGCCGCTGCCATACTGGGACAAGAGCATGAAGACGGGGACCATGTGATCGCCTACGCCAGCAAAACCCTACAAGGGGCTGAACTTAACTACGCCCCCACAGATGGAGAGCTCCTCGCCATAGTGTGGGCTGTGAAGCTATTTCGTCCTTATCTCTATGGAGTTCATTTCACAATCGTCACCGACCACAAAGCCTTGAAGTGGTTACTCACCACGCGCAACCTTTCAGGGAAATTAGCCCGTTACGCTATCGAGCTGCAAGAATATGACTTTACCATTGTACACCGCTCCGGATCGTTACACGGGAACGTAGACTCCCTCTCGCGCTTACGACAGACCCCACAGATGGAAATGGAGATTGAAGAAGTGCCAGCTCACTGCTGTTTCACTTTGCTAATGGGCAAAGAAAACGTACCGCCGCCGAATGAAGATGAGGAGCAGCCACCTTGCATAACCGCTCCCTCCTTAGATGGGGAGGCTAACAATATTGCTACACAAGAGGAGAATCGTGTTGACTTAAGAGACATGCACCAAGTTGCCTTTCGGGACTTCGCCGCCGACTCCCGGAGAGAAAATGCACATGACAGCCCACTGACACTATCACTCAGTACCTTGCCGCGACCTCGCGAGCCTCTTCCTAGCCCTTTTGCTAGTCCAGAAGTTCAAGGATTGTCCGTCATAGAACGCTACCGCCAACCAGCCCCACTACAGGATGTGCCCTGTCAAGTGTGCATGGGCAGAGATGATGAAGAAACCATGTTGTTGTGTGACCGGTGTGATGCTGGTTACCACATGGATTGCTTGGACCCGGCATTTTTAAAAGTGCCCCGTGGCCCCTGGCTCTGCCCTTATTGCGACGTATTCGAGGATGCCATCCCTACCAGAGACATAGTGGATGATGAAGACGTTTTGGATTATCTTGCTGCGGGACGACGACATCAGCCGGGGCGTAGCCGCAAAGAAAACAAAAGAATTGCCCGCCGGTCTCACAATTACTATTTTGCAACGGAGGAATTCCCCTTCGATTGGAGGACCCGCACTTGCCAGCTTATGCGAAAGGCCACTAAAGCATTTCCACCCAGAGTTGTACCATGGTATGAAGACCGCCTGGAGATAATCAAGGAACTACACGACGAAACAGGACACTATGGAGTTGTACGGACCCAGCACTTGGTAAAGGAGCGTTTCTTTTGGGCTGGTATGTCCAACGATATTCGACTGTACGTGCAGCACTGCCCCGGATGCCAGCTTCGTAATATTCAACTCACCAAACCCGTAGAATTGAGCCCTATTGCAGTACAAGGAGTTTTTCATATGATCGGCTTAGACCTCACTGGTCCATTTAGCCCGCCTGGAGACACAAGGAAGTTGTACATCGCCACCGCAATCGACTACTTAACCAAATGGGTGGAGGCAAAAGTGATCCCTAACAAGGAAGCTTCCACCACAGCCGCATTCTTCATGGAGGAAATCATTGCCCGTCACGGGTGCCCGCAGATCGTAGTAACAGATAATGGACAGGAGTGGCAAGGGCCATTCCAAGCACTAATGGAGAAATGTTGTATTGAGGTCCGCAAGACAAGCCCCTACCACCCGCAAGCCAATGGCTTGGTAGAGAGGTTTCATGGGACCTTGAAGGAGAAATTAGGGCAAGCCGCTTTAGCCAGCCCTACCACATGGGAACAGAAGCTTCCTGAGATCCTTCTGGGGTATCGTAACACCCCCCAACAATCTACTAAGTTCAGCCCCTTCCAGATGTTGTATGGAAGAGCGGCTGTGCTTCCAATTGAGAACCGCACCCACGTCAGAGAGCCCCAAGAAGTTGAAATAGAAATTGGGCAGGCCCACTTGCCACCGCGACAATGGCGTCATGAAGAAGCTACAGCAAACATAAACAAGGCCCAAGAACGCCAGAAGCGTGCTTATAAGAGGCGTATGCAGCCCACTAAGAAGGAGCAAGACATCGACGACGAGCTCCGAAATCTACAGCCAGGAGATCTTGTGGCTATTAAGGCAAGAAAGAAGCAAAAGCTGGCCCCACCGTTCTTTGGGCCCTTCACTTTCGTCAAGTATCAAGATGATAACCACGTAATTATCGAAAATTCATTAGGAGTCAAATGGAAAGAGACTATATTTTGTATTGGAAAGTACCGGCCTGAACTTTGCTAGACACAGCTGGAAGGAGTAGTTGCTAACCCCGAGGAGAAGGGGAAGGTCCTGGAGGCACATGACGAGGAAGCGATAACCTGGACTACGGAGCTGGATCTGTACTGCAAGTGAGCAGCTAGGAATGTCCTTACTAACCTCACGCATGGGAATACCGCTTGCATGAGCGGATTCCCCATAACTCGAAGCAGATTGCCAATAGTCTTACCTTGTCTACTTCCTTCATAACTTTTAAAGTTAAACGTAAAAACAATGCCGGCCATTACTATTGTGAAATCAAAGGCTACCTCCCCTCGCCACATGAATTGGCTCCGCAGGGACCGCGTTAAACTAATTGCAGATTTAAAGAAGAAGGAGGACAAAATAATTAGTCTTTTGGATGAGAACCACAATTTACAGTGTGAGAATAGTGTGTTGCTTGATAGTGTTTATGATTCCCAATGCGATCTAGCTAGAGAGCGCCGCACTTCGGAGCTCCGCCGGACTGTTTACCAGCGCAATGTGCAGCTGGTGGAGGAGATTGATCAGCTTAAGGAAAATATTAAGGAAAATGACAAGACTCATGAACAATATCGCAAAGATGCCGGTAAGCAGGATGCGCGACATTGTGTAGTGGAAGGTTCGGTAGCCACGTAACCAGACGAAATAAGAAAAGAATAAGCTATTAGGAACTAAACACATGAGCCATAATGCAGACGCTGTCCACGGTCGACTGCGCAACGAGCTGGAGTTCTGCAAAGGCGTGATGACGGTCCATCACGCCTACAGCCAGACCATGGCCGCGAGAAACCGCGAAGCTATACAGCGCAATATAACAGATTTCGCAACGGCAATGGACCAAAGTGTCTTCCAAAATCCGCAGTCACCACTATCACATCGATTTTGGTCCGTGCCCTCACCAACGTCCGTGATCCTTGCCCCTAGGGGTCCAGCCCCTCGTGACCCTCGCCTGTTAGGTCCTTGCAGCACTCCTGTTCGTCTGGTGCCCTATTCCTCGTCAGAAAGTGCGCATGGCGATTCAGAAATTGAGGAAGGGGAGGTTAGCATTGGGGACCATGCTTATCCAATCAAGGAAGAAGAGTGAAACTATTGTGAGAGCACACTGCGATTTGTTTTAAATGACTATTAAGAAGGGATTTTATCCTTCGCCGTACCCTAGCTGCATTAATGATCATTAAGCAATGGGTGACTTTAAGGATCGTGCTAGATGCCAAGATGTGTTACTTGCAAGACAATTGTTCCAAAGACGTCCCCAGTCTTTTCCTTCCTTTTAGGGGGGGGAAGGGACGTGACATATGTGACGATATAGCAAGTGCCTGTTATACTAAGTAGCCATTATGGATTTCGAACAGAATATGTCCTTTCCGGGTGCCCTGGAGACCAGGAAGACTGCGCCCTCGAGTTGGGACTTGCGCGGCTCGAGAGGATTTTGTACTGCTTGATAAAACCCTCAATCTTGTGCCCTTTTAAGTCCCAGCCCCGCACGTGTTGGTCTGGAGTGGGTCTTAGAGGGAAATTTGTTGTTTGACACGTTGTTGGCCCGCACGTTGAAGGCCAGTTTTAATGTGCAGTTCATAAGCAGCTGCTAAACAGTTCCTTGATGTTTCAGGAATCAGCTCGTACTTTCTAGAACAGTGGTGACGTGTAATGTTTAGCGTCTCTTCATTGTGAACTTCGTGTCTAGAACTTTCTCCATCAGTCTAGAACTCTCTAGATTTCTTATACGTGTCAGTTTGTCATGCAATTGAAGTGCGTGGCTGATTGTAAGAGCTTCTCTGGATTCCTCCAGAAGGTTCTAAGTTCTTCTGGACCTTTCGGTTAGAAGGGTCCAGAATCTTCCAGAATCTCCGCGTAAGTTCGGGGACGACTATATAAGGGCGTCCAGCCGTCCTCTAAACCACGCTGTGCTAGGTGTTAGGAGAGGGAAACCTCTGTCGCAAGTCTCTTTGTAAGCACAAGTTGAACCCCAAGATTCCTACCAGCCACGTCCGTCTCGCCTGCGTTAATGTGCCAGACCGTTTGTCCTTGAATGTCCTAGTCGTAACTTGATCTACCCCACTTGTCTGTCGTAACTCGTCGCAATTGTGAAGCAACACCTCTGAAACTCAGTGCCAGTATTGATTTGGATATCTTCAATCAAATCTTAATAGTATCAGTGAGCATTCCACCCTTTTAGCAAGAACCGAAGATCAATACCAAGATCTAGCCGTCCCACCTTCGTGCCGTAACAATCAATTTACCTGTTCCAGTACCTATAGTAATTCATAGTTTAACATATAGTCGTTCATAAATTTCATTTAACAAGCGCCGCAAGTAATTTGGTACGAAGCCGCCACACCTAAGTCGTAACATCACGCACAGTAGTACCAACCCGGATCCTGAAAAGGAGCATCAAACCCTAACAGTAGGATTAGAATAAAATAGATTAACACCTTTGAAAGTGAAATATCTGATTTATAACTCCAGTTAAGATCATACTCCAGCCGTCAACCCCCAAAGTCCGATAGCCCGGCCTGCGATAGGCCGTAAGCCGGTGACCCCGACTACGGATCCCCGACTATAACATCCGAGACTTGAACCGCAGCAGTCTCCGATTGTAACCTCCAGCCTTCGAATCGCACAATCGTAAGAACCAGTAATCCAGTAATCCGGTAACCCAGGTCTCAAGGCCGGATCCTTGAGTGGCGATCCGCATAATTTACCTTGATACAGAAGCCGCAGCCCAGCTATTACTATTCGTAGTGCAAAATCTCTAATTTTCAATCAGGAAAAAAATTTGTCTACCTTGGGTAACGGGAACCCGATAAAAGGGACGTGACACTGAGACGAACGCCTCAATTGTGAATGATTTAGAAGACGGTACAGAGCAAAGGTGCAGGTGTTACATTCCCAGGCATGGCAACATTGGCTACGAACCCTACCCCAGGTAATCCATCTGATCCACAAGTAAATCAACCCTCAGCTGGCAATACTAGTCAGTCTGCCCAGTCAGGTAATAGCATAGATCAGACAAACCCTGTTTATACCAATCTAAAACTGGTTCAGGCGTTAGACCTGGATTGTGAAAACGGTTTTAGATGGCAAAAGGATGTTCTGAATGTTGCTAATAGCAAACGTATTAAGATGTGTCTAGACGAAGAGCATCCTAATACAGCAGGAGACTCTCTTGCTATGAGTCTTCTAACTGAGAAAATTCCTGACGTTTGGGTGGACAGGGCATTGGACATGCCAAACGCAAAGCAGGCCTATGACTGGCTGCTGCGCAAGTTCACTGGTGGCCACAATGAGGAGTTAATGAGGAAATGGTCCAAGGTCTTGGACTATGGGCGTATCGATGAGGGTCAGGAGTACCATTCATATGTTGCCAGGAAGTTCAGGATTGCAAGAGGTCTACAAGCCAATAATCACCCATGCTCTGATGGTAGGCTAAAAATGGGGATTGTAGAGGGTTTGCCCAAGCATTTTGACCATGCCAAATCAAATCTCTACACTTCCTGTCTTGGTGAGGATGAGGACAAGGTCACACTCAATATTCAGGCATGTTCAAGGTTGCTTGGAATTGATGAATTTAAGGCCCCCTCACCATCAGTCAATCTTATCAATCCAGTCAGAGGTCCCCCTCGCCCCAGGAACGCTCCAGGATCCAGGCCACCAGGGATGCCAGAAGATCTGCCTGACAACTTCAGGGGCTGCTGGCACTGCTTGGAAGATGGACATACCAGAAACGTGTGTCCAAAACTTATAGCTGAGAAAGAAAAAAGGGCTGCCCTCATTTCAGCACGCAAGAATCAAGCCAATCCAGTTGGAGGTATTGCATTGGGGGACTCTTCTGACTCAGGTAATCCATTCTCTAGATGGGTGGTAGACTCAGGAGCCTCAACACACATATGCAATGATGTTAGACTAATGCAAAACATTCACTGGTATACACAGCCAAAGGGTCTAAATTTGGCAACTGGTGAACATGTTGCACAACGCAAGGCATGTGGTTCTGTGTGCTTAGTAGATGAAATGGGGAACATGTGTAAACTTAAAAATGTTGAATATGTACCTACTGCAATTGAAAATTTGTTGTCGGTCTCAAGTGCAGTAACAGATGGGATTCAGTTTACAAACAATTCACATGGAGAGATTATCAGTATGTACAGTAATGCCTCACAATTCATCTCTGAAGTCAGAAAAGAAAGAGGACTGTATTTCGTTTACTGCTTGTGCTGCAAAATCCAGCTCTCACATAGTGTTGGATATGCTCACAAATGCTCTGAATATGATTTGTGGCATCAACGCTTAGGACATCCAGGAAGTAAAAACCTGGAACGACTGCAAACTGAAGATATGGTGAAGGGAATAGCTACATCTCTGTCTCCTTGCTTACATGGTCATTCGCTGTGTGATGTGTGTGTGATGGGCAAGCAGACTAAAGAGAGCTACCAAAGATCCCCAGTATCAGCAACTGAACGTCTTCAGCTGTTGCACTTGGATGTGATTGGTGAGCTACCAATCCCAGGAGCTGAGGGTGAACGCTACATGCTCACAGTACTAGATGATTACTCTAGAGCTGGTGAATCCGTAGCATTGACTTCCAAGTCCCAGGTGGGTGGTGCTGTTAAAACAATCATCCTGTACTTGGAAAATCAGACTAATCACAATGTAAAGGTGGTTAGGTCTGATAGGGGAAGTGAGTTTGTAAATGCTGACTTGCTTGACTTTTTTCAGTCTAAAGGGATCAGACATGAAACGTCTGCTCCTTATACCCCTCAACAAAATGGAAGAGCAGAACGTTTTAACAGATCCTTGAAGGAGAAAGTTAGAATGCTTCTTTTGCAGGCAAAAGCTCCACAGAGCATGTGGGCAGATGCACTTCCAACAGCTGTTAGGTTGTTAAATCTCAGAGCAGTAAAAGGGAAGACAGCCACTCCCTATGAACTGCTGTTTGGGAGGAAACCATCAGTACACTACTTGAGAGTGTGGGGATGTTTGGCGTTTATCAAAATACCAGACAAGGATCAGTCAGCCTTTTCAGCCAGATCTGAGCCTGGGATGTTTGTGGGATATGAGCCAGCATCAAAGGCCTACAGAGTTAAGGTGGGGAACAAGGTAAAGGTGTCAAAGAACGTCAAATTCTTTGAAGACAAATTAGGAATTCATGCTCTCACTCCCAGTAATTCTCTCACTGCTGAAGTCTCCCAGGAGATAAATTTTGATCAAGTTCCATGCACTGATGATGGGGATGATTGGGATTTTGTACCGGTAGACCTCACTGGTGCACTGGAATTAAACAGGGAAGCTGGAAGGGGTGTTGCCCCAACTCTCCCAGCTAACTTGGAAGTCATGCACAGGATGAATGATATCCTGAGAGGCTTGGGAACAGCGGAAGAGAGTGGTCCGAGTGGGTTATCTGGTCCAGGAGCTCCAGGGGAAGGAGTAGTGGGGACTGGGAACATGCAAAATCAAGTGTCACATGGATCAGACAGTTCAGGTGAAGAATCAGATAATCAACCTCCTGCTGTAACCAGTGACTCACTTGAGGAAATGCAAGGTGGTGCCAGGAATGGTGGGGGTAGATACGAACTGAGGCAAACGTTGGCAGAACCAGACAGGTATGTTCCGGGTACATACCACATTGGGGAAGCGCCAGTCACATATGCATCAGAAATAATTTCCCCAAATCAAAATGGTGCACAAGAGCAAGTGAAATTATCATCCAAGAATATCAAGGTTCCAGAGGACTGGTGGGAGGCAAAAAAATCCCCACAGTGGCCATATTGGTTAGAAGCCATGAATGAAGAGATGGATTCTATAGATTCTCATGAAACGTTTGAATATTGTGAGAGACCCTCTGATGCCAAAATTATTCCTTTAAAATGGGTCTATGCTCTAAAGACTGACAGTTTTGGTGATATTGTCAGATTTAAGGCGAGACTGGTGGCACAAGGTTGCAAGCAAAGGCCAGGTGTTGACTACTTTGAGACCTTCGCTCCAGTAAGTACACACACATCTAGGAGGGTGCTGTTAAATTTGGCTACGTCAAATGGGTGGAAAGTTCACCAAGTTGATGTGAAAACAGCATTCCTAAATGGAACACTGGATGAGGAAGTGTATGTAGCCCAACCTCCCTGTTTCTTTAATGGCGATTCTAATGTTGTGTGCAAGCTACTAAGATCTTTGTATGGTCTGAAGCAAGCACCACGTGCATGGCACAAGTATCTGGTTGAAGAGCTTGGAAAATTTGGGTTTATAGCCTGTCAAAGTGATCCAGCGCTCTTCATTAACAAGGAGTCATTCAAGTCATACGTATACTTGTTGGTATATGTTGATGATTTGCTGATTGTGAGTGAGGATGAGGAATGCATTCAGTGTGTTAAGCAACAGCTGACTAGTATATTCTCAATTCACGATCTTGGTGAGATAAAGTCATTTTTGGGTTGTGAAATCAAGATAAATGAATCCTCACATACTCTGAAAATGACCAATGTCCTAAAAATTGAGAAATTGGTGGAAGAATATGGGCTGCCTGATCAGGGGAAGGAGGTTGATACACCCATGTCAGGTTCCTTCTTGCCTACCCAAATGCCTGAACCTCCCAAAGGGATGACTGGTGAGCAGATTGGATCAGGAATTCCCTTACCAGAAGGTCACAGGTATTTAGAATTAATTGGTTCACTACAGTATTTGTCAACAACTACAAGGCCTGATATTTCTCAAGCTGTGGGGATGTTGAGCAGATTTAGAGGACAACCAACAACATCCCATTGGAATGGAGCAATTAGAGTACTGAGGTACCTCAACTGCACCAAATACATGGGAATTAAGTATACTGGATCAAATAAAAATGAACTGGTATGCTTTGTGGATGCAGATTTTGCAGGTGATCTGGACAGTAGAAAATCCACAACTGGGTTTGTGTTTCTATTGAACGGATCTGCTGTATCCTGGTCAAGTAAGAGGCAAACTTCCATAGCAACATCCACTGTGGAGTCTGAATACATTGCTGTGAGTGCAGCAGTGAAAGAAGCCATGTGGGTGGGAAGTATGCTCTGTGAGTTGGGAGAAGAGATCACATGTATAACCATGTATTGTGATAATCAGGGGTGTGTGTCAAACCTGAGAAATCACATGGTCTCTAAACACACTAAACACATCAGTGTGAGTTACCATCATGCACGAGAGAAGGTGGTTTGGGGTCAGATTGATCCTACATATGTGCCAACTACTGAAAATGTAGCTGACATGTTCACAAAACCACTAGCATCTGCTGTGTTTGAAAGGCATCGTAACATGTTGGGAATGCAGTAACTGAATGTTGGGATGTCCTGAAAGTACAATGGGAAGATTGTTGGAATTTGTGTACTGTCAGGACAATCCAAAGATAACAATTCTAACCTGAATAAATTAGCTGTATAGTTGACCACGTACTCAACTCAAGGGAAAATCCTTGATGAACAGCCAGTGGTCTTTATGGCCACAAGTAGTAACGTATAAAGCATATAAGAACATGGTGGAGAAAGTCTTTCCTGCTGTTTGTGGCTATTAAAATTGAGTTTATCCTAATTGGTAATAACGTGATAAACTCAATTGAGATAAGGGCCAGTTTCCAAGGCTCTGAATCTCAACTTTGTTACGAACTCGTAAAAAAGGGGCAGAACAGCGCAATTCAATGCGCTGATCTGATAATACTAGGAGCGACTGAACGAAGTCTCAAGCAGTCATTCCGTAGTGTTTTTGAAACGTCTTGTTGTCAAAAACCCTGACTCACAGTCTGATCTACATTCACTCTTGTCTGTGTTTTAGCATCGTGTATGCATGTTTCAGATCAAGAGAAGATCAGCCTGGTGAGGCTTATGTTCGTCGCTGACGTTAGTTGAACAGCTGTAAGTGTTGTTTATTTATCTTAATACTAATAATGTTATGGCTAATGTGCAGACTTGTTAAACTGCTTCCACCTTGTGATGGTGTTGATGTTGACAGTATTCACATATCTGGTAAGCAGTTTATGCTGCACGTTCGCATGCAAGTAAGTTATCGTGTGATGGTTACCAGCAAGACACTAATGGATTTAATATGCACAGGATGACACATGTGTGTGTCTTTTTATCTGTGATTTATCATAGTAAATCTAAACTGGATCTTGCAGGTAATCGTTAGATAGACCAGTGTCGCATACTACCCGTTGTAAGTCATTCCGTAGTGTTTTTGAAACGTCTTGTTGTCAAAAACCCTGACTCACAGTCTGATCTACATTCACTCTTGTCTGTGTTTTAGCATCGTGTATGCATGTTTCAGATCAAGAGAAGATCAGCCTGACTTGTTAAACTGCTTCCACCTTGTGATGGTGTTGATGTTGACAGTATTCACATATCTGGATGACACATGTGTGTGTCTTTTTATCTGTGATTTATCATAGTAAATCTAAACTGGATCTTGCAGGATCCACACCAATACACACCCATCGTCACCGCACCTGTAAGCAAGCAGACAGATCGTAAGTTCGTGCCTCTCCAGCTACAGTCCTCGACGGCTGTCTGCTCTTTAGACACATGCAACTGCATGAACAAGACTGGCATCCTTATGTGCCCAGTATCTTTCCAAACCAGTTCCGTTACACGTTGATCTATCAATGAGCATCTACACACGGGTAAGCTCCTGACGGCTGAAAGCAAGTACCTTCCTATACTCAATCAAGACTCCGTCCCTTAGCTGTTTGGGAGACTTGATTGTACACAAAGATGGTTCACTTACAAACAAGCAATCAAACATGAACACATTACCAATACACACCCTGCGTCACCGCACCTGTAAGCAAGCAGACAGGTCGTAAGTTCGTGCCTCTCCAGCTACAGTCTTCGACGGCTGTTTGCTCTTTAGACACATGCAACTGCATGAACAAGACTGGCATCCTTATGTGCCAAGTATCTTTCCAAACCAGTTGCTCGACTATGCGGTGATTGCAGCTTTAAGAGTCCTTTCACACTAACGCGTAATCTAGATCAGATTGTACCTTATGTTCGAAACCGTCCACAACCTAACGTGTCTTAAGGTACCTTATGTTCTTAATGGACCCATATCCTAATAGTGCACACCTGAAGATCACTTAAAGCACAAGGCATTCAATAATAATGTTCAGAACTCAACACTTCCCCTTGCCTGCATGCTTTATGTGTATCTTCTCAAACCTAGTGAATCACGATGACCAACAAACACGGGCTTAGCAAGTGGCTTGGTCATAATGTCAGCCACATTTCGAGCAGATTCTACATAGAGGATATCTACCTGCCCAAGTGCCATAGCTTCGCTAGCATAGTGGAAGCTTACTGCAACATGCTTTGTGAATTTGGAATAAAGGGGGTTCCGTAAATTGGAAATGCATCCTTGGTTGTCACAGAAAATTTTGACCCTCCAAGGTGCAGCCCCGATCTCTTCCAAGAAGCCCCTAAGCCAGTTGGCTTCCTTCACAATATGGCCGGCTGCCATAAACTCGGCTTGCACAGTTGAGGTAGCAACTGAGCTCTGCTTCTTGCTTCCCCAAACCACGGCACTACCATAGACTGATAGAACATAGCCAGTGGTGGAATACCTGTGGTCCAGGTCCCCAGCATAGTCGGCATCAACACAGCCTTCTAGCTCAGGCCCCTTTCCACCCAGAGTAAGAGCTAATTCTCTCGTATCTCTCAAGTACTTCAGCACTCGAATGGCCTCATTCCAGTGTGAGGTAGTGGGTGTCATTCTGTTGGGTTTTGTACTTCATTATGTCATGTTAATTAACGTGCGTGCGTGCGTGCGTGCACGTGCGTGCGTGCGTGCATGCGTGAAGGTACAATCACATGTAATCATTAGCTGTAAGTTAACCAAGCAGTTAACTCAAGGTAAAGACATCTTGACAATGGCTATGAACGATCAATCTATGAGTATTAATGCATTGAAAGATATTTATTCTATGGCTGTAAATACCTTCCAGCCTTTAGTGGCTGGAAGACATGCATCTAGAGTTAATAAATGTGTTACTGTAGGATAAGGGTCCAAATTCTGTGGATAGGAACCTTGAGCATGTCCTAATGTTCGTGAAAAAGGCCAGTAGCAGTGCTGGACAGCGCGTTTCCCACGCGCTGATCTGAGTACAGATAGCCAGAGAACCCGGACCACCAGGCAGTCATTCGATCTCTTTGGCTTGTTAAGCCGACTCCTGAATGGACTCATGTGAATTGCTTTCTTTCTCTCTCACTTGTTGTGAGTAACTTCTGTGGAAGCAATTGCTATACGTGGTAAGTCGGGGCTCTGCCGGTCATGTTTTTGATCACGGCCATAAGTGCCGTTTTGATGATCAGAGACTAATATGGGTATGTGAATGTTGCAGAATTGTTCATCAGTTTGACGCTGTCGACTATGTATGTCTTGGTCAAACTGATTAAGTACATGGTAAGTCAGCTATGTGACGGCTGAGGGGTGCTTATAGATAAGGTTCATCATATGCAATGAACTAAAGGTGTTAGTGTGTTCACAGGATGATATACTTGTGAGTATAGTCATCATTTATGATTAATATAACACCTTTGGATCTTTGCAGGTAAGACTAGTTAGTGTGTGTGTTCGTCCGACAGTAGTTTGTAAGTCATTCGATCTCTTTGGCTTGTTAAGCCGACTCCTGAATGGACTCATGCGAATTGCTTTCTTTCTCTCTCACTTGTTGTGAGTAACTTCTGTGGAAGCAATTGCTGTACGTGAATTGTTCATCAGTTTGACGCTGTGGACTATGTATGTCTTGGTCAAACTGATAGTACATGGATGATATACTTGTGAGTATAGTCACCATTTATGATTAATATAACACCTTTGGATCTTTGCAGATCACAATGGTTCTGGGCCCACATCCATGGGGTCTCGACGCTTAGAGGCGCAGCGAGCGAACGCCACCCTCTTTGACGTTGAACATCTCCGCAGAAGATGCTTCTGCTGTGACGCGTGCGAAAAGTATTTCGTTGGGAAAGTCCCGTTAGTGCAAGTTGCATCGGCCATCGATCGTGCCTGTTATCTATTTGAACGATATTGTGACATTGGACTTGCCTGGAAAGAAACACAAAGAAACGTACGCATTGGAAGTGAAGTAAAGCATCCCTATCGACCGTTTAGGGAGCCGTTGGTTGACTAAGCTTGAAAGTTCTGGGAATTGAATTTTGTACAGCACAGGTATTGGGTTGGTTCACTGCATAAAGAAGTTGAAGAGCTGTCAAACTCTGGCATTGAATGTCCCTTGAATACATCGCTGTATCGCTTGTTAATTGTAATTGAGATCCTTAAGTCATTAGCTGCTGAATTTGATCACAGATTGCCTTCATGAGTGGGTCAGCTGGTGCATCTGCTCCGGGTGGAGCAACTGGTACAGGTGTTACTGCAGCTGTTGTATCAGGCAGCACAGGAGACCCACTAAACCCAGTCTATAACACACAGAAGTTGGCCCAATCACTTGATGTGTTATGCATAAATGGTTTCAGATGGATGAAGGATGTAGAGAATGTTGCTAGTAGCAAGAAAATCAAGGTGTGTTTGGACGAGGAACATCCTGACACACCAGGTGATGCTTTGGCTAAGAGCCTAGTTACTGAAAAAACTCCAGATGAGTGGGTTGATGCAGCTCTCGACAAGCCTTCAGCCAAGGAGGCGTATGACTGGCTGAAAGGCAAGTTCACTGGCGGAAAGAACCAGAAGCTCATGTCAAAATGGGCCTTTTTGCTTGACTCAGGTAAAACTGAGGATGCCCAGACTTCCATGGCATTTGTGGCCATGAAGTACAAGCTGGCTAGAGGTTTGAGGGCTAACAAACACCCTGTTGATGAGGAGCGCCTTGCCATGGGTATAGTTAGCTGTCTTCCCAAGGCCTTTACCCACAGTCAGTCCCATTTGTATGATTCCTGTGTGGGGAAAGAGGAGGATGAGGTTGTATCTCGTATCAGTGCATGTGCCAAGTTTCTGGGCATTGATCAGGAGAAAGCTCCCTCTGCTTCTGCAAATCTTGTTCCCTCTGGTCCCCCTAGACCAAAGAATGCACCTGGGTTTGATGGCAATAGACCCAGGGGCATGCCCCATGACGTGCCTACCAACTTTCATGGGTGCTGGTTCTGCTTAGAGGAGGGTCACATCAGGCTGAATTGTCAGAAGTACAAAGATGATTGCGCCAGAAGGGCTGCAATCCTGGCTGGCAGAGGGCGACCTCAAAATATTGTAGGAGGAATGGCAACTACATACTCCTCTGACTCAGGTGAATTGTCCTCACAGTGGGTGATAGATTCTGTGGCCTCCACACATGTGTGTAATGATGTACGTCTGATGCATAACATCCAATTCCAAAGGGTTTAAATCTAGCCACTGGCGAACACGTGGCGCAGCGTAAGGCATGTGGGACCGTGTGCTTGGTGGATCAGCAGGGAAATACATGCATATTGAGAGATGTTGAATTTGTTCCAACTGCATTGGAAAATTTAATGTCAGTGTCTGCTGGAGTTGTTGATGGTTTAAATTTTTCAACAAATCCACTACGAGAAGTCACACATGTTTGCTGTCAGAAGTCATCGTTTCAAGTAGAAGTGACAAAAGAAAGAGGACTATACTTCTGCTCAGTGATATGTCAGTCAGTAAAGTTGCCCCATGTTGCTGGCATTGCACACAAGTGTTCAGAGTACGACTTATGGCATGCAAGACTAGGACACCCTAGCAGTAAAAACATGGAACGCTTGCAAACCGAAGATATGGTGAAAGGCATTGAGACGTCATTATCACCTTGCAATCATGGTCACTCACATTGTGAGGTTTGTGTTCTGGGGAAGCAGACTAGAGAGAGCTACCCACGCTCTCCGGCAACGGCTACAGAGCGATTAGAGATTGTCCACATGGATATTGTGGGTGAACTGCCTGTACCGGGTGCTGAAGGAGAGAGATACATGCTCACCATGCTGGATGATTTCTCAAAGGCGGGTGTTGCAAGGGCCATTGGTCCTGAAGTCTCAGGTGGGTGATGCTGTTAGAGCAATTCTCCTGTACTTAGAAAATCAGACGGGCCATACTGTAAAAGTTGTCAGGACTGATAGAAGGACTGAGTTTGTAAACTCAGATTTGCGTGAGTTCTTTCACTCGAAGGGGATAAGACACGAGACGTCTGCCCCTTATACCCCGCAACAAAATGGCCGGGCGGAACGCTTTAACCGCTCCTTGAAAGAGAAGGTTAGAATGTTGCTGCTACAGGCTAAGGCTCCACAAAGCTTGTGGACCGAAGCGCTGCCTACTGCTGTTAGGTTACTAAACCTCAGGGCAATTAAGGGGAAGACCGCTACCCCTTATGAGCTATTATTTGGCAGGAAGCCTGCTGTTCATTACTTGAGGGTATTTGGCTGTCTGGCATACATCAAAACGCCTGACAAGGATCTGTCTGCCTTTTCTCCTAGATCAGAGGCAGGAATGTTTGTCGGGTACGAACCAGCATCTAAGGCATATAGAGTGCTGGTTGGGGATAAGATCAAGGTGTCAAAAAATGTGAAGACAAATTGGGTATCCACACTCTCTCTACTGATACCCAACTGCCCCCTGATTTCCCACGTGATGTAAACTGTGATCAGGTGCCAAGCTCTGCAGACGAAGAGAACTGGGATTTTGTCCCAGTTGACATTGCTGAGGCAGTGGACATGAACAGGGAAGCTGGAAGGGGAAAAAGACCAAATCCTACCAGCTAACCTAGAAGTGTTGCAGAGACTCAATGAAGTACTAAGGCAACAAGCTCAGGCGGAAGAGAGTGGTAACAGGGATACACATGGTCCAGGCGTCTTAGGGGAAGAGTCAATGGGCCCAGGGGATGAGCAGGAGCAGCCAGGAGATGGTGAAAATGATCCCGGTAGTGACTCGGATCAGGACCGCTCATCACAGGAGTCTGACAGTGGGGATGAGGCGCAGGACAGGGTAAGAGGTGGGATGAGGAGGTATGATCTTAGAGAGACACTTGCTCAACCTGATAAGTATATACCTGGATCTTACTTTGCCAAAGACGATGCGATAGCAGGAGCAACAAGGGTCAGATCACCTAACCAAAATGGTGCAAAGGAGAAGGAGGTCCTGTCCTCTAGGAATGTAAATGTTGAGTTGTGAACATACATTCTAGAATGCCTTGTGCTTTAGGTGATCTTCAAATGTACATTATTAGGATACGGGTCCACTATCCACATAAGGTACCTCAAGACACGTTCGGATGAGGTCTATTTCGAACATAAGGTACAATCTGATTTAGATTACGCGTTAGTGTGAAAGGACTATTAAAGCTGCGATCACCGCACAGTCGAGCAACTGGTTTGGAAAGATACTGGGCACATAAGGATGCCAGTCTTGTTCATGCAGTTGCATGTGTCTAAAGAGCAGACAGTCGTCAAGGACTGTAGCTGAAGAGGCACGAACTTACGACCTGTCTGCTTGCTTACAGGTGCGGTGACGCAGGGTGTGTATTGGTAATGTGTTCATGTTTGATTGCTTGTTTGTAAGTGAACCATCTTAGTGGACAATCAAATCTCCCAAACAGCTAAGGGACGGAGTCTTGATTGAGTATAGGAAGGTACTTGCTTTCAGCCGTCAGGAGCTTATCCGTGTGTAGATGCTCATTGACAGATCAACATGTAACGGAACTGGTTTGGAAAGATACTGGGCACATAAGGATGCCAGTCTTGTTCATGCAGTTGCATGTGTCTAAAGAGCAGACAGTCGTCAAGGACTGTAGCTGAAGAGGCACGAACTTACGACCTGTCTGCTTGCTTACAGGATACGCCATTGCCCATAACCTTTTACAGGTTATGGGCCCACGCCCTTCCAGCTGAGCCAAGGGCAGACAGGAGTGCATGGCATCATCGGATGCATCTGTACTGGGTTTTCCACGGACTCGCCTGACGGCAAGAAGAAGTAAAAAAAGAACAACTGGATATTCACTCAGAAGGCCTACCGACAGAGTCTTCAATATCTTGGGAAGTTTTTTTCCGTGAAGTGACCTGAGATTATCACCCGTCATCGTTGTCGTGAGACCGTCAGTAGGTCCGGGTGGTCAGGCAATTGAATTGCTGAAGAATATTTTGCATATCTTGCATATTAAGGGTACATGCTAGACCTCGAAAGGGTGGAATACTTGAAAGTGCTGTGGTGTACGCTTGAAGGGTATACTTAAACCAGCTGTGTCAGGCTGAACGCTGTGAGAGCAAGTGAAGTGTATGACCAGACCTCAAACTCGTTCCCAAAGCAAGGTTTCTGAAAGTAATCCCAGCAGTACAGAGACTATGGCAACACCAGCAGGAGGCAGCACGGCCTCCTCAGGAGCTGGACAGTCAGGACAGACCACTGGAGGCACTGCAGCCAGCTCGTATGCATACACGATGAACTCCTCCAATCCCAAGATGTCTACGCAGCTGAAGGCTGATCGCACTAATTTCAGGGCCTGGCGTGAAGAGCTGGAGTCCTGCGCAATGCAAAAAGGAGCAATGGGAGCGTTGGAGACAGCTATGCCTAAGACCGCAGAGAACGCAGCAGTAAAACATTTCATTTTGCAGTCTGTTTAACGAAGTGAGACGTGAACTAAGATTTATAACAAGCTAAGCAAGGGTATCAGGCAAGGGTGACACCGAAGGTAGAAATCGAAGTTCCAATCCGTTACAAGTTCGCAGCCCTCCTCACGCAGGTCGTCCGAGTCTCCAAAGAACAATATATTATGACCAATAAAGATATTTCTAGATGCCTCCCTTGTAACAGAAAACCCAAAGACAATGATAACCACCCGAGTTCCTAGTCCACCTATGCGCGGATCCGGCTACGTCGTCCCTCTACGAGATGCTCTCGCGAGCATAACGATATGGATGACGAGAGGAGACCCACTAGGATATTACAGTCATTTTCCTACACACAAGGACAACGAGATCTACTCGTATCCCAAAGGGCACGAAGAAACATGAACTACGCGCACATCCTACGTGAGACGCGTCGCGCTGACGCGGCATCTCACTACATACTCCCCCCCTTATTCCTGTGCGTCCCCGCGCAGAAGGCAGAGCGCAACAACAAACAGACAAGACAAACAAAGGAACAAGACCTTCCAACATGCGGAGACTCAGACTTAGACCTACGGGCAACCCGCCTCCCGTGTTGCCAGACCCCAGCCGAATGCTGCGTATCGGGGTCCCCACCATAATGCAATAAGAACAAGGATCAGGCATGACTAACAGAACAAAAGACAAAACACTGAGAGAAAAACGAAAGTCCACATGATGAACAGCCAAAATGAGACACAAGGGCAGAGCTAAAAGTCCAGATGTCCAAAAGTCCAGAGTCCAAGGGGAGTCCAATTTCCACATATAGTCCAGTATTACGCCAGTATTGCACCATATTGATCAGGTGTGGTAGTGAAGTGAAAAGGCCATACACCTAATGTGCACAAAAATCTATCCAGGTAAGGGACCCATGGTCAACCCTACCGGGTAAGGCAGCCTTACCCTAGCCTATCCAAAGTCCATATGGCCATACAGAGAGACCCCTCCAAGGAGGGCCAACCGGTCGACGGGACCCTAAGGGTGGACCCTAGGAGTCGTGCCCTTGGGAGGCAATGGCGGGAGCCCGTGACTCTCTCTGTACTCTTCCACTTTCTTGTGGCAACAACGCGTGACCTGTGCAAGTTATTTCCAGCTATCCTCATTTGGCTCGTTCGGATCGTCCAGAGTGCGGCCGCGTTCGCCAGTGAGTGGCTTGTGATCCACAATGCCACCACACCCGGGATCCACGATACATCCACACCCATGTCCTTAACAATTGTGCTAGAGTATAAGCATCAGCATTCATGGTTGTAGCAGCAAAATGAGCACACTTGCTAAGCCTATCCACAACAACCCAAATCGCATCATGTCCACTTGGGGTCTTTGGGAGGTTAGTAATAAAGTCCATAGACACACTTTGCCACTTCCTTGCTGGTATTTGTAAGGGGTGAAGAAGACCAGCAGGCAAAGTATTCCGAGCCTTGACTCGTTGACAAGAGTCACAATGAGCAACATAGGCTTTGACATCCTCATACATTCCCGGCCAATACCATTCCCTTGTTACAAGCTCGTACATGCGAGTTACTCCAGGGTGACCAACATGAGGTGGATCATGTAAAGCTTCCAAAATTCCACGTCGTAGGTTCTCCACGACAAGTTCCCCATCTTTCCTTTTCCTCAAACAATGCAGGAACATATTTCCGTCCATTCCTCTCCCAAAAGCCTCCCTTTAGACTAACCTTCCTTCTATTCGCACGCGCTGCCAACCACGGATCGTATGTGTAAGCCTTCTCAAGTTTGCCAAGTAGGGATTCGTACCCATCGGTCTCGCGGGTAAGCTCACTCGGGCTGGCCAACCCGATTTGCTCCATCGTGCCGAGGGAGCTTGGGGTCTCGTGAGCGGGCCCCGGGAGCGTGACCTTGGGGACCTTGCGGACCCGAGCTGTGAGGGTACCCTCGACATCCCGGCTGGAGGGGGTGAGGGAGTCCGGACTGGTGCGCCGACGCTTGCGCCGGAGGGCAGCCCCGGCCACAGCAGCCCCATTGTCCCTCCCCCCAGGTCCAGGGTGTTGAGTGAAGTGACACCTGGAGAGCGGATCCGCAATGTTGGTCTTGCCCGGTTCCCATACCCATTCAATCTCAAACTCCTGCAGGCGCTCGGCCCACCGAGCCCTCCGAGGACTAAGCCCCACCTGTTGACCCAAGAAGGTGTTGCACTTGTGATCCGTCACCACCGTTACTGGCTTACCTAACAAATAACATCTCCATTCCGTGAGAGCATACACTACAGCCAATAACTCCCGTTCCGTGGCACTGTAGTTCCTCTCGCTTGCTCCCAACTTTTTACTGAAATACGCACAAACCTTTCCATCTTGAAATAGCACAGCTCCCACGCCGTAATCGCATGCATCGCACACTACCTTAAATGGCCGACGTACGTCCGGGAGTGTTAAGATAGGGGCACTTACCAAAGCTTCCTTTATGTTGTCAAATGCTTCCTGTTGTTCCTGTCCCCACTTCCAAGGTGCGGTACTACTGGGGGGTTTTGTGACGACGGGGGTGTCGTCCATAGGTTTGTCGGTGTCCGCCAGGTCGGCCTCACTTGAGGCTTCCTCCCCGGTGATGTCCACCAGTTCAGCCTGCTCTTCCTTTGCAAGTAGTCCCGCTTGCCCTGACATTGCCATTGCTCGTGACCAAAGTTTTTGCAGAAATAACACTGGCGCTCGGAGGGGACGCTTGTCCGAGAATCTAACTTCCCACCAACGTTGTGTCCGACGGCTCCAAGCACAGGCACCTGGGTGAATCCCGGAAAGTATGCCGGCGTGCTTGTTGGAGTCCTCTTCACAACGTTGAGAACCTTCCTTCCTTCCTGTCCCCTCAGCATCCCCCCTGATTTTAAGTTGCTTTCATATTGCACCACATAAGTGCACAATGAGTCGAGGCTTGTGAACCTGACACCAGTTTGAGGGTTAACTGTGCAAGCAACTCTAATAGGAGCATTCAGGCCTTTGAGGAACATATATATTTTATCATTTTCGCAGATGTCATGTTCGGTTTCTACATCACTCAACAAGGAAATAAACCTTTCTATGTATCTTTCAACGCTTTCTTGCCCTTGATAAACATGGTCTAATTTCTGCCGGGCAGCCATAACCAAATCTGTAGAGTCGTATCGATTTCCCATAAAATTTTTAAAGTCTTCCCATGTTGGCTCTGTTTGACCTCCTTCCCTTTCCTTCCTTTTGAGGTATGTCCCCCACACCTTTGTAGGTCGCTCCTCCATACATTGCAGCGCGACTGCCACCCACTTGTCCCTTGACACATTTGAAATGTTCACATATGATTCCACCTTACTAGCAAAGAATTGGAAGCTTCCTCTTTTTCCTGTAAACATGGCTGGTGTAGGCACACGCACGACGTTAGTGGTGGATGACGTCCGCTTGGATGCTCGTTCTCCCTCCAAGGCCTCAATCCGCTTCAATAACCGTAGAATTAGGGATTTAGTCTTATTTTTCTTCAAGGGTGTCTTCAAAGGAGTGGGTTTGGGTTTCGTTTTGGGTGTGGTCGGTTTGGGCGATGGGGCCAGATGCAATTCCGTTTCGGACTCTTCCAAAAGATCATCGACTTCAATACCTTCCTTTTCCAAACCTTCCAAAATTTCTTTCTCTTTAAGGGGGAGACCGGAGTACTTTTTTTTCCTTTCCGTTTAACCGCCATCATATCAATGGAACAATGCAATTACAACCTTCCCTACGTCTCCCTTCGGTTCGAGGCTCTAACCGCCTCGCCGATACCAATTTAACGAAGTGAGACGTGAACTAAGATTTATAACAAGCTAAGCAAGGGTATCAGGCAAGGGTGACACCGAAGGTAGAAATCGAAGTTCCAATCCGTTACAAGTTCGCAGCCCTCCTCACGCAGGTCGTCCGAGTCTCCAAAGAACAATATATTATGACCAATAAAGATATTTCTAGATGCCTCCCTTGTAACAGAAAACCCAAAGACAATGATAACCACCCGAGTTCCTAGTCCACCTATGCGCGGATCCGGCTACGTCGTCCCTCTACGAGATGCTCTCGCGAGCATAACGATATGGATGACGAGAGGAGACCCACTAGGATATTACAGTCATTTTCCTACACACAAGGACAACGAGATCTACTCGTATCCCAAAGGGCACGAAGAAACATGAACTACGCGCACATCCTACGTGAGACGCGTCGCGCTGACGCGGCATCTCACTACAGTCTGTCCCGTCCATGTGGCACGACGAAGTCAAACAGCGGGGGAGCGCTTTTGACTTCATTCAGTGGATGGCAGACCGCTGCACTGGAGGGAAGGACAGGGAAATCAACGAGAAGTGGATCAAGGGGCTCAAACAAGGCATGGTAAAGGGAGAGACAGTGCAAGAATGATGCCACCGAGTCATCAGTATTGCCGCCTCCCTGGAGGCCAATAACCATCAGCTGAGCGACCGCCAGATCTGCAGGTATATGTATAAGGGGCTACCTGCAGTCTTGCAGAACGACGCTTGGGCAATTACCTCCGCCAAGTCAGACCCCTACAACATGCTGGAGACGATCCTCACTGCCATTGAGAACTTGGAGTACCAGGATATCCCGCTGGCAGAGTGTAGTGAGATGCCGCGTCAGCGCGACGCGTCTCACGTAGGATGTGCGCGTAGTTCATGTTTCTTCGTGCCCTTTGGGATACGAGTAGATCTCGTTGTCCTTGTGTGTAGGAAAATGACTGTAATATCCTAGTGGGTCTCCTCTCGTCATCCATATCGTTATGCTCGCGAGAGCATCTCGTAGAGGGACGACGTAGCCGGATCCGCGCATAGGTGGACTAGGAACTCGGGTGGTTATCATTGTCTTTGGGTTTTCTGTTACAAGGGAGGCATCTAGAAATATCTTTATTGGTCATAATATATTGTTCTTTGGAGACTCGGACGACCTGCGTGAGGAGGGCTGCGAACTTGTAACGGATTGGAACTTCGATTTCTACCTTCGGTGTCACCCTTGCCTGATACCCTTGCTTAGCTTGTTATAAATCTTAGTTCACGTCTCACTTCGTTAAATTGGTATCGGCGAGGCGGTTAGAGCCTCGAACCGAAGGGAGACGTAGGGAAGGTTGTAATTGCATTGTTCCATTGATATGATGGCGGTTAAACGGAAAGGAAAAAAAAGTACTCCGGTCTCCCCCTTAAAGAGAAAGAAATTTTGGAAGGTTTGGAAAAGGAAGGTATTGAAGTCGATGATCTTTTGGAAGAGTCCGAAACGGAATTGCATCTGGCCCCATCGCCCAAACCGACCACACCCAAAACGAAACCCAAACCCACTCCTTTGAAGACACCCTTGAAGAAAAATAAGACTAAATCCCTAATTCTACGGTTATTGAAGCGGATTGAGGCCTTGGAGGGAGAACGAGCATCCAAGCGGACGTCATCCACCACTAACGTCGTGCGTGTGCCTACACCAGCCATGTTTACAGGAAAAAGAGGAAGCTTCCAATTCTTTGCTAGTAAGGTGGAATCATATGTGAACATTTCAAATGTGTCAAGGGACAAGTGGGTGGCAGTCGCGCTGCAATGTATGGAGGAGCGACCTACAAAGGTGTGGGGGACATACCTCAAAAGGAAGGAAAGGGAAGGAGGTCAAACAGAGCCAACATGGGAAGACTTTAAAAATTTTATGGGAAATCGATACGACTCTACAGATTTGGTTATGGCTGCCCGGCAGAAATTAGACCATGTTTATCAAGGGCAAGAAAGCGTTGAAAGATACATAGAAAGGTTTATTTCCTTGTTGAGTGATGTAGAAACCGAACATGACATCTGCGAAAATGATAAAATATATATGTTCCTCAAAGGCCTGAATGCTCCTATTAGAGTTGCTTGCACAGTTAACCCTCAAACTGGTGTCAGGTTCACAAGCCTCGACTCATTGTGCACTTATGTGGTGCAATATGAAAGCAACTTAAAATCAGGGGGGATGCTGAGGGGACAGGAAGGAAGGAAGGTTCTCAACGTTGTGAAGAGGACTCCAACAAGCACGCCGGCATACTTTCCGGGATTCACCCAGGTGCCTGTGCTTGGAGCCGTCGGACACAACGTTGGTGGGAAGTTAGATTCTCGGACAAGCGTCCCCTCCGAGCGCCAGTGTTATTTCTGCAAAAACTTTGGTCACGAGCAATGGCAATGTCAGGGCAAGCGGGACTACTTGCAAAGGAAGAGCAGGCGCGACAGTCAATTGCCCCCACCTCCTCCTTTCCCCTCTAATCAAGCTCGAGGTGGGCAGTGGAAGGGCCGTGGTGGCCGGGGAGCACATTGGAAGGGAAAAGGGCCGGGGCATAATCCTCAAAAGTAAATTCTGAAGCCATGGATGCCACTTGCTTGCATGTTTTGCACTCTCTTGTGGCCTCCAATTTGGGAAAGGAAGGGGTGAACCTTGTGGTGCCAAATGTTAGGAAGGCTGAATCTGAGATTTCCAAGTTTTTATGGGAACAAAGGTGCAACCCGTCCCTCACTTGTTGTTTCATTGTGGGAAGGAAAACTTGGAAAAGTAAGAGTCTCTATGCTCACCGTATGCAAGGAAGGATTGTGGAAGTGTGTTCAGGAAGGAAGGGACAGGCGGTGGACATGAATGGTCAAACTAGTGTATACCCATTCTCTTTTGTATGTTGTGTGGTTCCCCCAAGACCCACACTCACCGTGGGAAGTGTTACTACTGACTCTCCGCTAGCTATGACCTTTCCGGCGAATGTTAAGGGGAAAATCCTTTCAGTGTTGTTTGATAGTGGGGCATCTCATTCGTTTATTAAAAGTGATACTTTGCAAGGGCTAGGGGTGCGATACAAACCCGCATGCATATCCGTGACTCTTGCTGATGGAAGTGTGTCCGATACGAAAGGAACGATAGATGTGTCGTTTACACTCAAGCCTGGTATAACTTCCCGTCACAACTTCATTGTAAGCCCTGCTATGATTGATGGGGTAGACATGATTTTGGGGCAGGACTGGATGGAAGAAAGAGGAGTCTCAATTGATTTTTGTGTGAAGGCTGCTCAATTTAGACATAATGGGAAGTGGGTCACCCTAAAACACGCAAATTCATCGTTACCAGTGGGGCCAAAACTTGTTTGGGGTTTACAAGCACAAGAGAGGAAGGAAGGAAGGAAGGATAGGAATGGAAAAGGATGGAAGGGTCAAGATGTTTGGAAGGTTTGTTTGTATACTGTGCTTGTGAATGAGCAGGCTGAACTGGTGGACATCACCGGGGAGGAAGCCTCAAGTGAGGCCGACCTGGCGGACACCGACAAACCTATGGACGACACCCCCGTCGTCACAAAACCCCCCAGTAGTACCGGTATGACTTTCACTCATCAAATAAATGACATGTTGGAAGGCAAGCCACAGGCCCTGAAAGACTTGTTACTTGCAAATGAGGACTTGTTTGCAAAACAACTCCCGGGGTTACCCCCGGAGCGGGAAGTGTTTCACACAATAAATTTGGAACAAGGACATCGGCCCACCAATAGGCCCGCGTACCGTCTTGCTCCAAGTGAGCTTGCGGAATGCGAAAAAACGGTTGATGAGTTGTTAAAATTGGGATTGATCAGGCCAAGTGTCGTAGAATGCACAAGTTAGGGAGAATTTCCAAGTTGTGAGAGAGAGAGAGACAAGGCCGGATGGCCGACAAGTTGGACGCTCTTTCCAATTACAAGTAACCCCCACCTCACGGAGCTTCCACTCCCTACTTGTGGTCTACTAAGCTTCCAAATTACCTGAGTGCGTGTCTTCCCGTGGCTTACGTCTCTATCCGTTCCTTCCCGTGGTTCGTGATCGTGTGTTCACGTTCCTCCAATGGTAGCGCACTAGTCCACCAAACCTCTACAATAGTATCTAGAAAATATCCTAGAATCCTACTATGAGAGTAACGTCCATAACTATCCAATGGAATTCGACGGCTAGGAAGCCAAGGCTAGACGCTAGGCACGTGCGTACTCGCGTTGCTCGTACGACATGTGCGCCACATGTGCGCCTAGGCTAGGGGTAAGGGAAATGTCCAGAAATGCCGGGAAATCCCTACATTCCATCACACCAAGTTGCTCACCATTTGCATCACCTGTTTTGTTTGTTAGAAAGAAGGATGGAAGTTTGCGTATGGTAATAGACTACCGTCCCCTGAATAAAATTACCATCTCGGATAGGTACCCTCTCCCCAGAATTGACGATCTGTTGGATAGGCTTAAGGGAGCCAAGGTGTTTTCGAGCTTGGACTTGTTGTCTGGGTACCATCAAGTGCGACTTCGCAAGGAGGACGTGCCTAAAACTGCCTTCAGGACCCCTTTTGGCTTGTACGAATTTCTTGTACTTCCCTTTGGTTTGACCAACGCGCCCGCGACATTTCAACGGCTTATGAATGAGGTTTTTCACGACTTATTAAGGGAAGGCTTTGTGGTTGTATACTTGGATGATGTGCTCATTTATAGCAAAACGGAAGAGGAGCACCTTCTGCAGTTGGACAGAGTTTTCACCCGTCTACGCGAACACCAACTCCTGGCAAAACTTGTCAAATGCTCTTTCTTTGAGAAACAATTGAAATACTTGGGACACATCATTGGGGAAAATGGGTTGGAAGTGGATATGGATAAAGTCAAGGTGGTGCAGGAGTGGCCTACGCCCACAAACGTAACGGAAGTTAGGAGGTTTCTTGGGTTGTCTAATTACTTTCGAAAGTTTATTCAGAACTACAGTATCCTGGCAACCCCATTGACAGCTCTCTCTAGGGCAAAAGCACCTTGGAAGTGGGGACAGGAACAACAGGAAGCATTTGACAACATAAAGGAAGCTTTGGTAAGTGCCCCTATCTTAACACTCCCGGACGTACGTCGGCCATTTAAGGTAGTGTGCGATGCATGCGATTACGGCGTGGGAGCTGTGCTATTTCAAGATGGGAAGGTTTGTGCGTATTTCAGTAAAAAGTTGGGAGCAAGCGAGAGGAACTACAGTGCCACGGAACGGGAGTTATTGGCTGTAGTGTATGCTCTCACGGAATGGAGATGTTATTTGTTAGGTAAGCCAGTAACGGTGGTGACGGATCACAAGTGCAACACCTTCTTGGGTCAACAGGTGGGGCTTAGTCCTCGGAGGGCTCGGTGGGCCGAGCGCCTGCAGGAGTTTGAGATTGAATGGGTATGGGAACCGGGCAAGACCAACATTGCGGATCCGCTCTCCAGGTGTCACTTCACTCAACACCCTGGACCTGGGGGGAGGGACAATGGGGCTGCTGTGGCCGGGGCTGCCCTCCGGCGCAAGCGTCGGCGCACCAGTCCGGACTCCCTCACCCCCTCCAGCCGGGATGTCGAGGGTACCCTCACAGCTCGGGTCCGCAAGGTCCCCAAGGTCACGCTCCCGGGGCCCGCTCACGAGACCCCAAGCTCCCTCGGCACGATGGAGCAAATCGGGTTGGCCAGCCCGAGTGAGCTTACCCGCGAGACCGATGGGTACGAATCCCTACTTGGCAAACTTGAGAAGGCTTACACATACGATCCGTGGTTGGCAGCGCGTGCGAATAGAAGGAAGGTTAGTCTAAAGGGAGGCTTTTGGGAGAGGAATGGACGGAAATATGTTCCTGCATTGTTTGAGGAAAAGGAAAGATGGGGAACTTGTCGTGGAGAACCTACGACGTGGAATTTTGGAAGCTTTACATGATCCACCTCATGTTGGTCACCCTGGAGTAACTCGCATGTACGAGCTTGTAACAAGGGAATGGTATTGGCCGGGAATGTATGAGGATGTCAAAGCCTATGTTGCTCATTGTGACTCTTGTCAACGAGTCAAGGCTCGGAATACTTTGCCTGCTGGTCTTCTTCACCCCTTACAAATACCAGCAAGGAAGTGGCAAAGTGTGTCTATGGACTTTATTACTAACCTCCCAAAGACCCCAAGTGGACATGATGCGATTTGGGTTGTTGTGGATAGGCTTAGCAAGTGTGCTCATTTTGCTGCTACAACCATGAATGCTGATGCTTATACTCTAGCACAATTGTTAAGGACATGGGTGTGGATGTATCGTGGATCCCGGGTGTGGTGGCATTGTGGATCACAAGCCACTCACTGGCGAACGCGGCCGCACTCTGGACGATCCGAACGAGCCAAATGAGGATAGCTGGAAATAACTTGCACAGGTCACGCGTTGTTGCCACAAGAAAGTGGAAGAGTACAGAGAGAGTCACGGGCTCCCGCCATTGCCTCCCAAGGGCACGACTCCTAGGGTCCACCCTTAGGGTCCCGTCGACCGGTTGGCCCTCCTTGGAGGGGTCTCTCTGTATGGCCATATGGACTTTGGATAGGCTAGGGTAAGGCTGCCTTACCCGGTAGGGTTGACCATGGGTCCCTTACCTGGATAGATTTTTGTGCACATTAGGTGTATGGCCTTTTCACTTCACTACCACACCTGATCAATATGGTGCAATACTGGCGTAATACTGGACTATATGTGGAAATTGGACTCCCCTTGGACTCTGGACTTTTGGACATCTGGACTTTTAGCTCTGCCCTTGTGTCTCATTTTGGCTGTTCATCATGTGGACTTTCGTTTTTCTCTCAGTGTTTTGTCTTTTGTTCTGTTAGTCATGCCTGATCCTTGTTCTTATTGCATTATGGTGGGGACCCCGATACGCAGCATTCGGCTGGGGTCTGGCAACACGGGAGGCGGGTTGCCCGTAGGTCTAAGTCTGAGTCTCCGCATGTTGGAAGGTCTTGTTCCTTTGTTTGTCTTGTCTGTTTGTTGTTGCGCTCTGCCTTCTGCGCGGGGACGCACAGGAATAAGGGGGGGAGTATGTAGTGAGATGCCGCGTCAGCGCGACGCGTCTCACGTAGGATGTGCGCGTAGTTCATGTTTCTTCGTGCCCTTTGGGATACGAGTAGATCTCGTTGTCCTTGTGTGTAGGAAAATGACTGTAATATCCTAGTGGGTCTCCTCTCGTCATCCATATCGTTATGCTCGCGAGAGCATCTCGTAGAGGGACGACGTAGCCGGATCCGCGCATAGGTGGACTAGGAACTCGGGTGGTTATCATTGTCTTTGGGTTTTCTGTTACAAGGGAGGCATCTAGAAATATCTTTATTGGTCATAATATATTGTTCTTTGGAGACTCGGACGACCTGCGTGAGGAGGGCTGCGAACTTGTAACGGATTGGAACTTCGATTTCTACCTTCGGTGTCACCCTTGCCTGATACCCTTGCTTAGCTTGTTATAAATCTTAGTTCACGTCTCACTTCGTTAAACAGAGTCAGTGCAAGTCACAGCATCAGCTGCAGCGGTTATGGCAGCAGCTGCAGCAGCCGTGCCAGCTCAGGGTGGAATCCCTGGGCCTCCCCAAGGCGCTGGAGCTGCACCGGGCGCTGGAGCAGCACCAGGAGTGGGAGCTGGAGCACCTGCTGATGGTCAGGCCCCCTATGGCCCTTCTGCTCACAACGCTGGAGGCAGGGGGCGAGGGTTCTGGACGTGGCAGGAGGCCAAAGGAGGAACTGGCGTGTCGCTTCTGCAACGGGACGGGACATTTCTGGAGGGAGTGCCTGGAACTGAAGAGGCTGCAAGCTCTACGTGGCACAATGCAAGCTGCAAGTGCGGGCCCAGCTGCGTGGTGGGGCACTGGAGCTCCTCAGCAACAAGCCAGCTGGTGGGATGCTGGCCAGTCCAGAGGAGGCCCTCCCGTGTCAACCTCACATGCTCCTGGATCTGTGTCCACTATTCTTCCCCTTCTTCCCAGGCTGGCATCTCCCACCACCACCTCCTCCAGGTGCTGGTGAGCCTATGTTCGTTTCGTTGAATGTGCTTACCCCTACGTCTCATGGGGCTTGCAGTACCTCGTGGCTGATAGATAGTGGTGCATCGGTGCACCTTGTAAATGATCTGTCTTTACTACACAACCCAGTCATGCATGCCCAACCCCTCCCTCTTCATTTGGCCACTTCTGACGCCAAAGGAGGGATAGTTGCAACTGGGTCTGTGTGTCTGGTCAATGCCAGACAAGAGGTGTTTTGGCTGCATAATGTGCAGTGTGTGCCCACTGCACACACTAATCTGATTTCTGTCACAGGAGCCATTCAGGATGGAGCATCATTCCTCACTGACAGTGCAGGTGGGAACACTACCATGAAAGGCCCAGCAGGCTGGTCTGGTAAGATAGCCAGAGAGCGAGGGCTTTTTTTTTAGAATGGGTGTGTCCCGTCAAGAGCCAGCATGATGCGCAGCCACAGTCCAGCCCTCATGTTGCCTCGTATCATGCCAGGAAAGGGCACGTGTGTACAGATCGACTACTGTGGCATGCAAGGTTGGGGCATCCTGGGGTTAAGAGTATGACAAGGTTGGACAACGTAGACCTGGTCACTGGGATCAATGTGTCCCTTGCTCCATGCTCAGAGTGCTCTCCCCAGTGTGAGTCATGTATACAAGGGAAACATTCTCGCCCCCCCTTTCCAGCTTCCTCTAGGCCTGCAGAGAGTGTGTTAGATAGAGTGCATGTGGACACTGTGGGTCCCATATCACCAGCTGCAATCACGGGAGAGCGTTTTTGGGTTACTGTGGTTGATGTAAAATCCCATCTGATAGCCTCATTGGCAGTGAAGTCGAAAGAAGCCATTCCCAAGGCCCTCATTGAGCTCTTGAAGTACTGGCAGACATTTCATGAGAAAGTGGTGAAGTGTGTGAGATCTTATAGAGGGACAGAATTTCTGAATCAGCAGTTCAAAGAATTTTGTGCTCAACAGGGCACTAAAATGGAGACATCAGCTCCATCCACGCCTCAGCAAAATGGACTTGCTGAGCGCATGAATCGGACTCTGAAGGAGCGCACAAGGACCCTATTGGTGCACGCTGCAGCAGACCCTTCCTTGTGGAAGGAGGCACTGGAGTCTGCCACCCTGCTTTACAACGTGGGCCTCACCACAGGCAGGCCTCTAACCCCTACTGAGATGTTCTATGGGGTAAAGCCTGATGTTGCTTCCTTGCGCACATGGGGCTGTGTGGCACATGTTCACATTCCCCCAGGTCAGCGGTCTGTATTTGGACCAAAGACCATTCCAGGCATGTTCACTGGGTATTGCCCACAGTCCAAGGCCTATAGAGTGTACGTAGGCAATGGTGTATGGAAAGAGAGCAGGGATGTTACATTCCTTGAGCATTTGAGAGGAGGGGAGAGAGTGGGTATGTCTAAGGTGCAACCTGGATCCTCTCAATGGCTCTCAGGAGCGTCCTCGCAGGGCAGGGGAGGCAATTCCAATGTCCCCAGCTCACCAACAGCCATTCCCGTGAATTTTTGGGAAGCACAGGATGACCCAGTGGTGGAGTGCAAGCCCACTGGATCTCCTGCTACCACTGCCAGCTCTCCAGAGGATCACAGAAGGCTGAGGAGCTCAGTCGGACCTGTGGCTGGAGCCCCCAGCAGCCAGGATGGTTCCCCTGCCACTTCAGAGACCTCACAGCAGTCATGGTCAGTGCTGGGCCATCTTCAAAATTTAGCTCGGGGGGGGGGGGGTGCTGAAGCGCACTCGCAGCTGGACAAACTGCAGAAGATGCAGGAGGGGGTCAGGTTCCAGAGGAAGTCTCAACATAGACTTCCCCTAGGAACCACCCTCACAAGGGATCAGCGTTATGAACAGCGCCAGGCTAGGAGGGACTCAGTAGGGGTCCCCATGCATGACCCTGGCTCAGGCCAGGTACTTGTGAGTGAGCCACCCTTGGTAGGTCTCCCTGATTTGCAGAGGCAGGTTGAGACAGGGGAAGCTATGCTTGGAGAAGATGTTAGCGAGAAGAGTAGTGGGCTAGAAGTGCCAGCAGCAGGGGAAGCACGTAGCCAAGTTGAGCTGGGAACCAGTCACGCTTATGGGGTGCAGCCAAACACAGTAGGCGCAGCTCAGGAAAGTCAGAGTAGTGTACCTAGGTGTGAGTCCAGGAGAGAGAGAGAGAGCTGCTGCTTCCACCTGCATTGAGACAGGTGAGAGATTGTTATGGTGGAGCGCATGAGTCTGGCAGTTCAAGAGAGAGAGTTGGGGAGGGCTCTGGCAGTTCTGGCTGTACTGCAGGATCTCAACATAAGGTACAAAATGTACCTTATTCTGGGAACCAGGATCAGAGGGATATAAAAGACAACAGTCCCAGGAGTGCTGACAGTACTGCAGAGTCTCAGCATAAGGTACAAAATGTACCTTATGTCAAGCTGGGAAAGGTTCACGTGCCATCTAACCTGAGGGAAGCCCAATGCTCCCCTCAGTGGGATTTTTGGCAACAAGCAATGAGGGAAGAGATGGATTCCCTTGGTACCCATGAGGTTCTAGAGTATGTGGACAGACCACATGGACAAAAAGTTATTCCTGTCCATTGGATATTCTCCGCTAAAATTGATGCACATGGGAATGTTACTCGCTTTAAAGCGAGGTTAGTTGCCCAAGGGTGTAGACAGATCCCTGGGATAGATGTTGGGGAGGTATTTGCACCCACCAGCAGCTATGGGGCAAGGAGGGCTGTGCTGGCAGTGGCTGCCACACAGAATCTTGAGATCCACCAAGTGGATATCAAGACGGCTTTTCTCAATGGAGAGTTGGAGGAAGAGGTCTATGTGACCCAACCACCAGGATTTGAGAATGGCAACACGAGGGTTGTGTGCAAGCTCAGGAAGGCACTATACGGTCTAAAACAAGCCCCACGGGCTTGGCACAAGACCTTGACCGACAAGTTGAGCGTGATGGGGTATAGTGTGTGCAAGAGTGATGCGGGTGTATACATCAGGAGGGCCCCTGATGGCAACCTGTCCTTTATTCTTGTTTATGTTGATGATCTTCTCATAGTTGCCAGATTGGTTGCAGAGATTGAGTGGGGGAAAGAGTTGTTGAAGAAGGACTTCACCATCCATGATTTGGGAGAGGTGAATGATTTCCTGGGGTGTCAGGTCCTACGCAATAGAGTTCAGAGCACTATTTCCATGAGTTGCACTCCCAAGATTGATGCTCTTGTGGAAAAGTTTGGTGTTGCTGATGATGGGCGTGTGGTTGATACCCCCATGTCCAAGGACTTCGTGGCTAGCAGCAGACCCGAGTCCTCGGATGGTTTGTCACATGGGGCAGGTACCCCACTGCCACCTGGTCATCGGTACTGTGAGTTGATTGGATCGTTGCTATATATTGCCAATACGACCCGGCCTGACATTTCTCAGGCTGTTGGAGTGTTGTCAAGGTATAGAATGACACCCACTACCTCACACTGGAATGAGGCCATTCGAGTGCTGAAGTACTTGAGAGATACGAGAGAATTAGCTCTTACTCTGGGTGGAAAGGGGCCTGAGCTAGAAGGCTATGTTGATGCCGACTATGCTGGGGACCTGGACCACAGGTATTCCACCACTGGCTATGTTCTATCAGTCTATGGTAGTGCCGTGGTTTGGGGAAGCAAGAAGCAGAGCTCAGTTGCTACCTCAACTGTGCAAGCCGAGTTTATGGCAGCCGGCCATATTGTGAAGGAAGCCAACTGGCTTAGGGGCTTCTTGGAAGAGATTGGAGCTGCACCTTGGAGGGTCAAAATTTTCTGTGACAACCAAGGATGCATTTCCAATTTACGGAACCCCCTTTATTCCAAATTCACAAAGCATGTTGCAGTAAGCTTCCACTATGCTAGGGAAGCTATGGCACTTGGGCAGGTAGATATCCTCTATCTAGAATCTGCTCGAAATGTGGCTGACATTATGACCAAGCCACTTGCTAAGCCCGTGTTTGTTGGTCATCGTGATTCACTAGGTTTGAGAACATACACATAAAGCATGCAGGCAAGGGGAAGTGTTGAGTTGTGAACATACATTATAGAATGCCTTGTGCTTTAGGTGATCTTCAAATGTACATTATTAGGATACGGGTCCACTATCCACATAAGGTACCTCAAGACACGTTCGGATGAGGTCTATTTCGAACATAAGGTACAATCTGATTTAGATTACGCGTTAGTGTGAAAGGACTATTAAAGCTGCGATCACCGCATAGTCGAGCAACTGGTTTGGAAAGATACTGGGCACATAAGGATGCCAGTCTTGTTCATGCAGTTGCATGTGTCTAAAGAGCAGACAGTCGTCAAGGACTGTAGCTGAAGAGGCACGAACTTACGACCTGTCTGCTTGCTTACAGGTGCGGTGACGCAGGGTGTGTATTGGTAATGTGTTCATGTTTGATTGCTTGTTTGTAAGTGAACCATCTTAGTGGACAATCAAGTCTCCCAAACAGCTAAGGGACGGAGTCTTGATTGAGTATAGGAAGGTACTTGCTTTCAGCCGTCAGGAGCTTATCCGTGTGTAGATGCTCATTGACAGATCAACATGTAACGGAACTGGTTTGGAAAGATACTGGGCACATAAGGATGCCAGTCTTGTTCATGCAGTTGCATGTGTCTAAAGAGCAGACAGTCGTCAAGGACTGTAGCTGAAGAGGCACGAACTTACGACCTGTCTGCTTGCTTACAGGATACGCCATTGCCCATAACCTTTTACAGTAAAAATCCCTAACGATTGGTTTGAGGCGAGGAATTCACCTCAATGGGTATACTGGAAGGAGGCTATGAATGAGGAAATGGACTCAATTGAGTCTCACGAGACATTTGAATACTGTCACAAGCCTTCCCATGCCAAGGTGATCCCACTGAAGTGGGTTTATGCAATTAAAACTGATGGTTTTGGGGATGTAATCAGGTTCAAGGCGAGGCTTGTGGCACAAGGATGCAAACAAAGACCAGGGGTGGATTATTTTGAGACTTTTGCTCCTGTCAGTACACACTCATCCAGGCGTGTGCTTCTGAATCTGGCAAATGCTAAGGGATGGAAGGTACATCAGGTAGACATTAAAACTGCCTTCCTTAATGGGTCCTTAGAGGAGGAAGTTTATGTAACTCAACCCCCCTGTTTCTCTAATGGTGATTCGAGTAGAGTATGTAAGCTTCTGAAATCATTGTATGGCCTGAAGCAGGCCCCACGCGCGTGGCATAAGCGCCTTGTTGAAGAGCTTAGCAAGTTTGGCTTTACTGCCTGCAAAAGCGATTCATCACTGTTTGTCAACAAGGAATCCCATGAGTCACATGTTTACTTGCTGACTTATGTTGATGACTTATTGATTGTATGCAAGGAAGGGGAAACCATTGAGCAAGTCAAATCTAAGCTCACTTGTAGTTTCTCTATTCATGATCTTGGTGAGATTAAATCATTTCTGGGATGTGAAATCACCAAAGATGAGACCACTGGGAGCCTCAAGATGACTAACGTATTAAAAATTGAGAGGCTGGTGGAGGAGTATGGACTTCCTGCACAAGGCAGGGATGTTGATACTCCAATGGCGCATGGGTTTAAACAAATTTGTCACTTCACAAATTTGTCACTTCACAAAATCCAGAGCCACCCTTGGGGGCTGGTGGTGAGCAAGTAGGAGCAGGTACACCATCGCCAGAGGGTCACAGGTATCTGGAGCTCGTGGGATCACTACAATACCTAGCTACCACAACTAGGCCTGACATAGCTCAGGCTGTGGGGGTTATGAGTCGGTTCAGGGGGCAACCTACGACAGCGCATTGGAATGGTGCTATAAGAGTACTGAGGTACTTAAAATTGCACTAAGGAAATGGGCATAACGTACACTAACTCTGGTGACAATGAGTTGGTGGGATACGTGGATGCAGATTTTGCTGGTGACTTGGATGGAAGAAAATCAACCACAGGGTTTGTTTTTCTTCTAAACGAGTCAGCAGTGTCTTGGTGCAGCAAGAAGCAATCTTCAGTGTCTACAACTACTGTGGAAGCTGAATTTGTTGCGACTGCTGCGGCAGTAAAGGAGGTAATGTGGATGGGTGGTATGCTGGAAGAGCTTGGAGTCACAGTGAAGACTGTCAAGCTATTCTGTGACAATCAAGGGGCTATACAGCACTTGAAAAATCACATAGTGTCAAAGTTCACTAAGCATATCAGCATCAGCTATCATTATGCACGTGAGAAAGTGGCTTGGGGGCAGATTGACCCTGTCTATGTTGCTACATCTGAAAATGTAGCAGATATGTTTACCAAACCACTGGCATCTGCTGCATTAGAGAAGCATAGGGCTAAATTGGGTGTGTCAGGACCTGCTTTTAATTAACTGACATGTGAAGCAAGGGGAAGATTGTTGGGTTTTGTACTTCATTATGTCATGTTAATTAACGTGCGTGCGTGCGTGCACGTGCGTGCGTGCGTGCGCACGTGTGTGCGTGCGTGCGTGTGTGAAGGTACAATCACATGTAATAATTAGCTGTAAGTTAACCAAGCAGTTAACTCAAGGTAAAGACATCTTGACAATGGCTATGAACGATCAATCTATGAGTATTAATGCATTGAGAGATATTTATTCTATGGCTGTAAATACCTTCCAGCCTTTAGTGGCTGGAAGACATGCATCTAGAGGTAATAAATGTGTTACTGTAGGATAAGGGTCCAAATTCTGTGGATAGGAACCCTGAGCATGTCCTAATGTTCGTGAAAAAGGCCAGTAGCAGTGCTGGACAGCGCGTTTCCCACGCGCTGATCTGAGTACAGATAGCCAGAGAACCCGGACCACCAGGCAGTCATTCGAACTCTTTGGCTTGTTAAGCCGACTCCTGAATGGACTCATGTGAATTGCTTTCTTCCTCTCTCACTTGTTGTGAGTAACTTCTGTGGAAGCAATTGCTATACGTGGTAAGTCGGGGCTCTGCCGGTCATGTTTTTGATCACGGCCATAAGTGCCGTTTTGATGATCAGAGACTAATATGGGTATGTGCAGAATTGTTCATCAGTTTGACGCTGTCGACTATGTATGTCTTGGTCAAACTGATTGAGTACATGGTAAGTCAGCTATGTGACTGCTGAGGGGTGCTTATAGATAAGGTTCATCATATGCAATGAACTAATTAGTTCATTATAAAGGTGTTAGTGTGTTCACAGGATGATATACTTGTGAGTATAGTCATCATTTATGATTAATATAACACCTTTGGATCTTTGCAGGTAAGACTAGTTAGTGTGTGTGTTCGTCCGACAGTAGTTTGTAAGTCATTCGATCTCTTTGGCTTGTTAAGCCGACTCCTGAATGGACTCATGTGAATTGCTTTCTTTCTCTCTCACTTGTTGTGAGTAACTTCTGTGGAAGCAATTGCTGTACGTGAATTGTTCATCAGTTTGACGCTGTCGACTATGTATGTCTTGGTCAAAGTGATTAAGTACATGGATGATATACTTGTGAGTATAGTCATCATTCATGATTAATACAACACCTTTGGATCTTTGCAGATCAAACTCTCTGGCTATCTGACCCGACCAGCCTGCTGGGCCTTTCATGGTCGTGTACCCACCTGCACTGTCAGTGAGGACTGATGCTCCATCCTGAATGGCTCCTGTGACAGAAATCAGATTGGGCACACACTGCACATTATGCAGCCAAAACACCTCTTGTCTG
Organism: Botryococcus braunii; assembly: GCA_002005505.1. Classification (NCBI taxonomy): domain Eukaryota; kingdom Viridiplantae; phylum Chlorophyta; class Trebouxiophyceae; genus Botryococcus; species Botryococcus braunii. The sequence goes on along the minus strand of KV908492.1, from coordinate 230,384 downwards.
GCATTGACCAAACACACAGACCCAGTTGCAACTATCCCTCCTTTGGCGTCAGAAGTGGCCAAATGAAGAGGGAGGGGTTGGGCATGCATGACTGGGTTGTGTAGAACCGACAGATCATTTGCAAGGTGCACCGATGCACCACTATCTATCAGCCACGAGGTACTGCAAGCCCCATGAGACGTAGGGGTAAGCACATTCAACGAAACGAACATAGGCTCACCAGCACCTGGAGGAGGTGGTGGTGGGAGATGCCAGCCTGGGAAGAAGGGGAAGACAATGGACACAGATCCAGGAGCATGTGAGGTGGACACGGGAGGGCCTCCTCTGGATTGGCCAGCATCCCACCAGCTGGCTTGTTGCTGAGGAGCTCCAGTGCCCCACCACGCAGTTGGGCCCGCACTTGCAGCTTGCATTGTGCCATGTAGAGCTTGCAGCCTCTTCAGATCCAGGCACTCCCTCCAGAAATGTCCCGTCCTGTTGCAGAAGCGACACGCCAGTTCCTCCTTTGGCCTCCTGCCACGTCCAGACCCTCGCCCCCTGCCTCCAGCGTTGTGAGCAGAAGGGCCATAGGGGGCCTGACCATCAGCAGGTGCTCCAACTGGCAGAGTTTGTCTCCATGTGCAGCGGAGTACATGAAGCCCTGTGGATCTCCAAGCTCGTGTCAGATTTTGGGGGAGTTCCAGCGCCAATCAGGATCTACACCGACAATACGGGAGCGCTGGCCAACATCAAGGGCATTCCGATCTCGCCGCGCACGAAGCACATCGGGGTCAGATACCACAGAGTCAGGCAGGAAGTGGAGCAAGGATCAATCAGCCCCTTCTATGTGGATTCTGCATCAAATCTGGCGGACATGTTCACCAAAGCGTTGCCTAAAGTGCAATTCCAGAAATTGAGGGCTGGGATTGGGATGGAGTAATTCATGGATGTCAGGCTGCTACTTGATTGCCTTGCGTATCATAGAGCTTCTCCACCATAAACCCACAGGGTAGGAGTGGCTTCGCACCCAAAGGGGGAAGTCTCTGGTGGCTGGATAGCAGGGTGGTGGAACGACACGGCGTAGAAGACCGTGCCACCGTGTAGCTCCCTGACAGACGTACTGAAACATTGTCCGATGACATAATGCATGCATGTCAAGTTGCTACTTGATTGCCTTGCGTATCATAGAGCTTCTCCACCATAAACCCACAGGGTGGGAGTGGCTTCGCACCCAAAGGGGGAAGTCTCTGGTGGCTGGATAGCAGGGTGGTGGAACGACACGGCGTAGAAGACCGTGCCACCGTGTAGCTCCTTGACACAAGTCTACATGAATATTGTCCCCTTCAGTCATGGGGGAGTGTTGTGATAATCTAATTGCAGATGAGACCCTAATTGTCATTATCCAATAAATTGTCATGTGACTTTGGGGACAAGGAACATTGAACAAAGTATCTAGGCCATGCCGACCTCATCTGCCACGTGGTTTGTCCTTACTGAGCAATGCGAGATACGTATCTGCTGTTTATTTGTAATCTTCAAGAGTGTCTATGTACTCTTTAAGAGTGTCTATGTACTCTTTAAGAGTGTCTGCGGGTGCTCAGATAGTTTCTAAGGCATTCCATGCGTGAATACTTGTATAGAAGCTGTTTGGACGCTGATCTTGGTGTTCTCTCATGAACTCCAGTATGACCTTATCATTTGTCTAGTCTTATGATGAAATGCTGAGGCCTGGAATTGACTAAGCACTTAGATCTTGGCAATTCATAAGCCTCAATGTGTTGTGCCACTTCTGGAAGTCAACTAGCACCTCCAGGAGATAGAAATATGAGTGGGCAAACCCAAGGGGTAACCGAAAGGTTGACCGTATGCATTCACGGTCCTTTCCCCTTGATTAGCCATTTAGTAGCCAGCACCGACGATCGTGACTAGAAACATGAGTGTTCTGGTCCGAATCAGGACCCGGATTTTCGGACTTACAAATTCGAACACGAAGTCCGGTGTATTGTACACCATGTACAAGGTAGACGTACTTGGGCTGACTCGGGTACGGCTACGTAGCTTGTCATGGTATTTAAGAGGGCCAGTCTCTTGAAGTCAAAGTTCGTTGGCTTTCTATATGACCACGGCTCACGTCTTGTTGTTATGTGCCTTCAATAAGGCTTGTTTGAAGTCCTGGTGTCGGTGCGCATGCAGGCATTATCCTTACTGACGATCGTGTTCCGTCAGCAAGGTTTGAAGTAATTGTTGAAGTAATTGCTTATTTCATGTTGTTTTATCTACACAGATGCCATTTACATCAGTTGGCTATGCCAACAATAGATGATTGATATCCATCTGTATATGTATATCTATTCCCTCTCTAGCCTTGGCCCTGGTTCCCATGCCTTACATGGAGGTACAAGACCTCGGGGACTGTACGGTACGCCAGATGGGTAAGGTCACGACATCACATGTGACGGGGGACTTACTTAGGTAATGCTGGCTTAGTAGTACCTGGAAGGAGACCGTTACACAGGGGCTCCCAGTCGTCTCCGACGTCATAACCTGACCACAGTACCCAGTACTGGTAGGCTGGGGTACCGTCCGGGAAGTGGAGGGCCCGGTTCCCCTTCATCAAGGGACGGTGACCGAGGATGCCGTCCACGACGTACTCGGCATGCTCCGTGCCGTCATCGCCCTTGACCATGCGTGGTCCCGGCTGGTATTTGTACATGCTGAGGCGGTCTGGGTTACGTGGCCCCTTGTAGAGGTCCACATATTCCACGTTTATGCGTGGGTGAAACTTCAGGGCGGCGGGGACGTCCAGCTCAACAGAGTTGGGATGGACGGCAGTGACCCGGAAGGGTCCAATCCGGCGCCTTACAAGCTTTATGTACTTTTGCGACGTCGGGGCGGCTGGGAACTTCGTCCGAAGGAGAACAAGGTCCCCCTCCTTATAGATCACAGCCCAGCGGTGGCGGTTCGCCTGGGCCGCCTGCCGCTCCTGAGCTGCAGCCAAAAACTTCCGTGCAAGAGTAAGGGAGTCTTGCATCTTCCGGAGGAAAAGATCTGCCCGATCTGCTTTACCCCCCTCCATGTGTCCCATAGCAAATGGAATGTTTGGGTCCTGTCCATATGTCAAGCGGAACGGTGTGGTGTTGATCGAGGCTTGCCATGTATTGTTATAGGCAAACTCTGCAACAGCCAGATGGTTTTCCCATTCTTTAGGCTTATCCCAAACATAATGTTTGAGGCAGTCCTCAAGAATCCTGTTAACCCGTTCCGTTTGTCCATCAGATTGTGGGTGATAGGCTGTACCCCGTGCAGGTTTGCAGCCTGTTAAATTTAGGAGTATATCCATAAATTTACTCACAAACTTAGGATCCCTATCCGACACAAGTTCCTCTGGAAATCCGTGGTATCTCCAGACTTTATCCCTTAGCAAAACTGCTACATCATATGAGTCAGCTTTTGTGGTGGTGGGCACAAAGTGAGCACACTTACTTAATTGGTCCACCACAATCCATATGGCATCATTCCCGTTTGCACTCCGTGGCAACCCCGTTATGAAATCCATGGAAATGCTTTGCCATTTCCTAGTCGGGATTTGCAAGGGGTGAAGGAGGCCTGCGGGCAACTTGTTTGAAGCTTTGACCCTTTGACAAGAATCACAGTAGGCAACATATTCCCGCACGTCCTCTGTCATTCCCGGCCACCACCATTCCCGTTTCACCAGTTCATACATCTTGGCAAAACCAGGGTGTCCCACGTACAAAGGTTCATGCAATGCCTTGAGTATATCTTGTCTTAGGTTTCTCCCCACGACTCCTTCCCCATCCTTCACCTCATAATGCCCTAGGACATACTTTCGTCCCTCCTTCCCATATTCCCATATCCCATTCCTGAAATGCACCTTCCTTGTGTTCGACCTCTTTCCCAACCACTCATCATCCATGTAAGCCCTCTTTACTAACTCCAGGAAGGGTTCACACGTGTCAAGCTGCTGGGTGACTCCGCTCGGGCGGGCCCTCCCGCCGGAGTCCTTTGTGACCCCGGGCTTGACACTCCTGAGCTCGGGCTCCGCTGGCTCGACGTTGCGTCGGAGCTGCCTGGCCGTGAGGATTGGGACCCTGGACAAGGCATCCGCGACGTTAGTCTTGCCTGGCTCCCAAACCCAGAGTATTGTGGCATCCTATACAGGGTTCCGTGCCCAAGGGTACCCCCACAAAATTTTTCGGTTAGTTAGCGAGATTCAGTCGGGCTGCGGGGTTATAAATGTAGGTTTGAATCGATTGGTCGGATCGCCACCCGGGTTTGTGAGGCCCCGGGACCTAGCACTTGGGAGGGACTTACTGGACTGCTCCCGGTCTTGCGACCGGTCTTTCGGACGATAACCGGAGGCTGGCTCCGATTGCTTTCAGGCTCGTTCGGCTCCGAGCTGCGGGGCTGGACTCGTGCTGGGTCTGGTGGTTTAAGTGTTATTAGTTTACGAACGGTTTTCTTAAAAGGCTTTTGTTTTCGAGGTTGTGTGTTTTCTTCCCAACGTGTTTTCCTGGAGTTCTTCGTGGGTGTGGGATCGGTGGTCGGGCGGCTGGTGCTGGCTCCTAAATTGTGGTTCACATCTTCCTGGAATCTTTGTGGTCACCTAGCTCATGGGTGTTTTGAAACTTCGGTGAGGTTGTTATGGTGGTGGCTGTTTGTTTTCGGGGTAAGGATGGTATTTCCGCGGAGGGGGTGTGTTTAACGTCTTACTAACGTGGGTATTGTTCTTCTCACGTTTTCCTTTCACTTTGACAAGTTAATTATGACAATATTATTTCACATTCAGTAGGAATTTGGGTGTTACCAAACAAATTAACGGTTATCACCGGGACGATCAATGGCCTAACTCGGCAAGTCAGTGGTGTCACAAAAAGCACTGTATTACTGCAAGTGATGTGTTTCAGAAACAATCCAAATAACAGGTCAAACAATCAACATCCCTATATCGCCGGGGGCCGCGGACAGACACGGAGTTGGGGCGCTATGCTTTACACCCAACATTCCGAATTATACTGTTACTTGTGGGCCGGAGGCTGAGCCCCTAATATACACTCCCCTCCAGTAATACGTACAGCTTCCCAAGCCGTATTAACACATGCCCTCACATGATCAAGGGCGGCTAAAACACTGCCAACACATCGATCAGCGGACGGCTAAAATTCAAAGTTCCTCGTGCCGAACTGCATGGCACCTACCGAGTACCAAAGTCTCCGCGAACATTCAATTCCAACCGTTGCTTCGAATGAAATCACCGGAATACACAATTTTGCCCTTAGGACCTAAATCAGGGATAAATACACCAACCCAGGTACAAAAGGGTAAAGACAAGCGCCATTTTTCCACGACTTTATGAAATGTCAAATAAGAGCCATAATAAAAGCTGTACAAGCCCGATTGAGGGTCGTATACCAATCACTTTTGTGGCTACGCCAAATACACACATTATCAGTTAAATCAATCGGATGGCCACCAATGTACACGCTCACACTCCAGTACACGTTATATGTGGCATCCTTTCCCCCCCCCCCCCTAAAAGGAGAGAAAGTCTGGAACGCGACTTTCGAGAGTGTTTGTCGAGAGGACTTCAGAGCATAAAGTACAATGCCTATGACATAAGGTACAAATAGTGCGGGTAGTCACTTCTGTCTTGTACTCACACAGGTAGGAATTCTTTCCTCCTCTAAGGGTTGGTCTTACTAATATCTTCGTGATATCATAATGTATTGAACTTAAAATAATTTACTGAATAAGGTACAACATGTACTGCATCAAGTGTACTGCCTATGGTCATCAAGGGATGCCCATTTTACACCACCAGAGTTCGAATGCATCAGATTGCTTCCACCTTGAAGGTGTACATGTCTGATAAAAGCAAGTTTCCCTGGACGGATCGCCATACAGGGTTCCGTGCCCAACGGTACCCCTACAAAATTTTTTCGGTTAGCGAGAATTACACGGGCTGCGGTGTTATAAATGTAGGTTCGAATCGATTGGTCGGATCGCCACCCGGGTTTGTGAGGCCCCGGGACCTAGCACTTTGGAAGGACTTACCGGACTACTCACGGTCTTGCGACCGGTCTTTCGGACGATAACCGGAGGTTGGCTTCGATCACGGTTAGGCTAGCACGGCTCTGACTGGTGGGGCTGGACTCATTCGGTGCCTAGTAATCGTGAGGTTTTCTTTGTAGTATAAGTATTCTTAAAGGTGTTTCGATCTCTGGGGTGTGGATTTTCTTCCTGTTGTATTTTGTAAAAGGTTATGGGCAGTGGCGTCTCCTGTAAGCAAGCAGACAGGTCGTTAGTTCGTGCCTCTCCAGCTACAGTCCTTGACGACTGTCTGCTCTTTAGACACATGCAACTGCATGAACAAAACTGGCATCCTTATGTGCCCAGTATCTTTCCAAACCAGTTCCGTTACATGTTGATCTGTCAATGAGCATCTACACACGGATAAGCTCCTGACGGCTGAAAGCAAGTACCTTCCTATACTCAATCAAGACTCCGTCCCTTAGCTGTTTGGGAGACTTGATTGTACACTAAGATGGTTCACTTACAAACAAGCAATCAAACATGAACACATTACCAATACACACCCTGCGTCACCGCACCTGTAAGCAAGCAGACAGGTCGTAAGTTCGTGCCTCTCCAGCTACAGTCCTTGACGACTGTCTGCTCTTTAGACACATGCAACTGCATGAACAAGACTGGCATCCTTATGTGCCCAGTATCTTTCCAAACCAGATGCTCGACTATGCGGTGATCGCAGCTTTAATAGTCCTTTCACACTAACGCGTAATCTAGATCAGATTGTACCTTATGTTCGAAACAGACCTCATCCGAACGTGTCTTGAGGTACCTTATGTGGATAGTGGACCCGTATCCTAATAATGTACATTTGAAGATCACCTAAAGCACAAGGCATTCTATAATGTATGTTCACAACTCAACATATTTCCTTTAGTGTCACGTGGGTGTGGGATCGGTAGTCGGGCGGCGTCGTTCTGGCTCCTCACTTACTTTTCAGATATTGCTCACTTCGTACGGGTGCCAAGAATATGAGTTGCTTAAAGTTCTTGGTTAATTTCAAGTGGTGCGCAGGTTGTTTCCGAAGTGTTATGAAGAAGTTTTACGGACAGGGTAGTTTCTCGGCCTAAACTACTTTGCTATTTTATTGTTCACGCAGGTCTATCACTATGACAGGTCATTTATATCAATATCCTTTCACAATTAATACAAATTCACGTGTTACCATGCAAATCAAGTACTGATACTCGTACGATCGTCCGGCCTAACCCGGCAAGTTAGTAGTGTCACAAAACACAATAACACTCCAAGTAAAGTGTCTCAAATACAGTTCAGATAACAGGTCAAACAGTCAACATCCCTGTTTCGCCGGGGGCCGCGGACAGACACGGAAGTTGGGGCGCTATGCTTTACACGCAACTTTCCGAATTATACTGTTACTTGTGGGCAGGAGGCTGTGCCCCTAATATACTCTCCCCTCTAGTAATACGTACAGCTTCCCAAGCCGTATTAACACATGCTCTTCACATGATCAAGGGAGGCTAAAACGCTGCCAACGCATCGATCAGCGGACGGCTAAAAGTCAAAGTTCCTCGTTCCGAACTGCATGGCACCTGCCGAGTACCAAAGTCTCCGCGAACATTCAATTCCAACCGTTGCTTCGAATGAAATCACCGGAATACACAATTTTGCCCTTAGGACCTAAATCAGGGACAAATACCCCAGTCCAGGTACAAAAGGGTAAAGACAAGCGCCATTTTTCCACGATTTATGAAATGTCAAATAAGAGCCATAATAAAAGCTGTACAAGTCCGATTGAGGGTCGTATACCAATCACTTTTGTGGCTACGCCAAATAGACACATTGTCAGTTAAATCAATTGGATGGCCACCAATGTACACGGTCACACTCCAGTACACGACATATGTGGCATCCTTTCCCCCCCCTAAAAGGAGAGAAAGTTTGGAACGACTTTCGAGAGTGTTTGTCGAGAGGACTACAGAGCATAAAGTACAATGCCTATGACATAAGGTACAAATAGTACGGGTATTCAATTCTGTCTTGTACTCACGCATGTAGGAATTCTTTCCTCCTCTAAGGGTTGGTCTTACTAATATCTTCGTGATATAATAATGTACTGCACTTAATGTAATTTCTAAATATGGTACAACATGTAATGCATCAAGTGTACTGCCTATGGTCATCAAGGGATGCCCATTTTACACCACCAGAGTTCGAATGCATTATATTGCGTCCACCTTGAAGGTGTACATGTCTGATAAAAGCAAGTTTCTCGGGACTAGAGCCGGTGTGACATCGTTGCTCCATCTTTGGGCTTCCAAACCCTCCAAATTCAATTGGTCCAGCCAGATTATTGCTCGGATGCGCCGAGGTATTGCATATTCCTTGTTAAGATATCCATGATAGTAGAACGACTTCGATTGTGTCGGCTGCATGCGGCACGCTTGGTCCTGGCTCATTGTTCCTTGAACAGCTCCTAGTACTTCGTCCTTGCTGCATGGTATTTTGTAGGTATCGTTGTCAATTGCTGCGCGTTGAGAAGGTGATTCAGAATGCACCGCATTTGCGGCATCACCATTGTTCATCCGGGACCCTTGGTCCATGAGTATAGATGCGCGGGGCTGAATTGCTCTTCGCTTACATATGCCATCCAATTCCAAACTCCAACATTCCCTCAAGATACTGCTTTGGCTCAACTCCTTTGAAGCAAGCTTCTTCTCATTCATGGTCTTTCTTCGTAGGAAGGATGCGACCTTCAGCACTCTACCGGTAGTGGTATAACTTACTTTAAACCTTTTCAATGCGTGCAATACTATTCCTTTTCTAATCATTTCCTTTAGTCCTTTTAGTGTTGGCTGGGATGGTACTTCCCAACGGTATGTATCGATTCCTTCCAGGTTTTTCCTTTAGAATTTTAGGAAACAAGCGTGCTGTCGTCGTAGTACTCCTTAACAATGTCAAGTCGGTCCTCGTACCATGGTACGGTTCGTGAACCAAATCCTCTGGTGGCCTTTCGTACAGGTGGCCAGTTGCTGGTCCTCCATTCAAAAGGGAATTCTTCGGCGGCAAAATAGTAGTTTTGGGCCCGGCGTGCTATTCGCTTAGCATCCTTGCGGCTTGTCCCAGGTCGGTGTCGTTTGTCGGCGGCTAGGTAGTCAAGTACTTCTTCATCGTCCACAATGTCACGAGAGGGGACGGCATCTGCAATCTGGTCACATAAAGGGCATAGCCAGGGTCCCCTGGGTACCCGGGCCAATGCAGGCTCCAAACAGTCGATGTGGTATCCGTGGTCACATAGTAACATGGTCTCCTCATCATCTCTTCCCGTGCATACTTGGCACGGTACATCTTCCATAAGCGGCGGGCTGTCAATACGCGTACGCGGTGTAGTCATAGGTTCTTGGCTGACCAGGGCGGCAGAATGGCCAGATAAAGTCTCCGGAGGTAGCGGCAGGTCCCGAAATGGTGGGGGGTTCAACCCTTGTCTCCGAATGTCGGCGTAAAGGTTGTGGTACTATCATCTCTTCATGTTGCGTGGCGTCTTGAGTAGGCGGCAAGTAGGGCTGGTCCAAGTCCATTCTGTCTTCAACGGGCGGCATGTTCTCTTTGTCAAGGGTCATGGTGTAGCAGCAGTGCATGTGGTCCTCAATATTTTTCTTCTTCTAGCGGCGGCGGCGGCGGCTCTTCACTGTAGTCTTCTCCAGGGGGCGGCAATAGGCGTAGACGAGAAAGGCAGTCCACATTCCCATGCAAGGTCCCCGAGCGGTGCTGGATGTCAAAGTCATATTCTTGTAGTTCGATGGCGTATCGTGCTAGTTTGCCGGACAAATTGCGTGGGGTGAGTAACCACTTCAAAGCTTTGTGGTCTGTTACTATAGTAAATTGAACTCCATAGAGGTAGGGGCGGAATAGCTTCACGGCCCACACTATGGCAAGCAGCTCCCCATCCGTTGGAGAGTAGTTGAGCTCTGCTCCTTGTAAAGTTTTGCTGGCGTATGCGATCACATGGTCACCATCCTCGAGCTCCTGGCCCAGAATGGCGGCGGCGGCTCCGGGCTGCTAATCAGTGTATAGGGTGAATTTCTTGCTGAAGTTGGGGTATCGTAGAAGCGGCGCATCCACTAGCATAGCCTTGATGGCTTCAAAAGCGGCTTGGCAGTCAGTGGTCCAGTTGAAAACAGTCCCCTTTTTCGTAAGCCGCGTCAAAGGGGCAGATATGGCGGCCATGTTGTGCAGAAATCTCCTGTAGTAGTTTGCAAGTCCCAAAAAGGACCCGACTTCGGTCACATTCGTTGGCGGTGCTGCGTTGAGAACTGCCTCAACCTTGGAAGGGTTGGGCTTTATGCCTTGGGGCGTAATAATGTATCCTAAGTACAACACTTCATGCAACATAACTCACACTTGGCTGGGTTGGCTCTAAAGCCCACCGCACGGAAGCGTTCAAGCACTAATTTCAAATGAGTGAGGTGGTCCTCAAATGTGCGGCTGTATACCAAACAATCATCTATATAAATGACACAACACTTGCCTATTAAGTCTTGCAATAGAGTGTTAACAAATCTCTGAAGCGTAGCTGGGGCGTTACGCAAGCCGAACGGCATTGATACAAACTCGAATAAACCTTCTTTGGTGGTAAAAGCGGTCTTTGCACGGTCCTCTGGGGCTACTGGTATCAACCAGAAGGCTGACTTGCAATCAATCTTACTCAAGTATTCCACCCCCTGACCTAAGGAATCTAGGGTCTCATCTATCCTAGGCATGGGGTAATTGTCCCGTCTGGTAACTGCATTTAACGGACGGTAGTCAATACAAAACCGGACAGAGCCATCCGGCTTGCCTACTAACACAGGCGAACTAGACCAAGGAGAGCTGGAAGGCACTATCACTCCAGCCTCTAGCATTTTGTGAACTTCTTCCTCGATCACCTGATCCTCCGAACTGGACAAGCGATAAGGGCGTGTTTTAATGGGGACCGCATCCCCAGTGTCTATGCGGTGGTGCATTAAGGTGGTTCTTTCTTGTAGTATACCTGGGGTAAATACATCCTTATACTCCTGTACTAATCTCTCAATCTCTTCTTCTCTCTTAGGACCCAATTTTCGCATCCCGGTGGTGATTTTTAACATGGGATCGGGGTCCTGTTTCATCTTTTCAGTATTTGTTATCTCTCTCAACCTCTGCATACCAGGATCTTCCTTTCTAAGTGAAGTGGGTATTCGCACAATTATGACAGGCCATCTAGTCGGGCCAATACGACACCGGGGACCTGCTGGACCCTCTCCAAGAGCTGTGAACAGCTGTACTCCAGGAGGGAACTGCCTAATAACTTCGAATTGCTCAATAACCGTTGGAAACCAAGGGGCAGAAGGCCACCATGGGAGAACAAGTACGGCACTAGTGGTGAAGGGACTCGCCGTGAAGCATGCAAGGCAATGTTCAACTATGCTAGTAATTAAAGAAAAAGGAGGGTTGCAATATACACTCATGTGGGTCCAGTCTTGCATTAAGCAGTCGGTTTCGCTAGACCAATACAAAGGAAGTTGAGAGTTGTAGCCTTGGGCATCACAACATGCGTCAATATCAAAGGGACCCCACTGAACTTCTATCTCTTTAAAAATATTAACTTCCAACATCCAGTCCTCAGTTAAGTAGGAATGTGCAGCAAACATGAGTTCCTCCCCCTCGTCTCTAACAAGGGCATTGAAGATCTCCACTTCGGATTCGGACGAGGTGACCTCCTCGTCCCCCGAATACTCTTCCTCAGATTGATCAGTACTCTCTATTTCTTCATCACTTGCGGCATTACGGTCCATGTCTTCCTCTAATTCTCCTGGTATGTCATCTCCGTCGTTCATATTATCGTCCAGTAGATCGGGTACCCCTGGTACCCCCAGGCCCGCAGGAGGCCCCGCGGGACCGCCAAGGTCTAACTCAGGGAGGCGAGCAACACAGTATCGATTACTACTCTTGCTAGCAGGCATAACAGTGATGGGAACCCTTCCCATGATTTGTGGTTCTATTCGAAAAGACATCTCTTGCTTGGCGAAGCTTATTTCAGCGTGGGCTTGAGTTAACCAATCAGTCCCTAAGAGTACATCGTACGAAGTTGCCCCACTAACAAATACGTCAATAGGAATTACTAAACCTTCCACTCCCCAAGGTAACTTGCGAATAATACCCCATGGAGTGGACATTTTACTATCTGCACAAGAATATCTAAGGCGTGAAGGCTCAGTCTGGTCCATCAAGTTCAATTGTCGCGCGGCTGACTGTGAAATCATGGTGTTTGTGGCACCAGTGTCAATGATTCCATCCTCAAACACCAAGTCATTAATAATAGGAGGGACAGTAGCTACAGTAGTGTTTACAAGGTGCCTTTGTAGGCTCAATTGAGGGGGCTGCTGTGGCGTCCCCTCGGGCGAGTCGCTGGCTGAGAGACCTTCTGAGGTGTCACTGGAAAGCACTACCATTTCAGCTTCCACCTCTCTAGGTCGTGGTGGGTTATTCTGTCGGGCTTGAAGGAAATGGCGGCGTGACTCCTGGAGCTCCTGGATGGACCTCTGAAGTTCTTCTGCACTAATATGGTTCAAATAGGATTGCACGCTAAGCTTCATAGGCAGACCTTTTATTTGTTGAATAGGCTCCGTGGTGGCCGGCGCGATAGTTCCTGGTCTTCTATTCGCGGCGGGACGAGCTACATGAGGTAGGGGTGGCAGTCCCCCTAGGTCCACTGGAGGGCGCGCTGCTGGCCCTCTTGCAGGTACTGGCGGAGGTGCGGCTGGAGTTCTTGGTTCATGTGGTTGATGTTGGGCTGGCGTAGGCCATGGGGCAGCAGGCCTAGGTGGGTTCCTTGGGTCCACTGTAGTTTGCTCCAGATTGTTGGGACGACGGCGTAGCGGCGCGGGGTCTGCTTCGGGTGGACTTTCTGCAGGCCTCTTAGTAGCATATATAGGGTATACCGGGAATGGGTCTGTAAACCCATCATACATTATTCTGGCCTGGGGCTGATCTTCCATGGTCCGATCCTCTTGAAATTGAGTGAAATTAGCAGCTGGCGGGGGCCTCTGCAATTCTGCAATTTGAATTCTCAATCTCTCCATCGCCTTTGTGAGGGTGTCAATTTCATTAGCTGGAGGTAGCGCAGGTGCCTCCCTTGGTGGGTTGATTGGTGCAGTTTGTCCAGGCGGTGCTGCTTGCTGCTGGTTGCGTCGCTCCGGAAAGTCTCGCTGACGCTGCCAATTTCTGTTGTCTCTATTATCTCTATTGTTCTCTCTCTGATTCTGCTGCGGCGGCAGGCGTGCTGCGCGCTGATCCACATTGTCATTGGCGCGGCGATTCCATTGCTCAGTCCTCTCGCGCATCGGCACTTCTGTATTTTCATTAAGGTACATACCTCCTATTGGGGCATGTCCAAAGGTCTGCTCATAGTTGGCAGCCAACCGTATAATCTCCGCCAAAGCTCCATTGCCTGGGTATGTCATTTGTACCCTCTCCTTAAGGTTGGGGACTACTCCTTTCACAAATAATTTTGTAACCATCCTGACTGGTAATGGATTCTGCAGGTATCCCATCAGTTTTCTAAATCTGTCAGCATAACTTCGTACATTTTCGTTGGGTTGCTGCATGCAAGAATCAACTTTGGACATGAGTGTATCTTCATCAAGGCCGAACCGTTCGCGAAAGGCCTCTTTACAATCTTCCCAATCTAATATGTCATCCTGATTTGCTCAGAACCAAGTATAGGCCTCTTCCCTCATTGCATGCTTAACAAATCTCAATACCCGATCGCCTTCCACCCGATTAACCTCTATGAACAGCTCAAACGATTCCAGCCACTGAAATGGATCCTCAGTGGGCCTTCCATAGAAAAATTCCAAACGAACAGGGGCTTGCGCATCTGCCATGTCAGTGTTTGCTGTGGTCCTACCTCCTAGATGGGCCTAACACACACTTAGAGATGAGGCTCGTGAAGTTTCGATACGGCGGTTGCCTTTACTTACTGTAGACTGTAGTGGCTGGTGTGGTGTTGAGGGCTGTAGGGTACCTGCTCAAACAACAGTGGTGTAGTCAGACCCCTCCTAATGGGGTGTACCCACAACTTCAATTTCTCAGGTGCAAACCAAAATTTTCACCCAAACAAGGCGTTCCTCAATTTATCCTTGCTATTTACTTTCAATTACAAGCAGTTCAATGATAGGTACTTCCTCTAATGCGGTAACTCAAGGTTCCACTAACGATGTGCCGCTCCTTTGGAACTTTCTAATATTATTTGCAACACATACAAGTATACTCTGATTCTTGTTAAAACAGCACAGTACTCACCACTTATCGGTTGCCAGATCGTAGCGTCAAATATTCCCACCGTAATGATTCAGATTACCGCGTTCTTTGAGACTGCAGGAACTTCGATAAAGAAACAAAAAGGCAAACGCGGTGGTAAATTACTCTTACTCAATAGTTTGTAACAAGCAAGCAAACAGATTTCAAGTGCTCAAGGTTTCCCAATTGCTACAACTGTCTAGGCAGTACAATTGATGATGCGCTATAAACTGGTCTATTCCTACAATACTGTTTCACGGCTGATTATCGTTGCTGTAGCTTTGATTTTAGTACCTGTGGCAAACGGAAAGTAATCAGACCCCTCCTAAGGGGTATACCCAATTCTATGCACAAAGGCGATGCACCCCAACTTTGGACTTTACTAGTAACAAAATGCAGGTAACCCAGAAGTACTATGATACCTCTTCTAATATATTAGCAATCACTTCTTGAAACGCTCAGGTCAATTTACAATGTGTTTCTTACAGATTTGTGTTACAATGGCGCTGCAAGAACGACGTTAAAGAAACAGTGAGGCAATCGCGATTGGACTCTGTACCTTCTTGGATGAATATAAAAATCAGTCAACCAGAAATCAATTGCTCAAAGTATTGATATTGCTTCAACTAACTTGGCAGTACAGGTGGTTTTATGCTGTAAACAGATTTATGCCTAATGTGTAGTATTACTGCTGACAATTAATGCTGTTGGTGTGCTGCTGGTACCTGCAACAAAAGGAAAGGAATCAGGCCCCTCCTAAAGGGGCATACCCAATTCTATGTATTGAGGTACTGAAGCGCAACCTTGGACCTCCCAAATAGCAAAGATAAAGAACACTAAAGTACTTTAATTCTGCTTTTACAATTATTACAATAAATTCTTCGGACTCTCAGATCATATACCGCTGTATCTCTGTAGATTCGTATCAAACTGTCGGGATCTTTGGTGCTACAGAACCTTCGATAAAGAAACAATCAAGCAATCGCGATTTGCAAAGTATGGTCTATAGTATTTTTAAGATCAACACAAACAGACAGCAAGTGCTGTAATCAATCAAATTGTCACAACTAACTGTGCAGTACAGACGATGATGTGCTATAAACTGAACTTTCCTAAAGTATGGTTTCACTTCAAACGGTTGGTGCTGATGCTTCTGCTGTCCACTCCTGCGACAAACGGAATGTAATCAAGCCCCTCCTAAAGGGGTATACCCAGTCCTACATGCAGACAAAGCTCAACTGATTCAAGTTACGGTACAACTTTGTACTTTGTGGGCTGGTCCCAGGGGTACCGGGCATCTATCCAGACTGCCTTACACTGCGCCAAATAAATAAGTGCAATGGGTTTGCAGCTGGTCCGCAGACTCATTACGAAGTGTCCCCCTTTGCCAAAAGCTTTAAATAGTCCCTAAGTAAGTATATTTTCGTTGCGCAAACTGGAACTTTGCTGGTTTTAACTATTGAACGTAGTATTGCGCAAGCAACCAAAGGCCCCCAAAATCTGAGTTCCTTCACTTAGGCACGCTCGAACCCACATGCTTTAAGCCCGGTCCCCCATCAAACAAATAGCATTGCCGGGCCCGTCTGCCCAACCTCGCCTCTAACAAGGAGTGAAGCCTCAAATAAAGCCAGCCCACCACATTGAAAATGCATACTTACTAAACTGTAGCTCCAAATGTGGAACCGAAAAGTGCTGAAAAGCCGTGATTCGTAACTTAACCTTGGAACTGCTACAACGGAGCCAACATCCGGTACCCCGACATCCCCCTCCACGCACGTTTCCTCCACTCCCACACAAAGACTTTGTATACTTTTAATTTAAAAGTAAATGCAAGCGGACCCAAGACTGACCGGTTGTAGTTGGGCTACCCTTCTCTATGGCTTGCGTCTTCACCACTCCTGCATGTGCCTAAGGCGCGAGATTTTTCGGGGCATCGAGCTAAGCTTTTGAACTGAAGCAGCCCACGTGGACTACACGTGATGGTACTGCCAGGTCCGGGCAACGCCTTTCAAGGGGTGCAATCCGCGGTTGAAAAATCGATTGTACTTATTTATTTGGAGGAGTGAAGGTGTTGAGTTGTGAACATACATTATAGAATGCCTTGTGCTTTAGGTGATCTTCAAATGTACATTATTAGGATACGCGTCCACTATCCACATGAGGTACCTCAAGACACGTTCGGATGAGGTCTATTTCGAACACAAGGTACAATCTGATTTAGATTACGCGTTAGTGTGAAAGGACTATTAAAGCTGCGATCACCGCATAGTCGAGCAACTGGTTTGGAAAGATACTGGGCACATAAGGATGCCAGTCTTGTCCATGCAGTTGCATGTGTCTAAAGAGCAGACAGTCGTCAAGGACTGTAGCTGGAGAGGCACGAACTTACGACCTGTCTGCTTGCTTACAGGTGCGGTGACTCAGGGTGTGTATTGGTAATGTGTTCATGTTTGATTGCTTGTTTGTAAGTGAACCATCTTAGTGGACAATCAAGTCTCCCAAACAGCTAAGGGACGGAGTCTTGATTGAGTATAGGAAGGTACTTGCTTTCAGCCGTCAGGAGCTTATCCGTGTGTAGATGCTCATTGACAGATCAACATGTAACGGAACTGGTTTGGAAAGATACTGGGCACATAAGGATGCCAGTCTTGTCCATGCAGTTGCATGTGTCTAAAGAGCAGACAGTCGTCAAGGACTGTAGCTGGAGAGGCACGAACTTACGACCTGTCTGCTTGCTTACAGGATACGCCACTGCCCATAACCTTTTACAGAAGGGTAGGGGAGCTAGGGTTTAAAAATAGTCATGGGGCCCGTGCGTCACGTGGGGTACCCCAGGGTACCCACATTACTTATTGAAGTCCAGCACTCAACACATGTGTGTGTGGAGGCTGGGATGTACTACCTTGAGGATCCTCGTATATACGTCGTTGCGCTTGCAGTGGTGTCTTGGCTATATAGCACGCCAGAGCTCTGGGTCTTCAACACCTTAAACGTCAAGCGCGATTAACATGATAAGGAAACCAGCCCCTACAAGGTCTTAGACAATTCACGGGGGAGATCAAGTGATGATGATTCAGGTGGTGACCGACCCTGGTCCAGTAGGCGACATCTTATGGACGAGGGTATAGCGCATGAGACTGCAGATATGTTAAAAGAAAGGCCACCTCATGGGTGCCAACGAGGTGTACTACCAAACAATATAAGAAACATGCAGGATCAAGCCAATCATTGCAGCACAAGTAGAAGTATCTAGCCACGATGTAGTACATGTATTGAAGCAGGCCAAAGAGGTCGATTAGGATCTAACCAAACAAGCACGTGCCGTGAAATGGAAATGCCTCAACACATGAAGCAAGAGTGCCAGCAAGTTGCAGAAGACAAGCTGAAGGTGATTTAAGTTAGCTTTTCAATTCAGCCTTCACGCATTGAATGCAAATGGAGCTAAAGCCGCCATCAAAGGAGAAAGTCGTACGTAGCGCACAGGGGGAGGGGGGGGGGGGAGCAGATTCTTTGTAGCTGAAGAGGGTGGTTTAATCAAAAAGGGTAATGGTATGGTCAAGAGCGGAGGGGGGAGAGAGAGGGAGGGAGGGAGGGAGGGGGTGTAGGGGTGTGATGGACAAAGTACCACTTGAAAAACGTAGGTTTTTTGCTCCATCTTCTACCTCCTTCCTCACATGGATTACCAAATTTATCATTGTTGAAACGTTTTATTGATGTTTGACTTCACTACACAAGCAGATGGGGAAGATATAATACTATTGATGCGGAGCTTCGTTCCATCATCTTTAATGCTTTTGTATCGCTTTGCAACCGGATTTTGAGGTGCACATACTTCAATGAGTGCTCAAATTAGAAGTTTTCAAAACTTAAAATCAAGACGGAACCAGGGTATGACCAGAAATACAATGAGAATCCTTCGGACGCCTGACGCAACTAGCATCCCCATGTCCGATTCGACGGCATACGGAAATCTCAATGCCAAAGTTTGCCACCCCACTTGCAGAGCAATAATAAATTAATAGTTTATAATACGAAAGAATGTCCGGCATCGGAAGTTGCATGGCTCAACGGCCCACACTGGGCAAAGACATCGCTCCTAAAACGAGTCTGCCATCCCCAATGTAGAGCAGCACTTGATTCAAGCTTTTGGTATTTAAGAATAATAACAAATTAAAATATTAATACGTTACGTTCTGGACGTTTGAATGTGTGTGCCCGACGAAAATCGGGATATAGCGAAAGTCGGGTCTTCGGCTATCCATGCAAAAACCCCTTCACTCCGCCAAATAAATAAGTGCAATGGGTTTGCAGCTGGTCCGCAGACTCATTACGAAGTGTCCCTCTTTGCCAAAAGCGTTAAATAGTCCCTAAGTAAGTATATTTTCGTTGCGCAAACTGGAACTTTACTGGTTTTAACTATTGAACGTAGTATTGCGCAAGCAACCAAAGGCCCCCAAAATCTGAGTTCCTTCACTTAGGCACGCTCGAACCCACATGCTTTAAGCCCGGTCCCCCATCAGACAAATAGCATTGCCGGGCCCGTCTGCCCAACCTCGCCTCTAACAAGGAGTGAAGCCTCAAATAAAGCCAGCCCACCACATTGAAAATGCATACTTACTAAACTGTAGCTCCAAATGTGGAACCGAAAAGTGCTGAAAAGCCCTGATTCGTAACTTAACCCTGGATCTGCTACAACGGAGCCAACATCCGGTACCCCACCATCCCCCTCCACGCACGTTTCCTCCACTCCCACACAAAGACTTTGTTTACTTTTAATTTAAAAGTAAATGCAAGCGGACCCAAGACTGACCGGTTGTAGTTGGGCTACCCTTCTCTATGGCTTGCGTCTTCACCACTCCTGCATGTGCCCAAGGCGCGAGATTTCCATGAGTTGCACTCCCAAGATTGATGCTCTGGTGGAAAAGTTTGGTGTTGCTGATGATGGGCGTGTGGTTGATACCCCCATGTCCAAGGACTTCGTGGCTAGCAGCAGACCCGAGTCCTCGGATGGTTTGTCACATGGGGCAGGTACCCCACTGCCACCTGGTCATCGGGACTGTGAGTTGATTGGATCGTTGCTATATATTGCCAATACGACCCGGCCTGACATTTCTCAGGCTGTTGGAGTGTTGTCAAGGTATAGAATGACACCCACTACCTCACACTGGAATGAGGCCATTCGAGTGCTGAACTACTTGAGAGATACGAGAGAATTAGCTCTTACTCTGGGTGGAAAGGGGCCTGAGCTAGAAGGCTATGTTGATGCCGACTATGCTGGGGACCTGGACCACAGGTATTCCACCACTGGCTATGTTCTATCAGTCTATGGTAGTGCCGTGGTTTGGGGAAGCAAGAAGCAGAGCTCAGTTGCTACCTCAACTGTGCAAGCCGAGTTTATGGCAGCCGGCCATATTGTGAAGGAAGCCAACTGGCTTAGGGGCTTCTTGGAAGAGATTGGAGCTGCACCTTGGAGAGTCAAAGTTTTCTGTGACAACCAAGGATACATTTCCAATTTACGGAACCCCCTTTATTCCAAATTCACAAAGCATGTTGCAGTAAGCTTCCACTATGCTAGGGAAGCTATGGCACTTGGGCAGGTAGATATCCTATATGTAGAATCTGCTCGAAATGTGGCTGACATTATGACCAAGCCACTTGCTAAGCCCGTGTTTGTTGGTCATCGTGATTCACTAGGTTTGAGAAGATACACATAAAGCATGCAGGCAAGGGGAAGTGTTGAGTTGTGAACATACATTATAGAATGCCTTGTGCTTTAGGTGATCTTCAAATGTACATTATTAGGATACGGGTTGACTATCCACATAAGGTACCTCAAGACACGTTCGGATGAGGTCTATTTCGAACATAAGGTACAATCTGATTTAGATTACGCGTTAGTGTGAAAGGACTATTAAAGCTGCGATCACCGCATAGTCGAGCAACTGGTTTGGAAAGATACTGGGCACATAAGGATGCCAGTCTTGTCCATGCAGTTGCATGTGTCTAAAGAGCAGACAGTCGTCAAGGACTGTAGCTGGAGAGGCACGAACTTACGACCTGTCTGCTTGCTTACAGGTGCGGTGACTCAGGGTGTGTATTGGTAATGTGTTCATGTTTGATTGCTTGTTTGTAAGTGAACCATCTTAGTGGACAATCAAGTCTCCCAAACAGCTAAGGGACGGAGTCTTGATTGAGTATAGGAAGGTACTTGCTTTCAGCCGTCAGGAGCTTATCCGTGTGTAGATGCTCATTGACAGATCAACATGTAACGGAACTGGTTTGGAAAGATACTGGGCACATAAGGATGCCAGTCTTGTCCATGCAGTTGCATGTGTCTAAAGAGCAGACAGTCGTCAAGGACTGTAGCTGGAGAGGCACGAACTTACGACCTGTCTGCTTGCTTACAGGATACGCCACTGCCCATAACCTTTTACAGAAGGGTAGGGGAGCTAGGGTTTAAAAATAGTCATGGGGCCCGTGCGTCACGTGGGGTACCCCAGGGTACCCACATTACTTATTGAAGTCCAGCACTCAACACATGTGTGTGTGGAGGCTGGGATGTACTACCTTGAGGATCCTCGTATATACGTCGTTGCGCTTGCAGTGGTGTCTTGGCTATATAGCACGCCAGAGCTCTGGGTCTTCAACACCTTAAACGTCAAGCGCGATTAACATGATAAGGAAACCAGCCCCTACAAGGTCTTAGACAATTCACGGGGGAGATCAAGTGATGATGATTCAGGTGGTGACCGACCCTGGTCCAGTAGGCGACATCTTATGGACGAGGGTATAGCGCATGAGACTGCAGATATGTTAAAAGAAAGGCCACCTCATGGGTGCCAACGAGGTGTACTACCAAACAATATAAGAAACATGCAGGATCAAGCCAATCATTGCAGCACAAGTAGAAGTATCTAGCCACGATGTAGTACATGTATTGAAGCAGGCCAAAGAGGTCGATTAGGATCTAACCAAACAAGCACGTGCCGTGAAATGGAAATGCCTCAACACATGAAGCAAGAGTGCCAGCAAGTTGCAGAAGACAAGCTGAAGGTGATTTAAGTTAGCTTTTCAATTCAGCCTTCACGCATTGAATGCAAATGGAGCTAAAGCCGCCATCAAAGGAGAAAGTCGTACGTAGCGCACAGGGGGAGGGGGGGGGAGCAGATTCTTTGTAGCTGAAGAGGGTGGTTTAATCAAAAAGGGTAATGGTATGGTCAAGAGCGGAGGGGGGAGAGAGAGGGAGGGAGGGAGGGAGGGGGTGTAGGGGTGTGATGGACAAAGTACCACTTGAAAAACGTAGGTTTTTTGCTCCATCTTCTACCTCCTTCCTCACATGGATTACCAAATTTATCATTGTTGAAACGTTTTATTGATGTTTGACTTCACTACACAAGCAGATGGGGAAGATATAATACTATTGATGCGGAGCTTCGTTCCATCATCTTTAATGCTTTTGTATCGCTTTGCAACCGGATTTTGAGGTGCACATACTTCAATGAGTGCTCAAATTAGAAGTTTTCAAAACTTAAAATCAAGACGGAACCAGGGTATGACCAGAAATACAATGAGAATCCTTCGGACGCCTGACGCAACTAGCATCCCCATGTCCGATTCGACGGCATACGGAAATCTCAATGCCAAAGTTTGCCACCCCACTTGCAGAGCAATAATAAATTAATAGTTTATAATACGAAAGAATGTCCGGCATCGGAAGTTGCATGGCTCAACGGCCCACACTGGGCAAAGACATCGCTCCTAAAACGAGTCTTCCATCCCCAATGTAGAGCAGCACCTGATTCAAGCTTTTGGTATTTAAGAATAATAACAAATTAAAATATTAATACGTTACGTTCTGGACGTTTGAATGTGTGTGCCCGACGAAAATCGGGATATAGCGAAAGTCGGGTCTTCGGCTATCCATGCAAAAACCCCTTCACTCCGCCAAATAAATAAGTGCAATGGGTTTGCAGCTGGTCCGCAGACTCATTACGAAGTGTCCTTCTTTGCCAAAAGCGTTAAATAGTCCCTAAGTAAGTATATTTTCGTTGCGCAAACTGGAACTTTGCTGGTTTTAACTATTGAACGTAGTATTGCGCAAGCAACCAAAGGCCCCCAAAATCTGAGTTCCTTCACTTAGGCACGCTCGAACCCACATGCTTTAAGCCCGGTCCCCCATCAGACAAATAGCATTGCCGGGCCCGTCTGCCCAACCTCGCCTCTAACAAGGAGTGAAGCCTCAAATAAAGCCAGCCCACCACATTGAAAATGCATACTTACTAAACTGTAGCTCCAAATGTGGAACCGAAAAGTGCTGAAAAGCCGTGATTCGTAACTTAACCCTGGATCTGCTACAACGGA
The DNA here is from genome assembly GCA_002005505.1 of Botryococcus braunii. Taxonomy (NCBI): domain Eukaryota; kingdom Viridiplantae; phylum Chlorophyta; class Trebouxiophyceae; genus Botryococcus; species Botryococcus braunii. Next base: position 207,659 of record KV908492.1, on the reverse strand, counting down.
GCCAACATCCGGTACCCCACCATCCTCCTCCACGCACGTTTCCTCCACTCCCACACAAAGACTTTGTTTACTTTTAATTTAAAAGTAAATGCAAGCGGACCCAAGACTGACCGGTTGTAGTTGGGCTACCCTTCTCTATGGCTTGCGTCTTCACCACTCCTGCATGTGCCCAAGGCGCGAGATTTCCATGAGTTGCACTCCCAAGATTGATGCTCTGGTGGAAAAGTTTGGTGTTGCTGATGATGGGCGTGTGGTTGATACCCCCATGTCCAAGGACTTCGTGGCTAGCAGCAGTGTAACACCAGCGGGAGTCAATTAAACAATTAAGTAATCAATAGGCAATCGAAGTCACTCTCTTAATGATATTATTATAGGTTCGGCAAGGAATGACCCTTCGCCTAGGGATTTCCCTTTATATAGCTCGGCCTCCAGCCTCGAGCCCTCCGGAAATCCCCTCGAGAGCTCCGCTATGCCTCGGGATTGTCAACCCCGAGGCACCAGAGCCTCGAGACCATCAGGACCTGCCTGGGGACCCACGCCCAGTTCGGACCACCGATGTACAGCCTCGGTTCTATCGGATTGTTCCGGATCGCTGATCGATACGAGGCCTCGATCCTCGAGCCTATCTTCCCGATCGCTACAGCTCCTCCCCACCAAGAGGGTTGCCGCCCTCGGCAACTGGAAACAATCATTGGTCACTGAACGCAGTCCTGATAGAGCTCCACACTCGCTCTACAACATTATGCCCGCAGGAAAATCTTCCAAACGCGGGACGGTCAGGGGTTGTACTCCAGGACTTACCATTGCCTGGGGGACCATTAGCACAACCTTAAATATCCATCAATGGCATGTATAGCCATTCTGTACTTACCCTGTAGTGTGCATACAAAAGGTAGCATGCTAGCAACCGTGTCGAATTAGCTCGAGGGCGTCCCCTTTTGCCAAAACTTCACTTGCATCAGCATCGATGAGAGATTGGTTACTCTCGGCCCAACGGCTATCCCTGCAGTCTATTCAGAGTGCTAGGTAACTGTCTCTCTGAGCAATTTGGATTTAAAAACAAACGTGGGTAACTGGTCAAGTTACCTCAAGGCCTTCCAGACAGGTGAGTTTCAGGTGCCCCTGTGGCCCCGGGGATAGCCCCGCGCAGCCTCCTCACTGGGTTGGGCGCCCAGTCCTGCCACGTACGCGACCGTGCGCAGACCCTGTCGGCCGAGTCCCTGACTGACTCCAATATTCATTGACCAAATTCTCACAGTTTTCTAAAATAGCCACAGCTGGTTCCCAGCTGTTATGTTCCTGTGCATATCCCTTCCATTTGATCAGGAACTCCATGTTTCGTCCCACGAGTCGGTGTGCCAACACCTTCTCAACATGGTACTCAGGTTCGCCCGCCACGATCTCCGGCAGCGGGGGAGGTTGCACACGACCCCCATCAATGTATTTCCTGAGTAAAGAGACGTGGAAAACATTATGCCATTTGAGGGTCTCTGGAAGATCAAGGCGATACGCCACTTCATTCACTTTCCCCACAATCGTGAAAGGACCCATCCATTTAGGCAAGAGCTTCTTTCCCAACACATTCTTTGGCTGAGCATTCTTAGTAGCCAATAACACTTGTTCACCTTCGACAAATGACATGGGAACTCTGTGTTTATCCACGTAGGCCTTTTGCCTATCCACCGCAGCTTGCAAGCACTGTTTGGCTCTTTTCCATAGCTGCTGATAACGTTCTTCAAATCCTTGCGCTTCAGGCACCTTTGAAGGGAATTCTGGGTGCCCGGGGACTCTTGGATGCCTACCATAATTGAGGTAGAAGGGTGTGTTTTGTGTGGATTCCTGATAAGCATTGTTCACGGCAAACTCAATGGATGACAAATGCTCATCCCAATCAGTCCCGTCGGGAGCCACAAAGTGCCGCAATGCATCTTCCAACACCCGGTTAGTCCTCTCAGTCTGTCCATCACTCTGAGGATGAAAAGCTGACGAGAAACTTTGCTTTGTCCCCATTAGTTTACAGAGCGCCCTGAAGAACTTACCCGTAAAACGCGGGTCACGGTCTGATATGATCTCTTTCGGCATGCCCATCGTGCGAAAGACATTATCAAAGAACAAGCGCGCCGCACCCTCGGCCGTCACCGTTATCGTAGTGGGAATGAACTTCACCATCTTAGTAAAACGGTCCACCACCACAAGTACTGCATCATGTCCCTTCTTCGAACGAGGCAAAGCAGTCACAAAATCCATGGAAACGCTCTCCCAAGGGGTGTCCGCGATGGGAAGGGGAGTGTGCACACCTTGTGGCCTTCCTACGAGAGGCTTATTCCTCTGGCAGGAGTCACACGAGGAAACATACCGTTGAACCTCTTGGTCCATCTTTGGCCAATAAAATCCTCGTTGCACCGCCTTCAAGGTTTTTCTCACTCCGAAGTGCCCGGCAATCTCTCGGTCATGGAAAGCCGCAATGACTTCTTCCCGAATCCCTTGCCCTTGTGGCACATATGCGCGGTGGACGCCATCATTCCCTTTGAACCACCACAGCCCATTTTCTTTAAACAACCCTTCAGTTTTGTCATCATCCGGAAGCTCGACTACTTGTAGCTTCTCAATCAACTCGGGTGTGCCCCAACTCCAACTTTGCAAGATGCCAGGACCTTGAGATGGAGCCCCCTCCTGCTGCCTCCCCCCCTTAGACGCAGAGCGCAAAGCTGTGCGGATACTACTGAGGAGCGCAGGCCGGCGAGAGAGAGGATCAGCACAATTAGTACGCCCCGGTCGATATTGCCACTCAAAGTCAAAACGTTGAAGAAACTCGCTCCAACGAGCTTGACGACGAGAAAGGGTGTGCATGGTAGGCAAGAAAGTATTGGGGTTGTGGTCTGTGATAACACGGAAATGCACTCCTTCGAGGTAACACCTCCAAAGAGTGAGTGCATGCACAACAGCAAGGAGTTCCTGCTCGCCAACCGGGTAATTCTGCTCTGCAGGAGTCATAGCACGTGACTCAAAAGCGACGGGGGCACCTTCTTGAAGAAGAACTGCGCCCAGGGCGAAACCAGACGCGTCGCAGATTACCTCAAAGGGCCGATTTAAATCAGGGATGCGGAGTATAGACGCGGATGCCAACGCAGATTTCAACCTCGTGAAATTCGCTGCGCATTCCTCAGACCAACGCCAGGCGACGCCCTTTTTGAACAGATTAGTCAAACACCGTGACATAGAGGCGTAACCTTGGATGAACTTTCTGAAATAGTTAGTTAATCCCAGAAAGCAACGAAGATCGTGAACATTTCGTGGAGAAGGCCAATCCATAACTGCCTTAACCTTTGCGGGGTCCGCCCGCACGCCTGCCCCACTGACCAGGTGTCCCAGAAAAGCGACCTCGTGCATGAAGAAAGCGCACTTCTTCAACTTGCAAAACAGTTGGTGTTCCCTCAAAAGGGCCAAAACTGCACGCAAATGCTCGACATGTTCCTCTCGATTCTTACTAAAGACAAGAATGTCGTCCATATAGACAACCACGCACTTGCCAAGAAGAGGGGCGAGGACTTTATTCATGACAGCTTGAAAGGTAGCTGGGGCATTAGTCAACCCAAAAGGCAATACCTTAAACTGGAAAAGGCCTTGTGGCGTACGAAATGCAGTCTTCGGTACATCTTCATCCGTGATCCTGATCTGATGGTACCCCGAAAGCAGATCAAGAAAACACGTTAGCACCAGACAATTGATCAAGCAAATCATCAATTCGTGGAAGTGGAAATTTATTTTTCAGAGTCAATCTGTTTACACCCCTGTAATCAATTACCATCCTCAGAGTCCCATCTTTCTTTTTCACAAACAGAATTGGACTCGCAAAATTGGAAGAACTGGGTTCAATAAACCCTTTTTCCAATAGCTCTTGCAATGTTTTGGTCACTTCCTCCCGCTCCACGGGAGACAACCTGTACATTGCCTTGACAGGGGGAACCTGTCCATCTGGAATGGGAATCGCATGGGTTACTCCCCTATCAGGAGGCAATTGAGAAGGCAATTCATCAGGAAAAACATCATGAAATTCCTTCAACAAATTGGCAACATTTGGATCATCAAGCTTAATTACATCATCTGCCCCAACCGCGGACAGGAGGTCAGGCTGCACCAAGACCCCAAGGGCTCCTTTTCGAATTGCCCTTCTTGCCTGCACCGCGTTAATTACTGCCACAGGAGGTGTGGAACACGTGTCTGGTGTAAGTACCACTGGGTCCCCATTAATTGTCAGAGTAATGGTACGAGCTGGATAGCTCATCACCACGTCATGTTCTTGCATCCAGGGGTCACCCAAAATTACCTCTAAGCTCTCTAATGGAGCCACAATGCAAGGTACCACCACCGTCGTTGGAACCTGACTAAACTGCAATGCAACTGAAGCAAATTCTGTACTACTGGTTAGGCTGCCATCAGGAAGTTTAATCTGCCGTTCCCCCATTTCATGGGATTTGAGCCCCATCTCTTGGACTATACGGCGCGATATAAAACATGATGTGGCACCTCCATCAAACAGACACTTCAATTGCCGTTGCCGCCCTTTGAGCCCTGCCCGCACCATCATTGTCAGACGCCCCACCTTGGGCTCTGACACGTCAGGGTCTAACCCTGAGCAGGCATACAACCTGGCAGGCTTCATGGCAGATTGCAACGGTTCCTCTGCAGTTGTCAACGGATCAAACGGTACACGTTTCCTCTTCCTGGGAGTAATGTGGGGACTTACCGATGACGAGGGCGATTTCTTTTTTGATGGACAATCTGGGCTATTGCTTTTGTGGCCAAACTTGCCACATGCCCAACACTGAGGAAGTGACTTCCTCTTATCTTTTCCCTCATGGGACGGCTTGAAGGGCAACTTCTTGACCCTTCCATTCTTCACGGGGTGATTGCGTGTGCGACCACCCCCATGATGGCCATCGTGGTGGCCCCTCTGGCCTGCACGTACCCCACTGGGCCCTTGACCAGTGTCCTTTGGGGCCTGCTTCACCTCATAATCAGGCAGAAGGCACAATGCATCAATGTAAGCCTGCAACGGCTTGTCAGGCTCCCCTGCAAATTTAAGGCGCATTTGGACCCCAATGTGGGTAGGCAGCCCCTTCAAAAACGCATGGATGTTCTCCCGATTGGGACGGTCCATCCCCAGCCTGGCCAAAATGGTAACAAATTTCGAAACATATGTGGAAATGCTACCTTGCGTCGATGCAAGCGTCAGCTTATCCAACTACTGTAAAAGGACCTCAGGATCCTCCATTCGTCCGTAATGGGTCAACAGGAAATTTTCAAGCATCCCCCATGTAAGCACATCTCCACCCTTGATGGAATTATTCCATTGGACCAAGGCCGGACCAGCCAGGCTAGCTGCAGCCCGCCTTACCTGATCGTCTTCCTCAACCCCCGAGGTTGGAGACGAAAATCTCGTCTTGGCGTGGCTTAACCACTCCCTTGGAGACATATCACTGGAGAATCCCAAAAACTCCTTGATTTTCCCGACATTTGGCGAAAATGTCTTACCTCGAGGCCCTTCACGAGCCTCACGCTCGCGGCGGTCGGCTTCCCGAGCCTCCCTTTCGGCCTCTATGTGAGCCATCATGGTCTCATTTGTCCTGTTGCTTGATTGAACAACCTGGGCCATCAGGCCAACCACCTGCCCAAGCATGGCGTTTACGTCATGCCCAACGGGGTTCCCTGGCGGAACTTCCGGAGCCCCACCAAGCCCCCCAGCTTCGGCTCCAAGTCCCCCATCGTCCACCATCATATCATCGTAATCAGCCATTGTGACTTACAATTAACGGATTAAACAACAATCGCACGAGCACCTAGCTCGCCGATACCAAGCTGTAACACCAGCGGGAGTCAATTAAACAATTAAGTAATCAATAGGCAATCGAAGTCACTCTCTTAATGATATTATTATAGGTTCGGCAAGGAATGACCCTTCGCCTAGGGATTTCCCTTTATATAGCTCGGCCTCCAGCCTCGAGCCCTCCGGAAATCCCCTCGAGAGCTCCGCTATGCCTCGGGATTGTCAACCCCGAGGCACCAGAGCCTCGAGACCATCAGGACCTGCCTGGGGACCCACGCCCAGTTCGGACCACCGATGTACAGCCTCGGTTCTATCGGATTGTTCCGGATCGCTGATCGATACGAGGCCTCGATCCTCGAGCCTATCTTCCCGATCGCTACAAGCAGACCCGAGTCCTCGGATGGTTTGTCACATGGGGCAGGTACCCCACTGCCACCTGGTCATCGGGACTGTGAGTTGATTGGATCGTTGCTATATATTGCCAATACGACCCGGCCTGACATTTCTCAGGCTGTTGGAGTGTTGTCAAGGTATAGAATGACACCCACTACCTCACACTGGAATGAGGCCATTCGAGTGCTGAACTACTTGAGAGATACGAGAGAATTAGCTCTTACTCTGGGTGGAAAGGGGCCTGAGCTAGAAGGCTATGTTGATGCCGACTATGCTGGGGACCTGGACCACAGGTATTCCACCACTGGCTATGTTCTATCAGTCTATGGTAGTGCCGTGGTTTGGGGAAGCAAGAAGCAGAGCTCAGTTGCTACCTCAACTGTGCAAGCCGAGTTTATGGCAGCCGGCCATATTGTGAAGGAAGCCAACTGGCTTAGGGGCTTCTTGGAAGAGATTGGAGCTGCACCTTGGAGAGTCAAAATTTTCTGTGACAACCAAGGATACATTTCCAATTTACGGAACCCCCTTTATTCCAAATTCACAAAGCATGTTGCAGTAAGCTTCCACTATGCTAGGGAAGCTATGGCACTTGGGCAGGTAGATATCCTATATGTAGAATCTGCTCGAAATGTGGCTGACATTATGACCAAGCCACTTGCTAAGCCCGTGTTTGTTGGTCATCGTGATTCACTAGGTTTGAGAAGATACACATAAAGCATGCAGGCAAGGGGAAGTGTTGAGTTGTGAACATACATTATAGAATGCCTTGTGCTTTAGGTGATCTTCAAATGTACATTATTAGGATACGGGTCCACTATCCACATAAGGTACCTCAAGACACGTTCGGATGAGGTCTATTTCGAACATAAGGTACAATCTGATTTAGATTACGCGTTAGTGTGAAAGGACTATTAAAGCTGCGATCACCGCATAGTCGAGCAACTGGTTTGGAAAGATACTGGGCACATAAGGATGCCAGTCTTGTCCATGCAGTTGCATGTGTCTAAAGAGCAGACAGTCGTCAAGGACTGTAGCTGGAGAGGCACGAACTTACGACCTGTCTGCTTGCTTACAGGTGCGGTGACTCAGGGTGTGTATTGGTAATGTGTTCATGTTTGATTGCTTGTTTGTAAGTGAACCATCTTAGTGGACAATCAAGTCTCCCAAACAGCTAAGGGACGGAGTCTTGATTGAGTATAGGAAGGTACTTGCTTTCAGCCGTCAGGAGCTTATCCGTGTGTAGATGCTCATTGACAGATCAACATGTAACGGAACTGGTTTGGAAAGATACTGGGCACATAAGGATGCCAGTCTTGTCCATGCAGTTGCATGTGTCTAAAGAGCAGACAGTCGTCAAGGACTGTAGCTGGAGAGGCACGAACTTACGACCTGTCTGCTTGCTTACAGGATACGCCACTGCCCATAACCTTTTACAGAAGGGTAGGGGAGCTAGGGTTTAAAAATAGTCATGGGGCCCGTGCGTCACGTGGGGTACCCCAGGGTACCCACATTACTTATTGAAGTCCAGCACTCAACACATGTGTGTGTGGAGGCTGGGATGTACTACCTTGAGGATCCTCGTATATACGTCGTTGCGCTTGCAGTGGTGTCTTGGCTATATAGCACGCCAGAGCTCTGGGTCTTCAACACCTTAAACGTCAAGCGCGATTAACATGATAAGGAAACCAGCCCCTACAAGGTCTTAGACAATTCACGGGGGAGATCAAGTGATGATGATTCAGGTGGTGACCGACCCTGGTCCGGTAGGCGACATCTTATGGACGAGGGTATAGCGCATGAGACTGCAGATATGTTAAAAGAAAGGCCACCTCATGGGTGCCAACGAGGTGTACTACCAAACAATATAAGAAACATGCAGGATCAAGCCAATCATTGCAGCACAAGTAGAAGTATCTAGCCACGATGTAGTACATGTATTGAAGCAGGCCAAAGAGGTCGATTAGGATCTAACCAAACAAGCACGTGCCGTGAAATGGAAATGCCTCAACACATGAAGCAAGAGTGCCAGCAAGTTGCAGAAGACAAGCTGAAGGTGATTTAAGTTAGCTTTTCAATTCAGCCTTCACGCATTGAATGCAAATGGAGCTAAAGCGGCCATCAAAGGAGAAAGTCGTACGTAGCGCACAGGGGGAGGGGGGGGGGGAGCAGATTCTTTGTAGCTGAAGAGAGTGGTTTAATCAAAAAGGGTAATGGTATGGTCAAGAGCGGAGGGGGGAGAGAGAGGGAGGGAGGGAGGGAGGGGGTGTAGGGGTGTGATGGACAAAGTACCACTTGAAAAACGTAGGTTTTTTGCTCCATCTTCTACCTCCTTCCTCACATGGATTACCAAATTTATCATTGTTGAAACATTTTATTGATGTTTGACTTCACTACACAAGCAGATGGGGAAGATATAATACTATTGATGCGGAGCTTCGTTCCATCATCTTTAATGCTTTTGTATCGCTTTGCAACCGGATTTTGAGGTGCACATACTTCAATGAGTGCTCAAATTAGAAGTGTTCA
>KV908492.1:163189-193189 GCA_002005505.1 Botryococcus braunii | reverse complement strand
AATATGGTTTTTCTCCAGGTGTACCCCTCCGTAAACAGGGACTTCTCCTGGGAGAGCGTCGTTCCAAAGCGGGATTCCGACGAAGTGCTGAGCCTTAGGGTTTCTGTACTGCACGCGGCTGCCGAAGCGCGGCCCTTATCGGCAGTCTTCCTGATTCTATCGTAGTGCATGCAAAAACCCCTTCACTCCGCCAAATAAATAAGTGCAATGGGTTTGCAGCTGGTCCGCAGACTCATTACGAAGTGTCCCTCTTTGCCAAAAGCGTTAAATAGTCCCTAAGTAAGTATATTTTCGTTGCGCAAACTGGAACTTTGCTGGTTTTAACTATTGAACGTAGTATTGCGCAAGCAACCAAAGGCCCCCAAAATCTGAGTTCCTTCACTTAGGCACGCTCGAACCCACATGCTTTAAGCCCGGTCCCCCATCAGACAAATAGCATTGCCGGGCCCGTCTGCCCAACCTCGCCTCTAACAAGGAGTGAAGCCTCAAATAAAGCCAGCCCACCACATTGAAAATGCATACTTACTAAACTGTAGCTCCAAATGTGGAACCGAAAAGTGCTGAAATGTAACGACCGGGATTCGTACCCGGGACTGCGAGGTCCCTCGGAGGAATCCTACCAACTAGGCCGGGTGTGCCACGTGCCTAAAAGGTACGATCGGTGTTTATCGGCATTGCTCAGCGGTTTAGGGCTCCGACTATCGGACATCGCCCGATAGTCGTTACATTTCTCCCCCTCTTAGACCACAATCGTCCTCGATTGTGCCTGGGAACGGAGAATTGGTGGATGGTCCACGTGCCCATACACGTGGGTGGTGGTTGGTGAGTGAGCCCATCGATAAGGACTGTCCGTTACGGAGGGTCCGTTGGAAGATTGCGTCCGGATGTTACGGCCTGGAATCCCATCCCCCCTGTGGGCAGGCGCGTCGCACCGCGTGATCGCAACGCGAGAGGAAAATGGGTTTCCTGCTCGCCGATACCGAGCTTCGTCTTTGGAGCGACGGAGGAATTCCGAGGATAGCGAAAATTACAGCGCGACACGGCGACGGACGCGGGAAGACACGGAAACACTGAATCTCGAGAATGAAAGGCCCGAATCCTGACAAGTCCGGTGCAGTTGGACAGAATGAAAGGGCGGAATCCGGACGAGGACGCCTGTGTCCAAGGAAACAACGCCTGAGTCCGAAGGTGCATGTCCAGAGGTGAGAACCCAGAAATTCTAAGCAGTGCAACAGACCGAGCAGCGGCGGGAAAAATGCGCATAAGGCAGAGGCCTTGAAATACACCCACTCTCCACCAATGGAAAACCCATCTCCATCAAAAATCCCACGCCCCTAAAAAGCCCCCCTCCTAAAAAATCACCCCCCCCCCAAACAAAACCCACATTGTGCCCAAAAAACATCCTTAAAAAACATCCTTAACAAAACCTCTCTCTCTCTCTCTCTCTCTCTCTCTCTCTCTCTCTCTCTCTCTCTCTCTCTCTCTCTCTCTCTCTCTCTCTCTCTCTCTGTCTGTCTATCTCTCCTTGGTGGGTGTTAGGGGAGCCACACAGTCGGGCTGAAATCAGTACACGTCAGTATCCACAAGAACAAATTTTGCCCAATCTACTATTGCTGATCTCGGTGATTTTCTATCTTCAAATCACAATTTCTAAATACCTGCAGCCTAATAGTTTGGGGCATATCTTTCACACTATCAAATGTTCTCCCCCCCCCCTCTCTCTCTCTCTCTCTCTCTCTCTCTCTCTCTCTCTCTCTCTCTCTCTCTCTCTCTCTCTCTCTCTCTCCTCTCTCTCTCTCTCTCTCTCTCTCTCTCTCTCTCTCTCTCTCTCTCTCTCTCTCTCTCCTCTCCTCTCTCTCTCTCTCCCCCTCTCCCTCTCCCTCTCCCTCTGTCATCCCCCCTCCCGCCCTCCCCTTGTCCCTCACCCCCATCACCCTCCCCCACTTGTTGGTGAGTGTTAGGGCAGCCACACAGTTGGGGTGATATCAGTACACCTCAGTATCCACAAGAACAACTTTTGTCCAATCAACACTGTTTATCTTGGTGTTTAAACCTTAAGATTTTTTCTATGTGCAAATCACAATTTCTAAATACCTGCAGCCTAATAGTTTGGGGTCATATCTTTCTGAGTTCGCGCTGCGACTCAGTTTTCACACTACCAGATGTTCTCTATCCCTCTCTCCCTCCCTCTCCCCCCCCCCCCCCCCCCCCCCCCCCCCTCTCTCTCTCTCTCTCTCTCTCTCTCTCTCTCTCTCTCTCTCTCTCTCTCTCTCTCTCTCTCTCTCTCTCTCTCTCTCTCTCTCTCTCTCTCTCTCTCTCTCTCTCTCTCTCTCTCTCTCTCTCTCTCTCTCTCTCTCTCTCTCTCTCTCTCTCTCTCTCTCTCTCTCTCTCTCTCTCTCTCTCCCTCCCTCCCTCCCTCCCTCCCTCCCTCCCTCCCTCCCTCCCCCCCCCTCCCTCCCTCCCTCCAGAAATTGTGGAGGAAAGAAGCAGGGGCCCCACCCCTCCAGACCTGAACATGAAGACGCCAGCGAAAGAAAGGCCATCCCCGTATGTGCATTTCATAAAGGTCGAGCAAAGAGCTTTACGGGTAGAAGGGGAAGGGCAAGCGAGGATGGGAGTCGGGTGAAGAGCAGAAAATGTGGGAGACAGGGGCAAAGAAGAGGAAAGGCAGACTGTGGAATGAAATTTCAGAATGGAAACACGAGTGGCATGGACCGAAGGTAAAGGTTTGGCCCGAAAGAGGAGAAAGCGTTGCGATGCCGCGATGCCCCTAAGACCTCGGTGGAAAAATGGGGCGACGGCAGAAATAAGCAGAGAATCGGTGGCAACGAGCACAATTTAAAAGAAGATAGACATACCCTGGGTTCGATGCGTGGATGCCTAGCCAGGGAGGCAGAGAGACGTGTGGCGAGGATGCGGATCCGGCAGGAGACAAAAGTATAAGCAGACATGCGATGTTGGGATCGACACCGAGCATCGGAAGATAGAGAAGTGAGGTAGAAACCTAGGCACGTGACATCGAAAGCAGGCGTGCGCGTCTAGGATGCGAGCGGCGATGCGGGGGATCTCGCCTCCGACACACATACTGAAAAACAATGACGGGGTAGGCCTATCACTGTGGTGAGGATTTAAAGAAAGTCAGATTACGAACGAAACCTGAGAGTGCGGCAGAGCAGAAACACGACGGGCCAGTCGCAAGCAGTGAAGGACGTGCTAATCTGGGAGAGCCCCCTAGGCTGGCCTCGTGGACTATCCGGCGTCCACGTGCGAGGAGGTACACTGCACGTCAGCGAGGCATCCGGAAATGCGCAAAGAAATGGGCCGGCGCCCAAAGGAAATCACACGGCACAGGACACGAGGCAGGACGCGGGGCTGGACATTCCAATACCACAAAAACCACGGCACAGGACACGGGGCAGGACGCGGGCGGCGGCTCGTGGAGAGTTTGTCGCCTCCGGCTGCTCCTCCTCCTCCGGAGGAGTCGCAGCCTTCGGCGACAAACTCCGGAGGAGGAGGGGCCTTCGGCGACAAACTGTAACGACCGGGATTCGTACCCGGGACTGCGAGGTCCCTCGGAGGAATCCTACCAACTAGGCCGGGTGTGCCACGTGCCTAAAAGGTACGATCGGTGTTTATCGGCATTGCTCAGCGGTTAAGTAGGGCTCCGACTATCGGACATCGCCCGATAGTCGTTACATGAAAAGCCGTGATTCGTAACTTAACCCTGGATCTGCTACAACGGAGCCAACATCCGGTACCCCACCATCCCCCTCCACGCACGTTTCCTCCACTCCCACACAAAGACTTTGTTTACTTTTAATTTAAAAGTAAATGCAAGCGGACCCAAGACTGACCGGTTGTAGTTGGGCTACCCTTCTCTATGGCTTGCGTCTTCACCACTCCTGCATGTGCCCAAGGCGCGAGATTTCCATGAGTTGCACTCCCAAGATTGATGCTCTTGTGGAAAAGTTTGGTGTTGCTGATGATGGGCGTGTGGTTGATACCCCCATGTCCAAGGACTTCGTGGCTAGCAGCAGACCCGAGTCCTCGGATGGTTTGTCACATGGGGCAGGTACCCCACTGCCACCTGGTCATCGGGACTGTGAGTTGATTGGATCGTTGCTATATATTGCCAATACGACCCGGCCTGATATTTCTCAGGCTGTTGGAGTGTTGTCAAGGTATAGAATGACACCCACTACCTCACACTGGAATGAGGCCATTCGAGTGCTGAACTACTTGAGAGATACGAGAGAATTAGCTCTTACTCTGGGTGGAAAGGGGCCTGAGCTAGAAGGCTATGTTGATGCCGACTATGCTGGGGACCTGGACCACAGGTATTCCACCACTGGCTATGTTCTATCAGTCTATGGTAGTGCCGTGGTTTGGGGAAGCAAGAAGCAGAGCTCAGTTGCTACCTCAACTGTGCAAGCCGAGTTTATGGCAGCCGGCCATATTGTGAAGGAAGCCAACTGGCTTAGGGGCTTCTTGGAAGAGATTGGAGCTGCACCTTGGAGAGTCAAAATTTTCTGTGACAACCAAGGATACATTTCCAATTTACGGAACCCTCTTTATTCCAAATTCACAAAGCATGTTGCAGTAAGCTTCCACTATGCTAGAGAAGCTATGGCACTTGGGCAGGTAGATATCCTATATGTAGAATCTGCTCGAAATGTGGCTGACATTATGACCAAGCCACTTGCTAAGCCCGTGTTTGTTGGTCATCGTGATTCACTAGGTTTGAGAAGATACACATAAAGCATGCAGGCAAGGGGAAGTGTTGAGTTGTGAACATACATTATAGAATGCCTTGTGGTTTAGGTGACCTTCAAATGTACATTATTAGGATACGGGTCCACTATCCACATAAGGTACCTCAAGACACGTTCGGATGAGGTCTATTTCGAACATAAGGTACAATCTGATTTAGATTACGCGTTAGTGTGAAAGGACTATTAAAGCTGCGATCACCGCATAGTCGAGCAACTGGTTTGGAAAGATACTGGGCACATAAGGATGCCAGTCTTGTCCATGCAGTTGCATGTGTCTAAAGAGCAGACAGTCGTCAAGGACTGTAGCTGGAGAGGCACGAACTTACGACCTGTCTGCTTGCTTACAGGTGCGGTGACTCAGGGTGTGTATTGGTAATGTGTTTGTGATGGTGCTTCTCGTCCTTAAGCTTGTTGTAGATCACACGCAATCTAAGTCCGTACGAGCACGTGTGTCTCGCGTTAGCAGTACGTGCAAATCACCAGTAACGGATCGCCTTTAAGGCGCCCGGCTGCTAACTGATCCTCAGATTTACCTTGGGGCTGAGGTTTTTTGTGGCAGGAAAAAGATCTTGCAAACACTGTAAGAGACTAAGATCCACGCAAAGTATAATCCTCATGTAGGTGGTGTATGTGTGTTAACCTGTGTCTTCCAGGTTCGAGGGACGACTGAGATCGCCTTCCGCTGCCGCCTACATTCAGAGCAAAGAGGTAATCCCGTATATGGTAGACTTGTCTAGGGCTGGCCAAGTCTTCCCTGTTGTGTTTCTTGTGGAAGAGACAAAGTTAGGGAGACGTCCCTCAACTTTCCACGCGCATTGTGGAGATACAACTAAAACGGCATATTAGGTGCGGAAGTACACCAAGAGCCAACCAGTGCCCATTATTTTGTCTATCTTGACCATCGAGGTCTCTGTATCATTGATTGTGAAAGAATCGCGTACGTTTTGCACCAAATAGGGAACCCGATCAAGTCCTTGTACGTAGTCAGTCGGGGGCATTTTCCACACGCTGGCAAACATAGGCATCAGGTTGGAATCCAGACGTTCGGCTCACAAAGAGTATACACTGCTTGAACGGTTGGCCATCATTTGTCGAACCTTGTTAGATCTCGTTACGGGCAGCGCGCCTCGCTGTTAATGGCGCCGGCACATGCTGTGTTGTTTAGCCATCTAAATGTTCTGACACTTACATCTGAGCTGCATTGCAATAGTCCAAGCTAAGTAAAGCCGTCAATTTGCTAAGGATTGTGCCGTGTTGGGAGCGATCTGCCCAGAGCATCAAGCTCAAAAGTACCTAACAGTATTCCAGAGAGGTTCAAAAGCTAAGCTGTGTCCTAACGTAAGTGACAGGCTGCTCCGGATGGTTCTCTAGAACATACAGGGTTGCATCCCGGTTCGGAGCAGTGTAACCTGCCCGGCGGACGTAGCATTGCACGAGCTTCTCGTTACTGGAATTGCTAAGTAAGTGCTAAGATCGGCCATTGTGGCATTTCACAGGCACAATCAAGGTGAATTGGTTGCAATCGTAGCTCAAACGCCGTGTGTGGCTTGTCGATCAGTTGGGCATCGTAAGGTCTAAGCAACAGAGTGAAGCATGGCTGGGTAACTTGGTCGATTGTTCAATAAGCAGTAAAATATTTTCTTCTGTGTGGCGCGAATTGGGGGGACAACCGAGAACGGTTGGTCTGAGATCCACTAGATCCTGAGCTTTGTTCGCAACGGTTTGTGTCCTTGTAATTCTGACAGTACCAATTGGTGTGTTCCATGATGGATCCTTTTGATGTAGATCCTGGTGACTTAAGTACTGAACCCATCCGTCGTCGCAACACTCACTCTGAGATTGATGAAGCTGAAGACCAAACACATCAACAACTCCCAGAGACGGATCAACTTAGAAGTGCAATTTCAACTGACATTGAAACACTGCATATGTACGAGCAGCTAGTTACGGTACTTGAAGCTAGTCCTGTACCTGGGCTTGCATCTGAATTTGCATCTTATTGTGTCCCGAGGCTTGGCCAGCCTGACAGGTCCGACATATACTGGGTCTTGAAAGGATTTACGCGTGTGACCACTAAGTTGCACAGGCAGTTCCACATGAGGATGCAGGGAGCAATCCATTCAGCAGTACATAGTGCTATCCAGTACAGCAACTCTCGGCAAATCACGCCGCAGCCTCGAGATGTGACACCTCAGGAAGTGGCAGCTCGACGCAAGAACTGCTACGAAAGAATGCCAAAACTGAAGAAGGGTGCCGACATTGAACTACATTTTATCCAGGTAAGACGTGCCCTGCAGATGGATGGCATGGGGTTGTCAGATCCTGAGAAGGTAGACATAGTGAGGCGTGCAACTGAAATTGATCAAGATGTAGCCAGGAGAGTAGAGGCTAATGTTGGAAGAAAATTGTATCTCAATGTTGAGGAGTATGCATCTGACCTTCAACAAATCTTCAAACCAAACCAACACGCGTATCGCGAAGCAATTAAGGGCAAAACACAAAGGCCTGATCAGACCGCCGTCAATTACATTGCCCACATTCGCGAGGTAGGATACCATTATTGGATTGGGGTACCTACATCTGTTGATACATTTATATCTATCATTGAAACTATGACGAGGGAACACCAGCTCAACATGATGAACTTTCTGGACAATTCCCATGCTACACTTGAAAGAGATCCCAATGCAAAACCCATAACTTTCAATGATCTTGAAAATTGGGCCGCACGTTCCGACGCAAGACTTCTCAAGGCTAAGCGCGACAAGTCAGCCCATAAGCCGCCTGCTGCCAATGGTGTCAACACAGATGATGCCAAAGAAGGTAAGGAGGAAGGTGGTAGGGGTGGACGTGGTCGTGGAGGCAGAGGGGGTCGTGGAGGACGTGGCGGGGGTAGAGCAAATGGGGCAGAAGCAGATTTTGTCCCTCTTTCATGTGTACTCTTGGCAGGATTTGGCTCAGATGATGAAAGTGAAGAGATTGAAATTGTGCATAATTCACCTGCCACCCCATCTGGTCTGCAAGTTGCTGCAAGAGAGGGTGATGTCCATGTGTCAACTGTGCCATCATTGCATAGAAGTGCCAGGCATACCCGCAGCAACCCCTGCAATTTTGATCAAACGTTTCATGTTAACCAAATCACCAGTCCAATTAGGAAACAGTATGTTCCTACACCTGTTGTCACCACTAGTGCTGTGCCCTTGCCTCCTCTCAATAACCCATGTGTAAGAGGAACGGCAAGTCCACGGGTCGTCACTCCGGCGCAAGTGTCAGCACCCATGCAATCAGCATCGCCAGTGCAGCCCCTCACAGCAGTCACATATCAAACAGATGTGACCTCATCACCACAGCAGAGTGAGCCTGCAGAGGAGTCAGAATGGCGTCTGGTTCAGGGGCGAAAGAAGAAAAAAGTCGCTCCGAATCAAATACCGCCTCCAAGACCCCTGGCAGTCACGCGCAGGCAGTTAAAGAAGGCAGCCGTAGTTCAGAGACCGGCTCCTTCAGTTCCCACACCTCAGGTGGTTGGTCAGCCACGTGCGGCAGCAGCCAGACCAGTGGCAGTACCACCCTTTGCGGATCCTCGGCAACAAGAGATTTACGACTCGCCGCCAGGACCACGACACACGGCAAGACCAGTGCAGCAATCGCAGGTGCCAACTAGTGTGCCAACTCAGCCTCATATCAGCATGCTTGCACCTATGCAACCAAGGGCAGCACAGTACAGGCCAGCGACACACCAACCGGCACCTCCGCCTCCAATCTACAGCAGTCACTTTGGTAATCCTGCATTTGGATCTTACGTGTCACCTTTGGGTCAGAACACCTTACCAATTCCTAACCCAAACAGGCCCACGCATTGGCAACCACACATTCCTGATCCAAACCCAGTCACACTTGGTCATTTTGGTGCTGGA
The DNA here is from genome assembly GCA_002005505.1 of Botryococcus braunii. Taxonomy (NCBI): domain Eukaryota; kingdom Viridiplantae; phylum Chlorophyta; class Trebouxiophyceae; genus Botryococcus; species Botryococcus braunii. The sequence continues at coordinate 184,503 of KV908492.1, read as the reverse complement.
TTGACTGAAAAGGATGTAGTGAACCCCGATGGGTCTATCAAAAATCCTGAGCACATATTTGACAATTGTGTTGATAGTAATGTTTCGCACTCTGGTAGATCACCGGCAGATCTTGCTAGGTTTTGTAGGCAATATGGGTGCAATGTGGAGCCTGTGTACAAACCAAATCCAGAAAACCCGTCGCAAATGCTTGCTCTGCACAACACCCCTGACAACAACCTGGTATTGCGAATGATTACTTCACAAGACATCAAATATGGTAAACCAATTGTCACAACCATTGCTCCTCAAGTGCATGTCACTGATGATGGTAGCTTGTGTATCACTACCCTCACACAAGACACAAGCGACCCCTTCCCTGTTTTTCATTCATTTGTTGTGAATTATGGTATTTTATACGAGCATTCCGAGCAATTGCGTCAGCGGCGGATTCCACGGCAAACGGCGTTGTACAACGAGGGCTTCCTGGCAAATCTACACAAGAGAGCGCAGACAGTTGTCAACAACCGCACAGCTTTTGCCAACTCCCAGAACATGATGCAAGCTCAGTTCCACCGCGTGTCACACTTGGCCCAGCATCAGCCAACACCGCAGCCGGCACAGCAGTCAGTCCCGCCACCTACTTCTTCACCAACAGTGAGCGGCCCTTCTGACACGCATGCCCCTGTATTTTGCAACATGATGTCTACCAACCTTGGCCCTCTGCCTGGCAGTGTGTACAACTCTTCTCTCAATCCAGTTGATGCTAATGCGATGCAAGGCCGGCGCCCAAACCGTGCCGAACATTTTCGCAATCAGGACAGACAAGACCCAAGGCCTAACCCGCCCAATCCATACTTCTATAGTCCTGAAAGCAGAATAGGCAATGCATCCTTCAACATCACCTTTGCAAGCTTATCCCAAATGGTTAGAAATCCCAAATTTCCTCCTTTTATCAACGCACTCAATGATTTTTTAGACAATCCTCCTGTTGATCGTGCATCCATGGTAAACCTCACTGCTGCCCTGATGAATATGGCTGAAGAGGTGGGGATCCCTCTTAATTGTTCGATAGATTCTCAGCCCATTCAGTCTAGGGGGGGGGGAGAGAGACACTGACTGTGATGCAGCTCGTGCGCGGGTAATGAACTGCCCGAGCCGAGAATCTTACGCTCCCGCAACCGTCAATCGCGGAAACTTGGATGACATTCCTGTATTTTCGCTGCTTTCTCCGTCATGGCAAGTTTCGGTGCCTACTGAGGACGACATCTCGCAGCTAACCTACCTTCAAGCGGCTGCAGCTAAGTCCCCCACCATCTCATTCCCAACTGCATCGATGCCTACTGTAACGGTTAACCTTACCGACGCATCTGGAAAAGTCAAGTCTGACACCAGGAATGCATATTTGGACACTGGATGTAATGTAAATTTAATATCCATGAAGGCATTCATGGCAGAAAGCAACTCGTTCGGCCCTGACATGAAGGTGTACAATATAAAACCTTTTGTTATAATAGTGAAAGAACAATTGGTGACTTTCCCTCAGAAGAGTAATAGTGGTCAGGCTTCTCTAAAGTAATCACTGTGAACAATCTTAGAGGTTGAGTAATGGATGGCAGAACTCTAGAGTTCTGCCATAAGTGATCTAGACTGATTCCACTTAGGAGAAAGAGAGTAATGCAATTTGACACGTTTTTGCTAGAAAGGATATAAGCAGCCGGCATGAAGGGCTCGGCACTTGTTTGGGACTGAAAGAGCACTCCGGGTGCTCATCTCTGATCAGTTGCCTCAAGTGTCAACACATAGTCGGGCTCTGCTTGCTCTCCTACACACAGCAAGAGACCCGACCGAGCTTAACACCCTTCGTGCCGGGACATACAGGTAAAGTGCTGCATCGTAGTGTGTCTTGCATGAACAATTGATTAGGAAGAGGTCTAGATAAGAGTATTAGATGGTTGCTAATGCTTGGCTCATCGAACAATGGTAATGCAGACTATCTGTCGATGCATAGAAGAGGTAGTTTGAATTCCTTGGCGTTGAGAGAGAGCAGGAAGCAATGTAATGACTTGTTTGGGACTGAAAGAGCACTCCGGGTGCTCATCTCTGATCAGTTGCCTCAAGTGTCAACACATAGTCGGGCTCTGCTTGCTCTCCCACACACAGCAAGAGACCCGACCGAGCTTAACACCCTTCGTGCCGGGACATACAGGGAACATTACGCCCAGAATTGTACAGGTTATGGGCCCACCAACTCTTGAGCTGGGCAACTGAAAGTATGTTCCGAGCCTACGATGGGACGAACGAAGCAGAGCGGAAGGATGTCGACTGGCAGTAAAAGACCTTTTATACCCCCACCTCCTTCACCACCTGTTGAGTTCTGAACATTATTATTGAATGCCTTGTGCTTTAAGTGATCTTCATGTGTGCACTATTAGGATATGGGTCCATTGAGAACATAAGGTACCTTGAGACACGGCAGATTCTGGACGTTTTCGAACATAAGGTACAATCCTATCTAGATCACACGTTTGTCGGATGAACTCTTAAGGCTGCCCCACCGGAGTGAATACCAACTGGTTGTGAAAGATGCTGGGCATCACCAGATGCTAGTCTTGTCCGACAGTTGTGTGTGGCACTCAGCAGACAGTCGTACGGACTGTAGCTGGAGTAACTTCGTCTATTGACGACCTGTCTGCTTTGTACAGGTACGGTGCGGCAGTGTGTGTTGTATCATTGTTGCTATTGTGAGAGTGAACAAGCTTAGTGTACCCTGTAGTCACTCAAACAGATAAGGGACAGTGACTTCAGGGAGTATAGGCATGTACTTGAACGTAGCCGTCTAGAGCCTTATCTAGTGATTGCTTGATCGGTGCTTGTGTACAAGATAATGATGTAACGGAACTGGTTGTGAAAGATGCTGGGCATCACCAGATGCTAGTCTTGTCCGACAGTTGTGTGTGGCACTCAGCAGACAGTCGTACGGACTGTAGCTGGAGTAACTTCGTCTATTGACGACCTGTCTGCTTTGTACAGGGAAAGCCGATTGCCCATAACCTTTAACAGGTTATGGGCCCACGCCCTTCCAGCTGAGCCAAGTAAAAGCAGGAGTGAAGGTCGTCTACGGATGGGTCAGACGTAAGCGTCAACAAAGGAGCTCGAGCATGGCGCAGCGGCGCAAGGGAACTCGAGTGTACCAGGACCATTATCTTACTCACAGTTTACCTTTCTGGGAAATTCATAATTGAAGTTTTAGCTGTGCTTTATCATTCATAGACGTTGTCTAGAAGCACTGAGTGAGTCGGGCCGGACTCCGGCGCAAACTTCTGAGGGGAACATATCTGCTACTACTGTGCAAGACTGGCTGGTAAATTTCCATGACATGGAGGGAATTGTAGGGTATTGCTGCATTCCAGAAGTTTATGAGTAAGTTTGGCTGGTGAAGTGACAATAGTATGACAAAAAGGGGCAAAGAAAAGGAAAGTAGCAGTGAAACAGCAATGTCTCAACCTGGAGAAGTCAGTGGGGCCACTCCAGGGCAGTCTATGACCGGGACACAATCAGCCACTGCAGAACCAAAGGTGGAGATTGACAAGGCAGCCTACATCCCCAATACCTCTAATCCAAAGATGACTGTCATGCTTGATGATGGAGGGCGCAATTTTGAATTTTGGTATGAAAATTTGGAGGCGTGCGCAAACACCAAGGGGGTCAGAGCGGCTTTGGAGAGGCCAATGCCAGGGTCGGTGGAGAACTCAGCCATCAAGCAGTGGCTGATCCAGTCAGTTCCAGTCATCTGGCATTCTCAGATCTCATGCCACAAAGCAGCGTTCGACTTCATCGCGTGGGTGAAGAACAGTCACACTGGAGGGAGCAACCAAGACATCAACCTTGAGTGGTACAAGGAAATGGAGCAGGGCATCAAGACAGGGGAGACACTCAAGGTCTACCTCTACAGAATGATGGATCTGGCTACAAGTCTCAGAAACAACGCGTTCATCCTCTTGGACCACAATGTTGGGGAGCTGATGGTGAAGGGCCTCCCTCCTGTGCTGAGGCTCGAGTCCCTGGAGGTTATGGCAACCGACAAGCCGCCATTGGAGCTGATTCAAAGAATCCTGCGCGCCGCAGCCAGCCGTGGGTACAAGGACCCACCTGCAGAGGGAACACCTCAGGCCATGGCAGCTGCAGCAGTGGCTGGTCCCTCTGGGGGGGTAGCTGGAGCGTCATCAAGCGCTGGAGCTGCACCAGGAGTGGGAGCAGTACCGGGAGTTGGAGCAGCACTACCAGCAAACGAACAGCCTCCCGCTGGCCCCTCTGCAACTACTTTTGGTGGCAGGGGGCGTGGACCTGGCAGGGCAAGAAGGCCCAGAGAGGAGCTTACATGCCACTTCTGCAAGGCAAAGGGCCACTTCATGACTGACTGCGGACCGCTCAGGCAGCTGCAGGCTCTGCATCAAAACATGCAAGCGGCAAGCGTTGGGCCTGCAGCTTACTGGGGCCAGGGAGGCCCACAGTCGTCTCCTCAAGCCTGGTGGGACCATGGATCTGGCCGGGGTGGCCCGCCTTCATCCGCTTCCAGCCCTGGACCTCCTTCAGCATATAACTATCCAACAAGTCAACACACGTTTCCGGGGTGGCATTTACCACCTCCACCCCCTCCTTCTGGTGAGGCGATGTTTATCTCTCTCAATGTGCTTGCCCCAACTTCGCATGGAGCTAGCAGCACATCTTGGTTAATAGATAGTGGTGCCTCTGTGCATATAGTCAATGATCTCTCATTGCTCCATAATCCAGTTATGCATAGACAGCCTCTTCCTCTGCACTTGGCAACCTCAGACGCCAAGGGAGGAATCATTGCATCTGGGTCTGTATGCCTTGTGAATGCAAGGCACGAAGTATTCTGGCTGCACAATGTGCAGTGTGTTCCTTCTGCGCATACCAACCTCATTTCAGTCACTGGTGCAATTCAGGATGGAGCATCTTTCCTGACTGACACTGCAGGTGGTTATACAGCCATGAAGGGACCTGAAGGGTGGTGTGGAGATATCACCCGCGCACGAGGTCTGTTTTTTTTGGAGTTTGTTAGTCCTGTCAGAGGGCAGCAAGTTGGCTGCAGACATATTGATCACATGGCTGAGGCGTCTCATCTTAGGAAAGGACACGTGTGTAGCGAGAGATCTCTGTGGCATGCTAGGTTAGGTCATCCTGGTGCCAGCAGCATGCAGAGGTTCTCCAAGGAAGATCTGGTTACAGGAATCAATATCTCCCTTGCTCCCTGCTCTGAGTGCCCCAAGCACTGTGAATCGTGTATACAAGGGAAACACTCCAGACCTCCTTTCCCTGTATCTTCCAGGCCTGCACATCACCCACTCGATAGAGTCCATGTGGATACTGTGGGTCCCATATCACCTCCTGCCATCACAGGTGAACGATATTGGGTCACTGTAGTGGATGAAAGTTCACACCAAGTTGCCTCCCTGCCTGTGAAGTCAAAGGATTGCATCCCAAAGGCTGTGATAGACCTGCTCCGTTTTTGGCAGACCCAACGAGGCACGGTTGTGAAGTGTGTGAGGACTGACAGGGGTTCAGAGTTCCTGAACCAGCAATTCAAAGAGTTTTGTGCTCAGCAGGGCACTAAGATGGAGTCCTCAGCGCCCTACACGCCTCAGCAGAATGGGGTGGCGGAGAGGATGAATAGGACCCTGAAGGAGCGAACAAGGACTCTGTTGGTCCATGCTGCAGCAGACCCCTCCCTTTGGAAGGAGGCGCTTGAGACAGCTACCCTCCTCTACAATGTGGGTCCTACTTCAGGCAGGTCCCTGACCCCCATGGAATTATTCTTTGGTGTCAAACCTGATGTGTCTGTGCTGCGCACGTTTGGCTGTGTAGCCCATGTGCACATTCCCAGTGGCCAAAGGTCTGTTTTTGGGCCCAAGACCATCCCTGGGATGTTTACTGGTTATTGTCCCCAGTCTAAAGCGTATCGTGTGTACGTGGGGAATGGAGTGTGGAAGGAGAGTAGGGACGTCAGCTTTATCGAGCACTTGAGGGGGGCTGAGAGAGTGGGTCTATCAAAGGTCCAGCCTGGGTCTGTCTATGATTCTAGGATATCACCCCCCCTTGGCAGTGAGAATCTGGCAACGCCTCAAGCAATTCCCTCTGCTGCTCCACCCACGTTCTGGGATGAGGAGGATGACCATGGAGTGGAGACGCTTTCCACTGGGGCTCCTGGGACCTCTGGACTTTGTGCTGGGGATCAGTCTGGAGACGGGACCACAGCAGCACATGACCAAGGAAACCCCACCAGCCTGGATTCTACTGTTGGGACCCCAGAACCATCTCAGCACTCGTGGTCGGTGCTTGAGCATATGCAGAATCTGGCCAGGGGGGGTGTAGAAACTCAATCCCAGGTAGAAAAAATGCAGAAGGTACAAGAGGGGTTGCGAATGCAGGGGAAGTCACAAATTCCCCTTCCTCCAGGGACCACCCTTACAAGGGAGCAGCGTTATGTACAGCGCGTGGCTAGGAGAGAGCATTCTGACATCCCATTGCATGCCCCTGACCCAGGTCAGGCAATTGTGAGTGAGCCAAACATGGTTGGTCTCCCTGATATGCAGGGGCAGGTTGAGACAGTCGAGGCTATGTTCGGTGCAGATGTAAGAGATGAGAGCAGTGGGTTAGACATGCCAGCAGTAGGGGAAGCTGGTGCCCAATCCCAGTCACTGGCTAGTCATGCTTATGGTGTGCAGGCTGACATTGTAGGCGCAGCTCAGGCAAGTCTGGGTAGTGTGCCCAAGTGTGAGTCCAGGAGAGAGAGAGAGCTGCTGCTCCCCTCTGCATTGCGGAAGGTGCGAGAATGTAAGGGTGCTGCACATGAGTCCAGTAGTCAAGGAGAGAGAGAGAGACTTGAGAAGGAATCAGATAATCCCGGCAGTACTGCCCAGTCCCAGCATAAGGTACATAATGTACCTTATTCTGGCAACCAGGGAGAGAGAGAGAGAGAAGGGAACAGCATCAGTAAGGCTGACAGCCCTGCTGCACCACAGCATAAGGTACAGAGTGTACCTTCTGTCACGTTGGGAAAAGTTCACGTGCCCTCAAACTTGAGGGAAGCCCAGCGCTCACCTCAGTGGGAGTTTTGGCAGCAGGCAATGCAAGAGGAGATGGAGTCTTTAGACACCCATGAGGTTATGCAGTATGTGGAAAGACCCCATGGGCAGAAAGTTATCCCTGTTCATTGGATTTTTTCTACAAAAAAACGATGCACATGGGAATGTCACTCGGTTTAAAGCAAGATTGGTTGCCCAGGGTTGCAGACAGATTCCTGGTATAGATGTTGGTGAGGTTTTTGCACCTACCAGCAGCTATGGTGCTAGGAGAGCTGTGCTGGCAGTGGCTGCCACACAAAATCTTGAGATCCACCAAGTGGATATCAAGACAGCTTTTCTCAATGGGGAGTTGGAGGAAGAGGTCTATGTGACCCAACCACCAGGATTTGAGAATGGCAACACGAGAGTTGTGTGCAAGCTCAGGAAGGCACTCTACGGTCTTAAGCAAGCCCCACGGGCTTGGCACAAGACCTTGAGCGACAAGTTGAGCGTGATGGGGTATAGTGTGTGCAAGAGCGACGCTGGGGTATACATCAGGAGGGCCCCTGATGGTAATCTGTCGTTTATTCTTGTTTATGTCGATGATCTTCTCATAGTTGCCAGAGTGGTTGCAGAGATTGAGTGGGGGAAAGAGTTATTGAAGAAGGACTTCACCATCCATGATTTGGGAGAGGTGAATGATTTCCTGGGGTGTCAGGTCCTACGCAATAGAGTTCAGGGCACTATTTCCATGAGTTGCACTCCCAAGATTGATGCTCTTGTGGAGAAGTTTGGCGTTGCTGATGATGGACGTGGGGTTGATACCCCCATGTCCAAGGACTTCGTGGCTAGCAGCAGACCCGAGTCCTCAGATGGTATGTCACATGGGGCTGGTACCCCTCTGCCACCTGGTCATCGATACTGCGAGTTAATTGGATCGTTACTGTACATAGCCAATACGACCCGGCCTGACATTTCTCAGGCTGTTGGAGTGTTGTCAAGGTATAGAATGACACCCACTACCTCACACTGGAATGAGGCCATTCGAGTGCTGAAGTACTTGAGAGATACCAGAGAGTTAGCTCTTACTCTGGGTGGAAAGGGCCCTGAGCTAGAAGGCTATGTTGATGCCGACTATGCTGGGGACCTGGACCACAGGTATTCCACCACTGGCTATGTTCTATCAGTCTATGGTAGTGCCGTGGTTTGGGGAAGCAAGAAGCAGAGCTCAGTTGCTACCTCAACTGTGCAAGCTGAGTTTATGGCAGCTGGCCATATTGTGAAGGAAGCCAACTGGCTAAGGGGCTTCTTGGAAGAGATAGGGGCTGCACCTTGGAGGGTCAAAATTTTCTGTGACAACCAAGGATGCATTTCTAATTTACGGAACCCCCTGTATTCCAAATTCACAAAGCACGTTGCAGTAAGCTTCCACTACGCTAGGGAAGCTATGGCACTTGGGCAGGTAGATATCCTCTATGTGGAATCTGCACGCAATGTGGCTGACATTATGACCAAGCCACTTGCCAAGCCCGTGTTTGTTGGTCATCGTGATTCACTAGGTTTGAGAAGATACACTTAAAGCATGCAGGCAAGGGGAAGTGTTGAGTTCTGAACATTATTATTGAATGCCTTGTGCTTTAAGTGATCTTCATGTGTGCACTATTAGGATATGGGTCCATTGAGAACATAAGGTACCTTGAGACACGGCAGATTCTGGACGTTTTCGAACATAAGGTACAATCCTATCTAGATCACACGTTTGTCGGATGAACTCTTAAGGCTGCCCCACCGGAGTGAATACCAACTGGTTGTGAAAGATGCTGGGCATCACCAGATGCTAGTCTTGTCCGACAGTTGTGTGTGGCACTCAGCAGACAGTCGTACGGACTGTAGCTGGAGTAACTTCGTCTATTGACGACCTGTCTGCTTTGTACAGGTACGGTGCGGCAGTGTGTGTTGTATCATTGTTGCTATTGTGAGAGTGAACAAGCTTAGTGTACCCTGTAGTCACTCAAACAGATAAGGGACAGTGACTTCAGGGAGTATAGGCATGTACTTGAACGTAGCCGTCTAGAGCCTTATCTAGTGATTGCTTGATCGGTGCTTGTGTACAAGATAATGATGTAACGGAACTGGTTGTGAAAGATGCTGGGCATCACCAGATGCTAGTCTTGTCCGACAGTTGTGTGTGGCACTCAGCAGACAGTCGTACGGACTGTAGCTGGAGTAACTTCGTCTATTGACGACCTGTCTGCTTTGTACAGGGAAAGCCGATTGCCCATAACCTTTAACACCACCTACATACGATAGTCTGAGGCGAGCTGGAGGAGATACGGGACCGAGAACACCAGAAGAACGAGCATTTCTAGTGAAGGATTTTGTCAGTCGCGCGTACGGACTGGGTAAAGTCGAACAGCCTCAGTGGTTCAGACGACGATTCTCAGCATACCCAGCCTACAAAGTAACTGCGTGGGAGTGTTCATTCATCAACGCGGATCCAGGCTTCCTCACGCGAGCATTATTTGAGCGGCATCTACAACAGATCGGAGGACCCAGCAAACCCGAATACTGGGAAGAAAGGGCAGCCTACACAGCAGTCGAGTGTGCTCTCGCCACTCTTGACGAGGATTTTCTACTTTCTCTTTTGGGCAGCAGAAAAGGGTTCAGCCCGGAGGAGTGGTGCACGGACACAGATAACGGAGACGAAGACGGGGACTCGCAGCGTTCAGAACCTAACGAAAACTGAGTGACATTCGGGCAACATGGCGAGGAAGAGATCTAAATCAAGGGAACCATCAGAGGAGGAGCCCACAACAGAGGAGGCATCTACATCGTCCCCCACACGACAGCCGTGTACACCCAGCACATCAAAGGGTGAGGGAGACATACTTCCCAAAGTCATAGCCACCCAAGTCAAGGTGCATATTAAGCTGGATCGTCATGGTACAAATTTTGTGGTATGGGACAATGCCTTTACTGCAGCCAATAGTGCTAAGGGTTCTTTTCCTGCCATCCAGTCAGCCATGCCTGGGACTATCCACAATGCGGCTGCAATGCTTCTGCTGTATGAGTCAGTTCCAGAGGAATGGTTAGGGGAAGTGTCAAGTAAGCCGTCAGCATATGATGCATATCTGTTCATTTGCAAGAAATTTGTTGGTGGTTACAACACTCAAGCCAATGCAGACTGGCTGAAGGAAATGTCAAAGGGGATGAGACGTGGAGAAACGATCTCTCAGTATGTATCTAGAATGATAAATCTCAAAAGCTGCTTGAAACGCAATGGACATGACCTCTTGGATGGTCATGTGGCCACTCAGATAGTGCAGGGACTGCCAGCTGCAGCCAATCCTCCCGGGCTGTTACCCACTGCAGTAGCTTACCCCCTGGATGAACTGGCAGCTCTCATTTCCACCACAGCAGAGGCTTCTGGCTACAACGATGATGGAGAACAGCCTGCCATGGTGATGAAAGCAATGCCTGCTCAACTGGAGGCTGCTCCAACCCCTTCTACTAGCGGGGCCAATCCCTCCAGACAGCCAGCAGACACAGAATCAAGGGGAGAAGTGAGAGGCACGTGCAATTACTGCCACAGGAAAGGCCATTTTTGGAGAGACTGCCGCAAACGTCAAAGGGATGCAGAGACACAACGCAATGTGGTGGCAGCTGTACAACAACTGGCTGCCATGTGGCCCCAAGGACAATTTCCTGGAGCACCTCAGCCACCTCCAAGCGTGCAGCATGCATTCCCAGGCACTGGAGCGTTCCCACTGCTGCACCCTCCTCCAGGCCCACCTTCTCCTCCCTCAGAAGGTATGCCATACGTGGTATCTTATAATGTGCTGGATGGCAGTAAACACCAATAGTCCAAACAGTCGTGGCTTGTGGACAGTGGAGCGTCTGTACATCTAGTGAACAACCTTTCCATGCTGCATGCCCCTACAGTACATGACCACCCTATTCCACTGCTGCTTGCTACATCTGATGCCACTGGGGGTATTGTTGCTACTGGGTCAGTGTGTCTCATGTCCTCTCAGCATGTTCCAGTGTGGTTGCATCACGTCCAGTGTGTTCCCTCAGCCACCACCAATATTTTATCTGTATCTGCTGCCCTGCGTGATGGAATCCGGTTCAGTACAGATAGACTGGGAGCATTCACCGCTGTCTCAGGACCGAGTGGTTGGCAGATGCCTGTGAAACCAGAGAATGGCCTCTATTATATCCACAACTGCCTCCCAGTAGCACCAGTGAAGGTTCCTTATTCAGTGACAGCTGCCCTGAAGAAGAAATGCTCCAAAGGTCAAAGCCATGACTGTGCCAAACGTTTCCTGTGGCACAGCAGATTGGGACACCCAGGAGACCCATGGATGAAACGCCTGAGCAGTGAGCAACTGGTTACTGGCCTAGACACCTTAATGTCCCCTTGTGAAAAGTGTCCTAAGTACTGTGAAGCTTGCATTGAGGGGAAGCATGCACGTCCCCCATTTGGTGAAAGCTCTAGACCTGCTGAGAAACCCCTTGACAGAATCCACATTGACACTGTGGGCCCCATATCACCAGCAGCCATTACTGGGGAACGCTTTTGGGTAACTGTAACTGATGAGGCATCTGGGTGGAAGGCAGTGCTGCCAGTGAAGTCAAAAGATGTAATTGGAGCTGTTGTCAGAGACCTAATTTTGTATTGGCAAACTGAGAAGGAAACTACAGTGAAGTGCATCCGCAGTGACAGAGGCACAGAGTTCTTAAATGCCAAGTTCAAGGAATTTTGTGCATCCCAGGGCACTAAGCTGGAGACATCTGCCCCATATACCCCTCAGCAGAATGGAGTTGCTGAGAGAGCCAACAGAACCCTCAAGGAGCGCACCAGGACCCTCCTCAATTTTGCTGCAGCAAGCCCTGTTATGTGGAAGGAAGCCCTAGAGACAGCCTGCACCCTCCTAAATATGGGACCCAGCACAGGCAGGCCCCTGTCTCCCTGCGAAATGTTCATGGGATATAAACCAGATGTATCCTTGCTGCGCACATGGGGATGCCTTGCATTTGTGCACGTTCCTGATCAGCAGAGGGGGGCATTTGCACCAAAGGCTGTGGCTGGGATGTTCACTGGTTACTCTCCAGTATCAAAGGCATACCGTGTCTATATGGGAGGGGGGATCTGGAGAGAGAGTAGAGATGTCCAATTTGTGGAACACATTCGAGGAGCTACTCGGGTGGGAATGGCAGTTCTCCCTGACCAGCCTCAGCAGTTCTCATACCCTGAAGACTTACCAGGGCAAATGCACAGCAGCAACCCAGTGGTGTCATTGCCACAGCGCAGCACGCAGAATCAGACTGTCAGCAGCCCATGCTCCAGCAGTAGACCTGACAGCTCCTTCCCAGTACCCTCTGACCAGGCTGCAACTGAGCCTGCTAGTCAGGGGAAGCCTTCCCAAGAGGAGGGCATTCTCAATGTGACTCCCGAATCAAGCACGGGAGAACAGCTGCTCTGGACGCAATTCAACGACTGGCGCGAGGAAGTGCAGACAGCGGGCAACACCAACAGATATTAGAGCGAGTACAGCAGTCACTGCGTAACACTCATCCGGCTACTACCATTCCGCCTCCGGACGGACTGTCGCGGGCTCAACGCTATGAGCAACGAACTGCGGCTCGAGATATCCTGCTGGCACAGGATAAGGGAGAGAGCTGTGAGCGAGAGGGGATGACTGAAGGTGACACAGAGTCACAGGGACCAGGGGAAGTGCAGGAATTGGGGCAGGACACCGAGAGACCTGTTTCACTTGTAAGAGATGAGAGGGGGGCAGTCTCTGATCAGACTGCAGATGGTCCAAGTGAGCTGAGCTGTATGGGTGGGACCTGCTCAGTGCCTGAGAGACATGTTAGAGATGAGAATTCAATATGTGATGCCCAAGGACAATGTGGTGCCAGCCACGCAAGTGTGGGCCATGCATGGGAGTGTGCTGCTGGGCCTGCGCCCCAGCGCTCATGTCTAAGAGGGAGCAGACAGAGAGAGAGAGAGACATGGGCACAGCATCAAGACAGACCAAGAGCTCATGCAATGCAGAGTGGTTCAAATGCCTGTGAGAGTCCTGACGGGACTGCAAACCGTCAGCCATGTGAGAGTGTGTCTGAGGAGGTGAATCGGAAGCCCAGACAGTGTGAGAATTCCCCCAATTACAAGAGCTTTCCGAGAGGTACCTGTGTTTGGGAGGATGATGTTAGAGTGTCTGACAGCAAGCTTGAGAGGGCAAGCTGTGAGTCTAAGAGAGAGAAAGAGCAGAGGGGGAGGTCTGGATCTTTGCCCACAGTCCCCACATGCAGTGCGGCGACATTCAGCGAAAGAGTAGTGGGTGACAGTGAGGGTGAGAGTAAGCAAGATCAGGGGAAGCACACTGGGGTGAGATTTGGGAAGATTAGTGTGCCTTCCAGTCTAAAGGAGGCCAAGCAGTCCCCACAGTGGGAATATTGGAAGGCTGCTATGCAGGAAGAGCAAAATTCATTAGATGCTCATGAGGTGATGGAGTTTGTTCCGAGACCTCGTGGCCACAAAGTAATCCCAGTTCACTGGATTTTTTCAGTGAAAATGGATGCTCATGGTAATGTGCTGAGGTTCAAGGCTAGGCTAGTGGCTCAAGGGTGTAGGCAAATTCCAGGAGTGGATGTAATGGAGGTATTTGCTCCCACCAGCAGTTATGGGTCTAGGAGAGCTTTGCTGTCAGTGGCTGCACAAGAGGGTCTTGAAATCCACCAGGTGGATGTCAAGACTGCATTTTTAAATGGTGAATTAGAGGAGGAGGTCTATGTCACACAACCTCCTGGGTTTGAAAATGGGGATGGTAACACAGTGTGTCGCTTGAAGAAGGCACTGTATGGCCTGAAGCAAGCTCCAAGGGCATGGCATAAGACCCTCAATGAAAAGCTCCATACCATGGGGTATGAGGTGTGCAAGAGTGATGCTGGTGTCTATGTGAAATGTTCTGTGGATGGAGGAAAATCCTTTGTGCTGATTTATGTTGATGATCTATTGATAGTTTCCAAGGGCATGGGTGAGATTGAGAGAGTGAAAGGGTTGCTTAAGCAGGAGTTCACCATTCATGATCTAGGAGAGGTGAAAGATTTCTTGGGCTGCCAAGTGATGAGAGATAGAGAGAAAGGGTTGATTTCATTGAGCTGCATCCCCAAGATTGATGCACTCATTGAGAAATTTGGGCTGGATCTGGAGTCTGTGGGGCCTGACACCCCTATGACTAAGGATTTTGTGGCCACACAGCAACCTGTGTCTAAGGACAACAGTGCCAGCATTGGAGCTGGGAGTCCCTTGCCACCAGGTCACAGATATTGTGAATTGGTTGGGTCACTGTTGTACATTGCCAACACCACTAGGCCTGATATTTCCCAGGCTGTGGGAGTGCTTTCCAGGTATAGGATTACTCCCACTACTGCTCACTGGAATGAGGCCGTCAGAGTGCTGAAATATCTGAAGGCTACCAGGGATCTTGTTTTAGTGCTTGTAGGGCAGGATACAGAGCTGGAGGGCTTTGTTGATGCAGATTATGGTGGTGATCAGGATCATCGCTTTTCCACCACTGGTTACGTAATTCGTGTGTTCGGAGGAGCTGTAGTTTGGGGAAGCAAGAAGCAGTCTGCAGTTGCCACCTCCACTGTAGAGGCTGAGTTTATGTGATGGAATGTAGGGATTTCCCGGCATTTCTGGACATTTCCCTTACCCCCTAGCCTAGGCGCACATGTGGCGCACATGTCGTACGAGCAACGCGAGTACGCACGTGCCTAGCGTCTAGCCTTGGCTTCCTAGCCGTCGAATTCCATTGGATAGTTATGGACGTTACTCTCATAGTAGGATTCTAGGATATTTTCTAGATACTATTGTAGAGGTTTGGTGGACTAGTGCGCTACCATTGGAGGAACGTGAACACACGATCACGAACCACGGGAAGGAACGGATAGAGACGTAAGCCACGGGAAGACACGCACTCAGGTAATTTGGAAGCTTGGCAGACCACAAGTAGGGAGTGGAAGCTCCGTGAGGTGGGGGTTACTTGTAATTGGAAAGAGCGTCCAACTTGTCGGCCATCCGGCCTTGTCTCTCTCTCTCTCACAACTTGGAAATTCTCTCTAACTTGTGCATTCTACGACAGTTTATGGCGGCAAGTGCAGCTGTCAAAGAGGCCAATTGGATGAAGGGATTCCTGGAAGAAATTGGTATTTCTCCAGGGATTGTGAAGATCCACTGTGATAATCAGGGATGCATCAATCATCTCAGAAATCCAGTGTTCTCTAAGCATACCAAGCACATTGCAATCAGCTTTCATTTTGCGCGGGAAGCTATTGCATTGGGGCAAGTAGATGTGAAATACGTTCCTTCTGCTAGGAATGTGGCAGATATATTTACCAAGCCTTTGACAAGGCAGGTATTCCAGGGCCATCGTGAGGCTCTAGGACTGGCCAAGTTTTTGTGAGGAAAAGTCAAGGGGAAGTGTTATAATAGTGAAAGAACAATTGGTGACTTTCCCTCAGAAGAGTAATAGTGGTCAGGCTTCTCTAAAGTAATCACTGTGAACAATCTTAGAGGTTGAGTAATGGATGGCAGAACTCTAGAGTTCTGCCATAATTGATCTAGACTGATTCCACTTAGGAGAAAGAGAGTAATGCAATTTGACACGTTTTTGCTAGAAAGGATATAAGCAGCCGGCATGAAGGGCTCGGCACTTGTTTGGGACTGAAAGAGCACTCCGGGTGCTCATCTCTGATCAGTTGCCTCAAGTGTCAACACATAGTCGGGCTCTGCTTGCTCTCCTACACACAGCAAGAGACCCGACCGAGCTTAACACCCTTCGTGCAGGGACATACAGGTAAAGTGCTGCATCGTAGTGTGTCTTGCATGAACAATTGATTAGGAAGAGGTCTAGATAAGAGTATTAGAAGGTTGCTAATGCTTGGCTCATCGAACAATGGTAATGCAGACTATCTGTCGATGCATAGAAGAGGTAGTTTGAATTCCTTGGCGTTGAGAGAGAGCAGGAAGCAATGTAATGACTTGTTTGGGACTGAAAGAGCACTCCGGGTGCTCATCTCTGATCAGTTGCCTCAAGTGTCAACACATAGTCGGGCTCTGCTTGCTCTCCTACACAGCAAGAGACCCGACCGAGCTTAACACCCTTCGTGCCGG
Organism: Botryococcus braunii; assembly: GCA_002005505.1. Taxonomy (NCBI): domain Eukaryota; kingdom Viridiplantae; phylum Chlorophyta; class Trebouxiophyceae; genus Botryococcus; species Botryococcus braunii. The sequence continues at coordinate 168,252 of KV908492.1, read as the reverse complement.
GACATACAGGGAACATTACGCCCAGAATTGTACACCTTTCAATGTTCACTTGGCTGACGGGAAATCGGAAACCACTACATTTCAGGTAGTTTTGAATGCTTGTATTGCCATTGGCAAAGCATTCTACCCCTTGTCTTTCTTGGTAGTAGAAAACTGTACTGTTGACTACCTGATCGGTTTCCCATTCTTCTTTATGTACGATGCGCAATTGAAACCCGCACGTTCAAAAATGTCCCTAGGCGTGCCCAAAAAGAACCTCATTGACAAAGAGGCTGGGCATCATGGACCTTATCAAACTGTTGATGTTAAATTTCACACTCGCAAACTCACACTCACCACAATTTAGTTAGTCGGTTTTTGCACTAACATGTGGTGCAGCCACACATGAACCTTACATTCGAATGCATATGGAGGGATAACGTTCCCCAGCAGCACTTGCCTCCGGACTTGTGGGTGTATGACCCGCTGCAGCAAGTCATCCGGAGCTGTAAATGCGATGCAGCACTTCTGCCATTTTCTGTGGCTCTGAGAGATGAGCTTCAATATTATGGTGACGCTGATCCAGCCCCTTCTCTCATCCCTCAGTCATTAATCTCCATGCATTCCGTACAGATTGATGACTTAGATTTGTTTAATGAAGATCTTCACCTAGCTGAAATTATAGCTAAACCTAGAATTGTTCCTGAAGATCTGAGCAAGAAAGACGATATTGAATTTCTCCTGTCTAAGTACTCCTGCCTGTTTAGTACTGGGCAATCTGATTTAGGTCGAGTTGCCAACCCTGAGATATCTCATCGTATCGTTGTACATGAAGATGCCACTCCTCCCACGAGACTGAGAGCCATGTCTCAATACTCTGAGAGAGAGAGAGAATTCATGATTAAAGAAGTTCAAATGTTACTCAATCTTGGCATTGTGCAACCTACGGACACTCCTTGGATATCTGCCCCTGTTATTGTTAAGAAACATGACGGCACACTTCGACTATGCATAGATTTCCGTCCCTTAAACAAAGTCACTGTTCCTGATCCGTACCCCTTACCAGTGATTGATGCTATGCTTAGAAGAATGTCTAAAGCCAAGTATTTCTCTTCTGTTGATATTGCTTCTGCATTTTGGCAAGTTCCCATGCATGTCTCAGATAGGAAATACACTGGATTTATGACACCCACTGGCAAATATGAATGGTTGCGTATGCCGTTCGGCCTGAAAAATGCATCAAGTACTTTTCAACGATTAATGGATCATATAATTGGACAGACTGACTTTACTGCCGTATATCTAGATGACATTTACATATTTTCAGAAACATGGGAAAATCATGTGATGCATCTTGATGTTGTTTTTGGTAAATTATTTGACAATGGCATTAAACTCAAACTCCCTAAATGTATCTTTGGAGCTCCTCACATTAAAGCTTTGGGACACATAGTGGGAAATGGGGAGATGAGGCCTGACCCTCAAAATGTTGAAGCCATCCTTGCCTTGCCTGTGCCTCGTGATGTCCACATGGTGCGGTCGGTGCTAGGTGCGTACGGTTACTACAGAGGTTACGTAGAAAACTTCGCACTTAAAACTGCCCCCTTAACCTACTTGACTAAGAAATGTGCTCAAGGAAAGTGGGACTGGACCCCTCTCTGCCAGAAGGCATACGATGAACTCAAAACTGCCTTGACCTCTCAACCCATACTGAGAATGCCTCGTTTTGATTTAGTTTTTATTGTAACCACTGATTGGTCCAAGCTGGCCATTGGTGCTGTTTTGAGTCAAGTTGATCCTGATACCAACTTCGACCACCCTGTTGCGTATGCGTCTCGTCTTCTTTCCGCTGCTGAGCAAAATTATTCTCCTACTGAAGGGGAGTGTCTAGCTCTTGTATGGGCAGTACGGAAGTATAGAATTTATCTTGATGGACGCAAATTTATTGTTTACATTGATCATTCCGCATTGCAGTGGCTAAATTCTAAGAGACATGAAAACAGCAAGTTAGAGAGATGGGCACTTGCACTGCAAGAATTTGATTATGAAATCAGATACAAACGAGGGGAAGAAAACCTAGTCGCTGATTGTCTTTCTCGTCTTGTGTCTGCTGCTGCTATCTCTGTATATGCTACAAAATCTCTTTGGCCCGCACATGCGAAGAAGCAAAAGGAATTGGATGATATTCCATGTGTTGTATGTGGTTACCCTCAAGGGCATGACAACATTGTTATATGTGATGGCTGTGATCGATGCTTTCATCTTCGATGTCTCCTTCCCCCTAGGTCAGTCGTGCCTAATGGATGTTGGTACTGCCCAGCTTGCGACCCCTTCTGTGGTGAAAAAGGAGGATCTAGGCTTGAGGAAGTACGGGATAAGCAGACACCTTTCAAATATCGTCACACCGAGCCATACTTGCCTGAAAATGACCCCATGATGCAATACATTGAATCAGACCATGACCTAGCTTTGTTATCTGACTTACCCCCATCAAAAGCAGCCAACATCCGCATTCGTGCATCCTATATGTTCAAACACCCAAAAATTCCTGGCTGGCTGATGATGTTTAAAAAGATTAGGGGTAGGCCTTCTCGCTGGCTTGTGTATCCTCCCTTGGAGTATAGGTGGGATATTATATCTATGATACATGATGTGTTAGGACATTCAGGCATTTCCCAAACCTTGGTAGTTGTTCACCAGCATTTTCACTGGCCGGCCATAAAAGATGATATTGCCCTAGTCATTAAAACTTGTGATGCATGCCAAAGAGTGAAAGCCAATGTGCCTTTCTTTCCTCCTCCAGAGCGTCCTGCACTGTATCAGCCACTTGGTCATGTGCATGTTGATTTGTTTGGCCCCTATGATAAAGAAATGGCTGACCCTCCCTCTGGCAGACGCAACACCACCCGTGTCTTTGTATTTATTATGATCGATTATTTCACGAAAGTTGCAGAATGGGTTGTGATTGACAACAAACAGCCCATGACTGTAGCCCGAGCCTTCTATGACCATTGGATTTGTCGTTATGGTGCCCCTGCTGTCATTACGAGTGATAATGGCAACGAATTCAAGTCCGATTTTGCTCACATGGTCTCCCGGCTCGGCATCTATCACATTTACACATCCGCAAATCATCCCTCAGCTAATGGTGTGGCAGAGAGGATGGTGCAGACCATTAAGAGAATGCTTACCACTCACTTTAATGAGCATCCCCTTAATTGGATCTCTGCACTTCACACCATGAGACTTGCTTACATGTGCAGCCCACATAAGGCATTGAATAATATCTCTCCGTGTGAAATGTTGTTCGGATTCCGACCCAAGCTTCCACTTCCTGTCTCGGATGTATTGTGCAACTCATTTAATGTTGAACCTCCTCTCAATCATGTTGAACACTTTCACTTGTTGCAAGACAAACTAAAATTGTATCAGGATGACGCTGCCCTTGCTCTAGATCAAGCTATGCATAGAAATGTCATGTCAAAGCTCAAGAAGAAAAAGGTGAATAAGGACATTAAGGTAGGGGATTTAGTGCTTGAAATCACTCCAACAGCAAGCCCCCTCAGAACAAACCTTAAAGGCCCTTTTCTGGTTGTCAAACTGAATCACTCACGTAATGTTGCACTTCTGCGCACCGGCGCAACGCAACATCGGCAACCGCGATATTTTAAACGGCACACCTCACACTTAGTTAAGTATCATGAAAAGCCTCCAGCTGGCTTGGGGGGGGGAGATGCCGTGGACGACCTCAAAAACCCAGCAGTAGTCAAATTCATGGAAGAAATGTCTTGAAATCTTCACTGTTTTATTGTTGTCATTACTGTATGCACTGTGTTTTTCATATTTGTACTTGCATACATATTTTGGCAACATGCATTACCTTGCTGGAACCTTGGCTGGAAAGTGGGTACATCCCATAAGTACTTCCATGGTTCACTATTTATATTCGTGGACGTGTACGAGTACCTGTACGTGGACGAGTACCTGTACGTGGACGAATGCCTGTACGTGTACGAGTACCTGTACGTGGACGAGTACCTGTACGTGGACGAATGCCTGTACGTGTCTGAGTACGTGGACGAGTACCAGTCCGTGGACGAGTACCTGTACATGGACGAGGACATAGTACCTTTCCTTGGACGGGACAAATGACCTGAATGGAGACCAACACCCTTCTTGGCTGTGAGCCATTTACTGGAGCACCTTGTAACAGTTGTACCAGGAGCCCTGACATCCCTCATGCAGTACCAGGATGGACCATCTGCCACCTGTACGGGACTGGTCACCTCTCGTAATTGTAACGGAGCCAATTCTGGCCATATCCTGATCCGGATCGGAGCGGCCTTCATAAGCCATTCGCCGCTCGGAGATCGTCAGAAGTTGCGCAAGATCATCTCTCTCTAAACTTTCTGAAGCTGTACTTCATCATGCAAGATCAACCCAAGCCAAAGCAACCGGCACGCAAGACTGTTAAAGCAATCAGGGCGGATGATTACAAGGCTTCCCTACTTAGGATTATCACTAGGTTTGAGGGAGCAGACAAAGGCGACAGTACTGATTCCCAACTTATCAGTACGGCTGCGGCAGACTATGAGAACTTTAAGGCAGACATCCGTGTCCTCAATAACGTTTTATTCATACACGAAGACATCAATCGTGGCGTTAAGGGTTGGCAGTCTTATATGCTGGATCCCTTGAAGAATATCACAAGGGATGTGCAAGAAGATGAGGTATGGGGGTTCTCCCCTTTTTGTTCACCACATATATGTGATGGTGCTTCTCGTCCTTAAGCTTGTTGTAGATCACACGCAATCTAAGTCCGTACGAGCACGTGTGTCCCGCGTTAGCAGTACGTGCAGATCACCAGTAACGGATCGCCTTTAAGGCGCCGGCTGCTAACTGATCCTCAGATTTATACTTGGGGTTAAGAGGATATTTATGGAATTATGTGTCTTGTAGCTCTGCAGTAAGGTCTACAAGAACTTTTGAACTTGAAGAAACTGAAAGGGGACAACCCACAGGATGGGATATTGAGAAAGATGAATGCACTTGGAGTCAAATCGGGAAAATCAGCAAGACGCAGA
>KV908492.1:147500-159061 GCA_002005505.1 Botryococcus braunii | reverse complement strand
TGTACAAGTTGGGCCCTCAACCAGGAGAGTTCCGCTCCCTCGGCATGCAGGCACAACATGATGGGTCACTTTTGGGTACACAACAGCAATAGAAGCAAGTGCAGATATCCTATGGGTTGCTTGTAGCCGGCTAAACAGGCAACGCAAACGAAACCGCCGAAACCCAGTGAGACCCACCTTGAAGCCTACTGAATGCATCACAATCCAACAAAACTCCTAAATATTCCACGAAGTTAATACCGCGAAGCCATCCATCCAAAACGAACACACAACTATGGGCGAACCGTGCAAACTAGGACTGATCACACTTCAACGTCTTGATGAATTAAGCCGGCTCCGCCAATCCCTCTCGCCAAACGACAGTCGTTGTAAAAGGTAAAGTTTAATAAATATGCCACATATCTGCATACTTTCCACTTCCGCTGAATTCCGAACGCACTGAGAATGCTGTCGTGTCGTTACTCACGCTGTCTTTACCGTGTACTTGACAATGTAAGCAAACCCCTCTAGGTAATTGGCCCCTGGGCTGGAGGATCTGTAGAGTCTCACGCGTTTTCCCCCTGCATGTGATCAGGGTCTACGCGCTCTGCCCTTCAAATCTCGCAGGGAGGGTGGGTGGGCGAGAAAACCGTTCAACCCACCTCACCGGAGGTGAGCTTACTCTTATCAACAAAATATTTCGAGTTCAAAGGTATAGTTGACTCCTATTGTGCACTGCTGCAAGCGTTTAATTGTTAGTCTCGGGAACTGTCATTACGGTCCCCACGTGGCCGCGTAATCTCCCGTTGTACCTTACTGTTTCGATGGGGTTGCACTGAGAATGCTGTCGTGTCGTTACTCACGCTGTCTTTACCGTGTACTTGACAATGTAAGCAAACCCCTCTAGGTAATTGGCCCCTGGGCTGGAGGATCTGTAGAGTCTCACGCGTTTTCCCCCTGCATGTGATCAGGGTTTACGCGCTCTGCCCTTCAAATCTCCCAAAGAATCCCAGGGACCCCAGTCTACTGGGCCATCTTAAAGATGGGTGACACTTGGTGTCGCAGGCTGTCTTGGCGAATGCAGCCCTTACGAGTGTGCCAGGCTTCTCCTATGCCCACCAGAGTTTGATCCGCAGTTTTGTTGAAAGGGGTGCGCCCCAAGCACCAAGCCCGCATGTGACAGAGAATAGAATGCAGGATCTAGTAGAGGCCATTGCCATTTGTGCTGCAGCGACCACTGACGGCAACCGCAAAGCGAGAGATGCTGCTTATGGCCGTTTTGGGAAATATCTCAATGCAATGGCAGCTGAGCCGCGCACCGCCTCCCCTGCCCATTGTATTGCCTACTTGCATGCATACAGCCGCCGGGGAACATACAAGCTGGGCACCCTGACAAAGTGCTCTCCTGACAGCATGCACAACCAGATTGGTTTTCTTCGTAAGGCACTGGAGATGTATGACCAGCGGGTTGGGCCATACTGCCCTATCACACGGCAAGGTAGTTAAAGCATCAGCATTTGTAACTTTCATGGGCGAAGTGCAGTCACCCACGTGGGTACCTGAAATGGCCATCAGTGAGTTATGTTTGACATGCAGGGAATCCCTTCAACTCTGTGGAAGTCATGGATTTCTCGACAGGCTACACAAAGACCATGAGGCGTGGTGGCTACCGCCCTCGAAGCGCCGCCCCCCCATGGCAAAAGGAAGATTACTTGGCAGTGTTGACACATATCCAAAGCGAGCTGCAAGAAGCGGAAGGGCTCAAGCGGGTTCTACTGGCCCGTGATGCCTTTGCCATGAGCATTGGGTGGAGCTTGTTTACCCGTGGGAAGACTGTGCTAGATTGGCATTTGCATGAGTTGGCCACTGAGGCAGGTAACCAACTCGGCTCCTCCCCCAATTGATCCTTGGTGTTACCGCACCACTAGTGTGGATATTGAGTGCATCGTGGGGTGAGTGCAGGTGCTCCTATCACGTCTGTGCTAGGATCAGGGGAGGTGCCAGTAGGCACAAGAGTCATTTGCAGCCCTGTCAGCTTGAAGGCCGACTTGTCCCCGGAGCCGTTCATGCTTGTGATGGCAGACGACTGCACTAATGCACTATGGCTATTGCAGCAATACTGGCAAGTCGCTAAAGCAGAAGGCGCTCCCTTGACAGATGTGTTGTTTCGGCCGCTCGCCCCAAACCAAGGTGCGTTCCTTGAGAAGATGGTGGATACGAGCACATATCATGCCCGCCTGAAAATCCATTTCGCGGCCGTTGGGGTTCCCTACCCTGCTACACCCCATGGGTGCAGGAGGGGAGCCTATCAGGCTGCTGTACAGGAGGGAGCGACCATTGATGAAGTTGGGGAGCTGGCTCGGATAGTTACCCCCAAGGTGAGAGCAATATATGCTGACCATCATCGCCACCAGCCGTGCCGGCTCAAAAGGGTGAAACGCACAATCTTAGACATCTAGAAACGATGGGATGAGGCACATTTTGCGATAATCCTGCCTGCTGCCAGCTGCAGCGGAAAGGAAGCCGTGCTAGTGATATGACATGGGCGCATGAGGAAAACCCTCTGCGTACATTTTGAGAGCGAGGAAGATAGCTAGTCCTGTCAGAAGTCTTGGTCAGGAGTATGATGATATTACCCTCTGCACCGTGATATTGGAGGGACTGCTGATGTGTATGAGCGTGATACACAATATCAACAGTCTGTCTGCTATGATAACGCTGATCTTCGCGAACTGCCACATGCACTAGTAGCTAGAGCTATCTTACATAAGGATAACAAACAATAAAGCAGCTGGCACTCGACCTAGGCCTTATGCCAGGAACCCAAGGCTCTGAGCAGCAAGGTAATAAGGCTAGCAGGGTGGTCTAGCAACGCCAGGTGCTCATGATGTGGAAGTTCCAAATAGTGCTAACAAGGTTGATGATGTGCAATCATGAAGGCCTGCCTATCATCAACATGGCAGACCAGTGTACTTCGGCCACTATTGGAAGCCACCTAGCCATGTAAATAAGAACTCTCCAGCCTTGTTCGCACAGCAGCAAGGCACTGCACAAAGCAACTGCGTTAGGAGAGAAACCTTAAACTCTACACCCACTCGCCATGCATGGCTTACAGATTCGGGTTCCATTTACCATATCTCACCTACAAATGAGAATATGGTTGACTCTGTCAAGTATGATAACCCCGAATATCTTATGGTAGCCAATGGGAGAAAGAAGAGATATTAGGTAAGGGCAAGATGCAGGTCTTCACTGAGTATGGTACATATTTCTATTTTTAGAATGTGGAACATGTTCCTGCTGTCAGTGGGAAAGGCCTACCTAGATGGCATGAATGTCAATATCTGTGGTATTGAATGTTTTATTACTGATACAAATGGTACCAACCTAGGGTATGCTGAGCGCTCTTTCCAGTATCATTGGTTTATGGATTTATCTATTAAAAACAAGCATGTCACGATCAGTAAGGATGCCAACTTCATTAAGACATGCCACGTACAGTTAGAGTCCAGCAAGGTGGACCTTTGGCACCAATGCTTGGGGCACTTCTCTCCCCACAACTTGGGAAAGATGAGGAGAGGGAACATGGTAGTTGGGATGAATCTGCCCCCAACTGATTTGTCTAAGCTCATTGGCAAAGCAAGGAGTGTGTGAACCGTGTCTGCTAGGCAAAAATGAAATCTATGCTATTTAAGGCCAGCGGTCCAAAGTGTACTAGCAAACTTAAAATTATTCACATGGATGTGATGGGGTCAATAAGCCTAGCAACGAATGATGATGAGAATATGCTTTGACAGGGATTGATGATTACAATGAATTGTATGCGCATGTATCCAAACACTCAACGCTCAGATACTGTTGTCTTTAGTGGTTGATAGGGATATGAGGGTACATCAAATGGACGTTAGCACAGCTTTTCTACATGGAGTACTTGCAGGAAATGTGAATGTCCAACAGCTTGAGGGCTTGTATATGGGTGGGCCCAACACTGCATGTAAGATGCACAAAGCATTGTATGGGCTCAAGCAGGCGCCAAGGGCGTGGTATGTCAATATCAGCTGCTTTCAGAAATCTGCAAAGTATGGCATTTGTGATGCAGATCCTTCTCTATCAGTTCTCCACAGTGATGGGGAAACCACGGTCTATCTTTTGCTTCATGTAGGTGACATTCAGCTAGACTCTGAAGATATCACAAGTATGGGGGAGCAAAGGTAGTGCTGCCAGGCAAATTTGCTTCGAATGATCTGGGTTGAGCTACTTTCCTTTGAGTATGATCATGAGGGAGCGCTGAAAATAATCACGTTGGGAAAAAGAGAAGTTGATCACTAATATCCTTAAAAATTCCGATGTAATCAACCATCGCACTAGAGCTGTTCCCCCTTGATGTCTCAGCAAGATGTGAGGGCTCCCTTGCCTCAGAAAAATATGTATGGGGAGCTTGTGGAGGTGTTCTCTATCTGAAAGAAGACCTCTCCTTCTCTGCTAGCTTGCTCGCTCACTTCTCGAATCAACCCACTTCTACACATTGGGGGCTGGCATGAATGCACTTAGGTACCTGGCAGCAACAAAGGATGTGGGGCTGGTATGGGAGCAAGGGAAGGGGAGCTTTGTGGCATTTGTGGACTCCGAGGGGATCTGGATGGGCGGAGGTCCACATATGGCTATGTGGTATGTCTTCTGGCGCTGCATTGTCATGGGGCAGCAAGCTGCAACTTCATGTTGCTTTATCCAGTGTGGAAGCAAAATCTATTTCTATGCGCCCTGGTGTGAAAGAGGCATTGTGGTTCACTAAGCTAATGGCTGACCTGAGGGGGAATGAAGCATGTGTTGTTTTGTATACTGACAACATGGACGCTCTGGCCAACATCAAGGGCATTCTAATCTCTTCCAGGACCAAGCACCATGCATGCAGGCACGGTGGTCATGGTGCATATGTCTCTACCACCGACACCATTATTGATATGTTCACGAAGGTTTTGCCAAAAATAACAATAATAATAATAATAATAATAATAATAATATTAATAATAATAATATTTAAAACTCCTTTCATCAACGTAAGAGCTCTAGCTGACTTGACATGAAGCAAACTGATTGAGCTCAGCTGGTTGCACTAAGTGAAGATGTTGAGTTGCTTATTTGGTAACCCCTTCACATGAAGGGAGGTGTTGTAAATTGGGATCGATCCATGATGTATACTGTGGATATCCATCATGTATACTCAACGAATTTCTCTGTTCATATGCTGGGACTTCCCTGAGAGGGTATGACATGCGCGTGGGAACAAATAAGGTACATGTCCCCATGACATTACCCTAGTAATATGCATAAGTGTATACTGAGTATGATGATAAGATAGTTAAGACTTATTATGTGTGGCCTCATAAAATTAACTAGTTATAAGACCTCCCTGAAGGGAGGGCCCCCCGTGTGGCCGTTTCAGAAGACATTGAAACTTGGGTTGGGAACCCCTCTTGAATCAGGTATATAAGTGTTTGCCTCCGAGATACTTGGCAGTTCTGATGTTTGACTCCAATATTGATGTGAATGTCGTGCTTGTGTCACGACTGCACAATGAGAGGCAATACTGTGCACTATTTGCTGAGACTGCATGATGTACATGTATGAACAAGTATATCTGATTACACTGTAACACACACTTACAAGCTTGTAACATATCCTACTATTGGACTCCAATATTGATTTAGATGCCATGGTTGTGTCAGAATTGCTCAATGACAGGCAATACTGTGTGCTAATTGCTGAGACTGCATGATGCACATGCTTGCCTGCTGATGAAATATTTGTCTGTGCGATGTGAAAAATTCCATACTCATTGAGCTACCACAAGGGCCTCTCTCTCCCTTTTCCCTCTTTTATTATTATTATTATTATTTTTTTACTTTCCTCCCTCTTTCTTCCCTGATGATGTGGCCAACAAGATTACCGCCATGGCAACAACATAACCTACCGGAAGTGTTGGACAAGAGTACAGCCATGGGACCACCACCTGCCAGCACATGGGCCACCACGATTGCTAGTGCCCTCCGCGGGCCATATGGGGTACTAATAGGGCCGACACGTGGGCCAACAATATTGCACCTCGGCATGCACATGGGCCGACAGGGCAAACAGGGATCGAGCATCCTAGCCAACAACCGAGGCCAACACATGCCCATGGGCTACGGATTGGGCCGACACAGCCCATGGGCTACTGATAGGGCCAGCACATGCCCATATGGACTACTGATATGGCCGATCCAGCCCATGGGCTAATGCCAGGGCCGACACGTGGGCCAACAATATTGCGCCTCGGCACGCACTTGGGACGACAGGGCAAACAAGGATCGACCATAGATGCCAATAAACTAGGCCAGCACAGGAGCCATTTACTGGGAGCAAGCATAGTACTACATGGGCCAACTATGAGCATATGTAGGCCAAAACAACTCCGGCAACCACAACAACACAATGCTAGGGCCTCCACATATCTTTTTAGGTGAATTCTGAAAGACGAGACATGGATATGACCTTACACCCATCTCGGGTGAATTTTGAGGGGCGTCAGATGTGACATGGTCTCCCCTGTGTACACCCATGTAGGGCAGTGGTTTAGATAGTTATAACTAGATAATTATCCACACCGCTTGTTGATTGCCTCCCAGCCTTGCCCTCCACAAGGCTGTACCAAGAGGCCCCTTCGCTATGTCCTCCCTGATCCATCTTACAGACACAAAAGAGATCATGCCGGTATCCTTAATACCGGACAGGGATGCAGCTACAAGTAAAAATACACAATTGGACCATATTTTCACTCTCCCCACCCCTGCCCGTCTGGTGTGGACAAAGCAGCATGCGGGGAATCAACCCACTTGACGTATAAGGGTTCCCATGAAGTTCCATGGACGTCAAGCTCGCCCCACTTGGGACACACATAATTTACTCCCTCCTTAAATATTCCCCAATGAGGGGTTAAGGAGCCTGAGGGGGACACACCCCACTTGAAAAGAATCCATGGAAGTCAAGCTAGCCCCACGCGGGCCGCACAGGATTTTCCATAGCGCAACTACACAGCCCATGGGCTACTGATAGGGTCAACACAAGCAATGGACCACTCTTACATGCAGCCGACACAGCCGGTGGGCTACAGATAGGGCCGACAAGTGGGCCAACAACATTGCACCTCGGCATGCACATGGGCCGACAGGGCCAACATGGATCGACCATCCAAGCCAACAACCGAGGCCAACACATGAGCCAATTACTTGGAGCAAGCTAATTAATACATGGGGCAACCACTATGAGCATGTGTAAGTCCAACGACTCCGGCAACCATAACAACCCAATACATGAGACAACACATGAGCCAATTTCTGAGGCCAACACATGAGCCACTTGCTGAGGCCAACACGTGAGCCACTGACTGAGGCCAATACATGAGCCATTTCTGAGGCCAACACATGAGCCACTTACTTAGGCCAACACGTGAGCCACTTACTGAGGCCAACACATGAGCCAATTTCTGAGGCCAACACATTAGCCACTTACTGAGGCCAACACATGAGCCAATTGCTAAGGCCAACACATGAGCCAACACATGAGTCAATTGCTGCGGCCAACACATTAGCTAATTTCTGAGGTCAACACATGAGCCAATTAGTGAGGCCAACACATGAGCCAACTACTGAGGCTAACACATGAGCCAGTTAGTGAGGCCAACACATGAGCCAATTACTGAGGCCAACACATGAGCTAATTACTGCGGCCAACACACGAGCCAATCTCTGAGGCCCACACATGAGCCAACACATGAGCCAATAACTGAGGGCAACACATGAGCCAATAACCGAGGCCAACACATGAGCCCATAACTGAGGCCAACACATGAGCCAATTAATGAGGCCAGCACATGAGCCAATTACTGAGGCCAACACATGAGCCACTTACTGAGGCCAATACATGAGCCAATTTCTGAGGCCCACACATGAGCCAACGGATGAGCCAATGACTGAGGCATACGGATGAGCCAGTTACTATGCCAACACATGAGCCACTTACTGAGGCCAACACATGAGCCACTTACTGAGGCCAACACATGAGCCAGTTACTAAGGCCAACACATGAGCCAGTTACTAAGGCCAACACATGAGCCAACACATGAGTCAATTACTGAGGCCAACACATGAGCCAACACATGTTTCAATCACTGAGGTCAACACATGAGTTAATGTCTGAGGCCAACACATGAGCCAATCAATGAGGCCCACATATGAGCCAACTACTGAGGCCAACACATGAGCCAATCACTAAGGCCAACACATGAGCCAATTACTAAGGCCAACACATGAGCCCAATACTGAGGCCAACACATGAGCCAATATCTGAGGCCAACACAGCCATGTAGGGTAGTGATTAGTTATCCGCACCATTTGTAGATTGCCTCCTAGCCTTGCTCTCCAGAAGGCTGTACCAAGAGGTCCCTTGAGGCCCACATTGTCCTCCCTGAAACCCATCTTTTGGACACTAAGGGCTCAGGCCGGTACCCTTAATACCGGAATGGGATACAGTTACATGGTAACATACACAATTTGGACCATGTTTCAACTCCCTCCCCACCCCTGCCTGTCAGGTGTGTACAAAGGAGCCTGCGGGGAATCCACCCACTTGACGTATAAGGGGTCCCATAAAATTCCATGGGCGTCAAGCTAGCCCCACTCGGGCCACACAGGATTTTACTCTCTCCTTAACATATCCCCCAAATGAGGGTTTTAAGGAGCCTGAGGGGAACCCACCCACTCGACTTAAAGCCCATGGAAGCCCATGGAAGTCAAGCTGGCCCCACGCGGGCCACACAGGATTTTTCCATAGAGCAACTGCACTCTCTCCAAACCGGCTAGCCTCCCAGCCTTGCTCTCCACAAGGCTGTACCAAGAGGTCCCTTGAGGCCCACATTGTCCTCCGTGAGACCCATCTTTCAGACATTACGGGCTCAGGCCGGTACCCTTAATACCGGACAGGGATACAATTACATGGTAACATACACAGTTTGGACCATGTTTCAACTCCCTCCCCACCCCTGCCTGTCAGGTGTGTACAAAGGAGCCTGCGGGGAATCCACCCACTTGACGTATAAGGGTTCCATGAAGTTCGATGGACGTCAAGCTAGCCCCACTCGGGCCACACAGGATTTTACTCTCTCCTTAAAATATTCCCCAATGAGGGGTCTAAGGAGCCTGAGGGGAACCCACCCACTTGACTTAAAACCCATGGAAGCCCATGGAAGTCAAGCTGGCCCCACGCGGGCCACACAGGATTTTCCATAGAGCAACTGCACTCTCTCCAAACCTGGCTTTCCCGGAGATTCCCAGGAGGTTCGAAGCCAGTCCCCGAACTGGATGGTTTACGACAATTCCACAGCATACACAGCGCTGCTTACTTTCTCCTGCCCCCTACTTAAGGGGTGAAGGAGCCTGTGGGGACATACCCTCCTCAGAACGTTTCGGGGGTACTCCTGCGTTGACTTTGTAGGGTACCATGAAATATCATGGAAGTCACGCCGACGGATACATCGCACAGGATTTACCGCAGGGGACCTACCCGGTACTCCCGGGCCCCTGCCTAGACCCGTCCCACACCTGTTTTCACAGGGAAGAGGGAGGGCTCATGGGGTGCTAATGAACGCCCCCACAAACCCCAGGTGGACCCAGCTGCGCTGGGGGGTCTGTGCTAGCTTCGTAGAAGCCAGATGAGAACACCTCAATGGCCACGTAGGCTATGAAAGATTAATGTCTACTAACTTGATTGGGTTTACACGTCTTTCCCAGAAATTTGGATTTGGATCCAAGATAACCATGCATGTGTACCCCAATACCTTCAAGGGATAATGTGGATGTTGCCCGTGGGACGCTCCGGGGCCCCTACACGGTCTACAGTACCTTATTTGAATCTCAAGCTCTCGATTCAACTTTCAGTATGTGTAAGGTGAGGTCAAAGCATGCGTAGCTACCTCTATACCTCTACAGATCTACAGAGGGGAAGAGAGTGGCTGCCAAGTGACTGTAAGTACAACAGAATCTGTCATGCACATGTAGGAGCCTCCCCCAATAAGGAGAGATCTCTAGAATGGGTCACGAAGAGATGAGTCATGTATGCAGTCGGTGCAAAAAAAAAAGAAATGTGGTAGTTGCTATACGGTTGACGTATATACTAATATATTGATATAGTGAATGCTATGCGGTGTAGCATATGTCATAGCACCAATTTTGCCTTGTGAGTGACCAGGAAGTAAGAATTACCATGTGGGCTGTGGAGAAATCCCCTTGTGGCAGCCACCGGTCCCGAAGAGTGTAGTCAACATGGGTCCTCCAAAGAAGGTAGGGTATAAGGGATGCAGTCCGTTGTTGTGGTCAAATCAATGACTGTTTGGGGTCTGAGATCCTGTGGACCTGGATGGGCTGCACATACGTGTGGCGGATTCGGGCGAAAATCCCGCGGCATAGGTATAATCACCGTCCTCGTGCTGTAAGCTTGGAGACTCTGCGCGGAAGAAGTTTGCAGGTGCAAGAAAGCATTGGGATTCAAGTCAACATCGTTGCTGAATCTGAGGACGTCTTGTGGAGATGGGTTTCCTATCAGGGAGGGGAATTCCCCAAACGTGGCAACCTCGTTCGAGACTGTAAGCTGCAGGAGCTGACCATCTGGAATCTGGACATTTAAATAAAATAAAAATAAAGGCATGCCATCAAAGCCCATTTTTGAAGACTGATAACCTGGAAGGCTTTCTAACAACGCGATGTGAGTATTGGAGCGGAGTAAGAGCGAATAAGCTCCAGCTGAGTGCTTCCGTCGAGAAGCGTCCTGCACGAACGGGTGTAGCTGTGCTGGAGTCATGTGTTTTGCAAGACTTTCTTAAAGGTTTTAGGCTCTGGGAGTAACAACGGCTCGTCTACGGGTAGAAGAACGGACACATAGTCGACGTTGGAGAGCGACATCGAAAATAGCCTGGACCAATTGACTGATATTAAAAAACCAAATGCTAGAAAACAAAAATTTTCGTATGCAGGGTAAATTTGATAGCGTCACTTGTATGTCGCAGGAAGCGTTGTCGGCGTCCGATGCTCGGCACAGGTATCGGCAAGTCCGAACTACGAGAAAACCGTTCAACCCACCTCACCGGAGGTGAGCTTACTCTTATCAACAAAATATTTCGAGTTCAAAGGTATAGTTGACTCCTATTGTGCACTGCTGCAAGCGTTTAATTGTTAGTCTCGGGAACTGTCATTACGGTCCCCACGTGGCCGCGTAATCTCTAGTTGTACCTTACTGTTTCGATGGGGTTGGACCAGCAGGAAGCTGCCGTACAACTCGCCGTACTGTCACGTTACGTGACCCGCGAAATCAGAAACAGACAGTGCGGTTCCGTTCACTGCAATGCAGGAGCCACAAGACACAAACAAAAAATCTAAAGATAGAGAGCTTGGATACATGTGGATGGATTTCTACTCCATCCTATACCGTTTGGGTGACGACGTTGGGGCGTGCCCCAACGGCTACTTTTTTGAACCTGGTGTGGTTTTTTCCAT
>KV908492.1:105000-145000 GCA_002005505.1 Botryococcus braunii | reverse complement strand
CCCCTTCCCGCCGATAAGGTCTCCCCATCCCTTCCCTTTGATTTGTGTCGCCCCACCTTCCCCCTTTCTAGTATCAGGAGTGCACCGGTGTCTCCATGCCGCATGTGTGTGTGTGTGTGTGTGTGTGTGTGTGTGTGTGTGTGTGTGTGTGTGTGTGTGTGCATGTGTGTGAGTGTGGTTGCGTGCTTTGGTGCGTTCGCTGTTGCGTGTGCGTGTGCATGTGCCTCATTGCTGCACTGACTGCCTTTGCAAAGGTTCGCGAAGTGGTCGTGAGCTGGTCATGGCCGTGCTGAGCATGCAAGTTGATTGACACCGCCCCCATTTTTGCTGCCAGGGAAAGGGGGACGTCTCGGATGTTCATGACTCTTCGGAGGAAGAAAACAACAGGCCAGCACAGAGAAGATGTGGACAACTTGTAGGCCTGAGCTGGCCAAGCAGCATTCTTGCCTCTCCTTGAGTCTGTCAAAGATAGCTTTACTTCCGCGTATACGGGTGGAAGGGCAATCCTTAGAAATTGGGAGGTATATCATCCTGAACAATGTATACAGTGGTGCACGTGTTGGTATACAGTGGTCCTACGTAGTGCATGTGCTCATTGGTGGATCCCGATGCACCTGCAACTTACTTGCACATATGTCATGCATGACAATATCAACAGTTGCAGTCAGGAATACATGTACAGTGTTGTAAGTTTTCACGAGACGAGCTCGAGGTTGTTGTCATATATACGATAAGGTTGTTGTTATATATACGATATGATTGTCAGTCTTCTCACGATAGTTACTAGTGCAATAGTAGCGCTCAGCTGAGGTCGAAATGCTAGTAGCTTTGCTAATGGAGGATATTATGATTAGCACTTCATCGTTGTACTTAGCTGCAGAGGCGGATGAAGTAATTCAGGGAATGGGCTCTGAGAAGGTAACTTCGTATGTAAATTTCTAGTCATTCGCATTTCCTTCGCATATACGTCTCATTTTCATCGTCGCCGATTCGCAAAATCTCCGTATTGCCGCCGTAAATCACTCTTTCAACGTCAGCTTCGCAATTATGTCGAGTATTATTCGCAAATCCTTCGTAAAAGTACTTTCGTAAAGCATTCGGAAAAATAAAAATATCGGCCGAATCTGACAAACCATTCGTAAACCTTTCGCAAATCTTTCATCTGAAATTCGTAAATTTTTCGCATTTCTAAGCCCCTTTTCCACGACCTTCGACTCGGTTTCGTAAATGCTTCGTAAATCTTCGTAAACCCTTCGTATTTAAGAAATTTAAGAATGAAATACGAAGACTTTCCGAAAAATCCTTCGTCACAGTGTTACGATTCAAGACACGTCATCGGATATGGAATTTGGGGGGGACTTTATGGATTTAGATATTCAGTGGTTCCAACCGACCCGCTGTTTCCACATAGGAAGCTAAGCTAAGCTTTTGGACTGAAGTAGCCCACGTGGACTACACGTGATGGTACTGCCAGGTCCGGGCAACGCCTTTCAAGGGGTGCAATCCGCGGTTGAAAAATCGATTGTACTTATTTATTTGGCGGAGTGCTTACGATCCAAGACACGTCATCGGATATGGAATTTGGGGGGGACTTTATGGATTTAGATATTCAGTGGTTCCAACCGACCCGCTGTTTCCACATAGGTGTGTTTGATAAGCGACTTAGTCCCCAGTACTGAGCAATCCCATGGATCATCACGGTCCCCTCTGCCCATTCATGTTTGTCAGAGATCTCCAAATGGGGAGTCGTTTTCGCACAGTTATGGCGCTTTCGATTGTTATGCACTACCCCACATGCCTGGATCCAGGCTACACGCGGGTTTTACCTCCGCTTCATTCGGGCGGGCTATGAGGTGGCTGCAACCCGACACCGGATTTTACGAATCATACCTCGAATTGCTCCGGACTTTGGAATATCTACCTCAATCTTGCGGGATGCTTTCTTGAATGCTGTCCCAACCGGTTGACAGCTGCCCTTTATGCCTGGGGGGAACACTCTATGTAAATTACTGGCGTGAGAGTCACTGTCCCTAGACCGCCTTTTCCCTTCCTCTCACACTTTTTTCTGCCACCTCGGCACCCCACTACGGACTTCCGCTTACTTTTTTGTTAGCCACCCGTCTGCTAGCCAGTGCCGGCCTCCTTGCAGGGTCCGCGGCTCGTGGTCCTCCCAGTCCACGCAGACCGCTGACCAGGGACGCTGCATGGTGCAGGTGTGGGCCCTGACTTCGAACCATTTCCTGTCATATCTTACACTATCAACTAAGCTTGGTTTTTGCTGCTGTGACGGGCGAATTGGGGCATTCTGGCGCATTCTGGCAGCTTCCGCACTGCTTAGTTACACCTTAAATAGCGCGCCCGCCTGTTTCTGCCCGTGTTGTGTGATAATTTATATTTAAATCATTTTTTGAATTCATTTTGGGTCAAACGATGCGTGATCGGGGAGTCTCTGGGGAGCATCGGGGGTCAATGGGGGGTTACAGACCCTGTTCACACTATAATCACACACTCTGATACAGGTTTTTGGGGGTATGATGGACGCTTTGCATTGGTGGGATTATGTATTTCCGGATTGCCTTCTATATTGATACAATTCCCACAGACAACAGTAACCTGCATATGCCTCAGCCCAACGTGCATTTCCCGTGGACACTCCAGGGCAGTTAACCCACCTTATCATGTTCCTATGACCCAGCCACACCACAGCTTCGTGCATGCATGTACACGGGACCCTGTGGGGCTAGATGAGGGCCCCATCTGCTCCTATGGGTCCCCTCACACCTTGAGTGCCAGGTACGACAATACGAACATTAAACTTCACACTTTCACCCTGCGTTGGGCTGTGGGGGTTGTTTATGCTGTGGGGTTTGTTAGCTCTTCAGACAGAGGGTTTGATATAATTCTTGAGGGGTGGGGGTTAGGGGTAGGTAACCGTAGGTCTGGACCCAATCTAACCTACTCTTTCTTGGTTTCCCAGGTATTCCTTATTAGTCATACTGGGGGGAGGGAAATAGGTCACACCCATGGGTCACACTGCCGGAAGTGTCGGGGTGGGAGTTTAGGGCTCCCGCCCCCATCTTCCTTTTTCCTTTGTACAAGAAACACGGCAAACTCTGAGCAGAAGGACCAGATTCGGAGAGCCTAGGGTTAACAAAGTTAACGCGCTAAAACTCCCTGGACGGATCGCCATACAGGGTTCCGTGCCCAAGGGTACCCCCACAAAATTTTTCGATTAGTTAGCGAGATTCAGTCGGGCTGCGGGGTTATAAATTTAGGTTCGAATCGATTGGTCGGATCGCCACCCGGGTTTGTGAGGCCCCGGGACCTAGCACTTGGGAGGGACTTACTGGACTGCTCCCGGTCTTGCGACCGGTCTTTCGGACGATAACCGGAGGCTGGCTCCGATTGCTTTCAGGCTCGTTCGGCTCCGAGCTGCGGGGCTCGACTCGTGCTGGGTCTGGTGGTTTAAGTGTTATTAGTTTGTCATAAAACATGATACCGGGAGTCAGCGGAGAGTGGGTCCAAATGCACAAAAATGTGCAAGGGAGATAGAACCTGCAGTTCATACATGTGTTACTCATAACTGCCACTATCACGACCATCACTGCTAGCACGAGAAGTGCAGCACACCATAGCCGGAGACTTATCACATGTCTAAGGCTTCTATCCTAGATGGCCAGTTTATATAGGCAGCCGCATGGACTAGCTATAAGGAAACTACTTATGTTTCTATGTAACGACTACTCCGAAACTACTGCTCGGATCAGTAATCGTACCCGTTTATTCGTAAGCATTCGACGATCTAAATCTCGGATTCAGCCCAAGGCTTTTAATCTAAGGTACCATCAGATCGAGGTACCGTGGAAACCGATCCGTAAACGCTACATCCTTCAAGGATACCTAAGTTCCAATTTATTAGGAGAATACCAACATTGACTCCAGCAATAGACTATGCAATTGTGCTCCATTTGAGCAACATTAGTCACGATGTCAGCCTCCAAGGAACCTATGTCAAGGACTTAAATTGTCCATAGTTCAGCTATCAACTCGAAGTTGTCCATGCCCAACCTTAAACGGTTCAGGCACTCTCGAGAGTAGCCACTATTGCATTATTACCCTAAAGTATCGTCTAGTGAGTGACATTTGACCACATTTGGTCCATACCCGTCACGTCACTTCACAAATGCACATCATAAATGTAGCCCTCCATCCATAAAGGTGGATGGGGGTACTCACGATTTACGACATAGTTTACTAACGGTTTTCTTAAAAGGCTTTTGTTTTCGAGGTTGTGTGTTTTCTTCCCAACGTGTTTTCCTGGAGTTCTTCGTGGGTGTGGGATCGGTGGTCGGGCGGCTGGTGCTGGCCCCTAAATTGTGGTTCACATCTTCCTGGAATCTTTGTGGTCACCTAGCTCATGGGTATTTTGAAACTTCGGTGAGGTTGTTATGGTGGTGGCTGTTTGTTTTCGGGGTAAGGATGGTATTTCCGCGGAGGGGGTGTGTTAAACGTCTTACTAACGTGGGTATTGTTCTTCTCACGTTTTCCTTTCACTTTGACAAGTTAATTATGACAATATTATTTGACATTCAGTAGGAATTTGGGTGTTACCAAACAAATTAACGGTTATCACCGGGACGATCAATGGCCTAACTCAGCAAGTCAGTGGTGTCACAAAAAGCACTGTATTACTGCAAGTGATGTGTTTCAGAAACAATCCAAATAACAGGTCAAACAATCAACATCCCTATATCGCCGGGGGCCGCGGACAGACACGGAGTTGGGGCGCTATGCTTTACACCCAACTTTCCGAATTATACTGTTACTTGTGGGCCGGAGGCTGAGCCCCTAATATACAGTCCCCTCCAGTAATACGTACAGCTTCCCAAGCCGTATTAACACATGCCCTCACATGATCAAGGGCGGCTAAAACACTGCCAACACATCGATCAGCGGACGGCTAAAATTCAAAGTTCCTCATGCCGAACTGCATGGCACCTACCGAGTACCAAAGTCTCCGCGAACATTCAATTCCAACCGTTGCTTCGAATGAAATCACCGGAATACACAATTTTGCCCTTAGGACCTAAATCAGGGATAAATACACCAACCCAGGTACAAAAGGGTAAAGACAAGCGCCATTTTTCCACGACTTTATGAAATGTCAAATAAGAGCCATAATAAAAGCTGTACAAGCCCGATTGAGGGTCGTATACCAATCACTTTTGTGGCTACGCCAAATACACACATTATCAGTTAAATCAATCGGATGGCCACCAATGTACACGGTCACACTCCAGTACACGACAGTATGTCAAACTCCTGCAATCGCTCAGCCCACCTAGCTCTTCTCCGGCTAAGTCTTGCCTGTTGTTGCAAAAAGGTATTACACTTATGATCAGTGGTGACGGTGACTGGTTTTTTTAACACATAACATCTCCATTCCTGTAGAGCATACACTACAGCCAGCAATTCCCTTTCCGTAGCAGAATAGTGACGCTCTGGACTATTCAACTTTTTGCTATAGTATGCTACTACTTTCCCGTCCTGCATGAGAACTGCTCCCACCCCAAAATCACTTGCATCACATGTCACTTGGAATGGTTTCCGAAGATCAGGTAGTGATAAGATAGGGGCCTCTACCAAAGCAGTCTTCAATGCTGAAAAAGATTCCTCCTGTTCCATTCCCCATTCCCATGCCCTCTTGCTGCTTGACAACCTTGTCAAGGGAGCAGCGATGGCACTGAAGTCCCTGATAAACTTCCTGAAGTAGTTTGCAAGGCCCAGAAACCTACGGACATCCGTGGTGTTTTTGGGTGCGGGCCATTCCTTGACTACTTCCACCTTTTGTGGGTCCACCTTTAATCCATCCCTTCCAATGATATGCCCCAAGTATCGAAGTTCAGAACGCATGAACTCACACTTGGGTAGCTTAGCAAAGAGTTGCTTCTCTCGCAAGCGAGCGAAGACTTTTTCCAAATGAACATAATGCATGTTTTCATCCTTGCTGAAGATGAGCACATCATCCATTTGACAACAACAAATCCCTCCCGAATGAAATCATGGAAAATTTCATTCATCAGCCGCTGAAAAGTGGCTGGAGCATTCGTTAAACCAGGGGAGCACCAGAAACTCGTACAACCCAAATGGTGTTCTAAATGCTGTCTTTGGGATATCTTCTTCTTTAAGCCGGACCTGGTGGTATCCGCTCAATAAGTCCAGGCTTGAGAAGACCTTGGCTCCTTTGAGCCTATCAAGCAAATCATCAATCCGGGGCAAGGGGTACCTATCCGGAATGGTGATCTGGTTGACAGCTCTATAGTCAATTACCATCCTATAAGTTCCTTCCTTCTTTTTAACAAAAAGAACAGGAGATGCATAAGGTGAGTGACTGGGCCGGATGTGCCCTAATGCGAGAAGCTCATCCACTGTTTTAGTGCACTCTTCCATTTCTAGAGAAGACAAACGATAAGCAGGCTTATTAGGAGGTACAGAGCCAGGTTGTATCCTGATGGTGTGATACACCTGCCTGTGCGGTGGCAATCCTGGCAAACCTTGAGGAAACAAATCACTGTACTCCCTAAGGAGCACCCCCAATTGTTCCGGTTTGCCCTTCAACACCTCCTCCAGTCCCAAGGATCCCGTGAGCTTACCCGCCGACGACGTTGGGTCCTCCTCCTCCCCCTCCAGTATTCCCTCTTCCTCCCCATCCACTTGGGGTTCCGAGAATAATTCCGGGACCGGCCCGCCCTGGGTACCCGGTCCCGTGGAGTTGGTTGAGGAGATGTGAAATTCGTCGTCGGAGGGATCGAGCCCGTTTTCCTCCCGGGATGACTCCTGCTCATCCCATGCATACTCTTCAGGTCTCATGACAACATTTAACAGACAAAGTCTCCATTGATCTACTTTGTTCTTCCCCTTCCTCACTATGTTCATACCCCATTACAACGTGCAGGGTAAGACTTTCCTGTGAGGGTCCAACGTTACCCACTTCCCTTGATGTTTTATTTGTGCTTTCCCAACCCCAACACTGACTGTGGCTTCCCTGGGAGACATCTAGTCCTGACCCAAAATGAGATCCACTCCCTCCATGATAGAATCACATACAAAGAAAGTATGGCGGGTGACTACCGAAGGGGTGAACCTAACACTAAGGTCAACCTTCCCCTTGGTTTCAGACAAGGACCCATCTGCAAGGACTACTATTGTTGCTTCCCTGTGATACCGAAGCCCTTGTAGTACTTTGCCTCCGACAAAGGAATGGGTAGCCCCAGTGTCCATGAGTGCACGAAACTCCATGCCTCGAACAGTAACGGCAAAAGTCAGGTTGAGTGGTGAGAGATTTCCCACATGCCCTACATGACAAGATGGTTGTGGCATGACACATGCAAGCACAAATGAAAAAGGAAATATTCCTGCCTTGCCCGAGAACATAAATTGTTCTCCCCTACATCCCCGAGCAAGAACTTTTAGTTTGGCCTTTATCCTGTACTCTAAGAAAAACCTCCTGCTTTTCCAGGCTTTTTGACTAATAACAAAGCAGGCACCAAGGCTGGGATCATGTTTTCTCTTTGCAAAGAAATCATGCAAGCAAGCCTCTACACAATTTTTCTTAGGTACTACCAACTCCAAGGGTTCAGAGAGTGAAGACAAATAGGCCAAACAATGGGGATCCATGACCCTTGCGAGTCAAGTTTTGGGTTTCCCCTTCCCTTTCCCCTTCCACTTCCCTCTTCCCTTTCCTTTTCCTTGCCAATTACCTTGCCCTTGAGGTGGTGGAAGCCCTCCTTGCACTGGTGCCACCACTGGTGGGGCTTGTGGTGCAGAGGGAAAATAACCCGATTGAAAAACTGGTGGTTGGAACCCTCCCGCTTTAGCTTTAGCAGCCAACCACTCCCTTGTCAACTGACATTGCCATGCTTCATGGCCCAACTGTTTGCAAAAGTAACACTCCCTATTAGCGGGGATGACCTTTCGAGAGTCCAATTTTCCCTTCCCTTCCCTGGTGCACCAGGGGGTCCTCTGTAAAGTTATCCGAATTGTTTGCACCGATGAAAGTGCCAGTGTGGCCCGAGCGCCACACCGTATGTACTAGCGCGAAGCCTATAGAGGCTACGCCTAGCCTAATGTACCGCTTGGCATCCGACGGGGCTAACCCTGGCGGAGTCTGCCTGCCGCGCGCTACATTCTCCCCCTCCTAGGTGACCGAGCTCCCGGGAGGCCTGCCAAAGCAAGCCACAGTCACAGGCAGAGGCGTATAGAAGGTCACTGCCACACTTCTATACATCACACTTTGAGCCGGCGAGTCTCCTCCAGACACCAGACCGCAGCCTGGGTGTACACTTGCCTGAGGTATCTCTATGGTACGCCTAGACCAGAATCCCGCAATGACGGGGCCCAAAGGGCAGTCGTCGGCGTGAACAAATGTACACTCCACGTGTACAGGTTCCCATGAAGAAGCAGTGAAGTTGCTAGCTTCAGGGCGGATAGTAGGGGCCGGGGCTGGACGACACTTAGCCACCAAGTCAGGGGACGTTCTGTGATCACGCGAACGTATGGGTAAACCACGACCCCCCCCCCCCCCCGGTGACGCAGCTTGACAGGCTCGTGCTGCTGTGTTTCCCCTAGTCAACCTGCCCACGACGGCGTGCCCTGCCTCGTGGTGCCCGTGCGTTGACTGTGTCCCAGTATCCCTTTACAACATTGGGAGCATTTGTCAAATTCCGTTCCTCTTCCCAGGTGTCATGCTCTGACGAGTAACCCTTCCAGCGAACAAGGTACTCATACTTGGGACGGCCACGTGAATTGACACGACGGTGGTCCATTAAGGCTTCCACCTCGTACTCATCTTCCCCCTCCAGCACCTCTGCAGGTGGTGGGGGTTGCATCGAACCATCCCGCCGGTTGGAGACATGAAAGACATCATGAATCCTCCATCGTGCCGGGAGGTCAAGCTCATAAGCTTGGGTACCCACCCGTTTCACGACTTGGAACGGCCCCACCCAACGCGGGAGGAGCTTGGGCGTGCCCACCTTGAAACGGAGGTTCTTTGAGGAGAGGAGGACCCAGTCTTCCACACCAAATTGAACGTCCCTTCGTTTGGTGTTGGCATACTGCGTTTGTCTCGCAGTGGCCACCCGATGGGTCATCCTGGCCTCATTGATGAGGCGTTGCATGCCCTGAACAAAGTCAGACGCACCAGGTACCCGTCTATTGGGGAGAATCGCGACTGGCAGGTGGGGGTGAAACCCGTAGTTCAGCAAGAACGGCGAGGATCCCGTGGACTCGTGATCGCAATTATTGATCGCGAATTCTGCACAGACCAACTTCTCATCCCAATCATCCTGGGACTTGGCCACATACATGCGTAGCATGTCCTCGAGCACTCGATTCACTCGCTCAGTCTGCCCATCCGTTTGCGGATGGTAGGCTGTTGACATGGCTTGTCGAGTCCCAATGGATTGACACAAAGCTCTATCAAAGTGGCTGGTGAAGAGCTTATCTCTATCGGACACCACCACTTGGGGAACACCATGCAACTTCCACACATTGTCAACGTACAGCTTAGCCGTCTGCTCAGCCGTAGCCTTGGTGGTTGTGGGCATTAGATGCACCATCTTGGTCAGCTTATCCACTACGACGAAAATGGCATCATGACCCTTGCCTGTTCCAGGCAGTTGGGTAATGAAATCCATAGTCACCGTGTGCCAAGGATTCAGCGGCAACTGTAAAGGTTGCAGCAACCCCGCAGGCAAAGTGTTCCGAGCCTTGTTCTTCTGACACAAGTGGCACGTTAGCACGTAACGTTCGATGTCAGCAAGTATGGTAGGCCACCAATAATGGCGCCTTACCAGGGCCAAGGTTTTCTTCACTCCTTGATGGCCAGCATACGGGCTATCATGCAGTTCCTTGAGGATGTGAGCTCGCAGCCCGAAAGCATCCGGAACCACGGCCTTCCCCTCCCTCAGAAGGAAGCCGTCAAAGTCTAGCAGACCTTCAACATTCTGCTTATCTTGGAACCATGGGTCTTGAGTATAACCCTGGACAAATTTGTCCTTCCAAGACAGAGCAACCCCGGCCGCAGCACTCCCCTCCCCCGCAGAGCGGATAGTGCCAACCAAGGCACAAAGAGAGAGCGTTGGCAGACAACGGTGCGCCGGGTGCGAACACCCACCAATCACCACGCCATTGATGATTGGACAAGGAGCCTCATAGTCGGACGGATGCCGACTCAGAGCGTCAGCCACCACATTGGACGTTCCGGGGGCATAGTCCATGCGAAAATTGAACCTCGAAAGGAACTCTGCCCACCTGGTTTGCCGTCTACTTAAAGTATGCAAAGTGTCCAAATAAGTGATAGCCTTGTGGTCCGTGACTACATGAAACTCAGGGGCCCCCTCTAGGTAGCACCTCCAGACTGTCAATGCATGCACCACAGCTAGAAGTTCTTGCTCCCCAGTAGGATAGTTAACCTGAGCGGGAGTCAAGCGACGACTCTCGTAGGCAACTGGGCGACCCTCCTGGTACAACACGGCCCCCAACCCTGCCAAAGACGCATCGCAATGGACCTCAAACGGCTTTGAGAAGTCAGGATACGCTAAGCAAGGTGCATGTGTCAAGGCATGTTTAATCTCGGTAAACGCCCGAACACACCCAGCACTCCATACCCAGGTCACACCTTGGCGTAGGAGTCTGTACAGTGGCGATGCAAGTGCTGCAAAACTGCGAACAAACTTGCGAAAGTAAGTTGCCAGCCCCGGGAAAGACCGCAACTCGCCAACATTCTTCGGTGTGCTCCAATTAGCAACTGAAGCCACCTTACGTGGGTCCACTTTAATCCCATCTGCTGAGACTAAATGGCCCAAGTACTCCAGCTCATCCTTGGCGAAAGAGCACTTCTTTAGGTTAGCATACAACTTATGCTGCCGCAACAGTTCAAGGACTTTGCGGAGATGCTCCCTATGCTCTTCAATGGACTTGCTGTAGATGAGGATGTCATCAAGGTACACGAGCACAAACTTGTGCAGGTAAGGAGCAAAGATAGCATTCATGGCAGTTTGAAACGTGGCCGGGGCATTAGTCAGCCCAAATGGCAAAACCCGCCACTCGAACAACCCCGCGGGTGTTCTGAAAGCTGTCTTTGGCATATCCTCATCTGTGATCCGGATCTGGTGATAGCCAGACGTGAGGTCAAGACTAGAGAACACTGTAGAACCCTGCAGTTGATCAAGAGTATCATCGATACGAGGCATCGGATACCTGTTCTTGACCGTTTGTCGATTCAAAGCTCGGTAATCAATGACCATCCGGAGGCTTCCATCCTTCTTTTGCACAAAAAGAATGGGCGCACCATAGGGTGATGTAGACGGCTGTATATACCCTTTGTCCAACAATAGCTTTGTCTGGCGTAACGCCTCATCATACTCTAAGCGTGAAAGCCGGTACAACGGACGAGACGGTGGACGAGCAAGTGGGTCGCTCAAGGGTATAGTGTGTCTAACGCCTTGCCTCTCAGGCGGAAGGTGCGGGACATCTTCATGGAAAACATCTTGGAATTCACTGAGTATGTCAACATCAGGAGAGTTAGGAGAAGGGATGGAGACATTCGGATCGGTAGATAGATCGGTTACAATTGCCAGAAAGGACTGACAGCCCTTTCTGCTTAACCTTCTAGCCTGCACTGCAGACAAAACCAATCTAGGCACATCCTCCACTTCTGAACCCTTCAAAGGCCTCTCCTCCTTAGGCGGGCAACGCAAAACGAACGGCTTGTTCTTTCTTGTATACCCCCTAACGGTGTCCTCTTCAAACATGAGATTTGCACGGAATGTCTTTAATCAGGGAGTCCCCAACAGCACATTCCAATCCATGGCAAAGTCTAGCACAAGACACGACACCTTAGCAAACTGTACCCCCTGGATGACAATGTCTATGACAGCACATCCGATGTGGTTTACAGTTCTCCCGTCAGCCAACTTAATGCTTAAAGAATCCCCCTTCGGCGGCACAATCTCCAAGTGAAGGGCTTTAGCAAAGTCTGCACTGACCACATTGCAAGAAGCTCCAGAGTCCAGCATCGCCGTGGCCTTGCTCCCCTGCACTTCGGCAGGAAACACCATCACAAGCTGTGACACGGCTTCTTGACAAGCAAATGCATGAATAGACGTCAAACATGCAGGGCCTACATCGCCAAGCGAAGGCCCACACCTTCAAGCATTAGAAGGTCCCGCGCCGGGGCTTGTCTTCTTGCCAGAAGACCCCTTCTTGAGAGGGCATTCGAATGCAAAATGGCCGGGCTTGTTGCATTCGAAACAGATGCCAGAGGCCAGCTTCCCAGCCGCCTCCCGCCTGTCCTGGCTTAGGCCGTACTTCTTCTGAAGTTTGCCCAAGTGGCGTGTGGCTCCCTTGGGATGGTTATGGGCGGGACGCTTGGTCCCACGGTCCCGAGGTACTTCTCCCTCCTCGCGGTCCCCATAGACCTTCTCCTTTCCCTTGGAGACACCTGAAAGCATAGCCAACAAAGATTCAGCCTCTTTGGCAGCCTTCACCACCGCCTCCACATTGCTCATCTCACGCCTTACCGAGGCATCCTTCATAATGAGTTCAAGTAGAGCGGGTTTTAGGCCAGCCCGAAAAGCTGCACAAGCTTCAGGCCCAGTTATTGGATATGTGACTGCCTCAACTGTTATTGCCCTAAAGGCAGTATAGTATTGAGCCACTGTTCCAGATTGTTTAAGTTGCGCCAAACGATATCGCACGGTGTCTTCCACTGACATATCGACAAAGTTGGCCAACAATTCAGCTTTGAACAAATCAAAGTCTTTCACATCCTTGCCATGCAAAGCCAAAGACTTTTTAATCAAAGCCCATTGTTCAGCTGCTTTCCCAGAAAGACACAAGGATGCGTGATCTACAAGCGTGTCAGGAGTGAGCTGCAACAACGCCGCGTATGCCGCAAACTGCTCGAACCAAGTTGTTATCTTAGTCCCATCCTTGCTTCCATTAAAAATAGGCGCTGGAGGCCTCGTTTTAGGAGCAACGAAAGGCATAGGCGAGGGAGACGAACCTTGTCCCCCCCCCCCCCCCCCCCCGACCCTTGCAGCAAACGCATAATCGCGTCCATCTTGCCGTCCAGGCTGCCAACTTGGGTTCCCAAAGACCCAATATCAGTGTTAAGAGCTTGGACAGACGACTCTATGCTGGTCACCCTTCGAAGAATTCTGTCGTGTAGGACATGACTCGGGATCCGAGCATAAAAAGCGCGCGCCGCAGCACACCAAAGCCAATACCTCCACACAACTTTTGCCCAAATAGTGGAAGCTTCCACTAAGTCTTTGGAACATTGTGCGAGGCCTAGGCCATCGTCGCCCTCAGAGGACGGGTGCCGAACTGAATCGGCACACTCCGTCATAAGTGCCCGAGCCTCTTTCAAATTGTTGATGACTTCAACAATGCCGAGCCTTGCCCACTCAAGAGCTTCCTCAGCAGTCTCAAAGTCAAAAGCCTTGGAAAGCAAGCCCTTCGAGTCATAACCCGAAGTCGAATCGACCGGGTCAACACCCTCTGGAATATCTGGCACCTCAATATCCAACTCTTTCAGATATGAATAATAAGGTCTAGTATTTCCAGGGTATGGGAGCCTCCTTAGCGTGTATCGAGGAGGTTTGCCCACCAAAGGGACGAGGTCGGTCGGGATCGGCGGCAAAACGAGAGCCATTAAACCCAAACAAGGGAGCGCAACCCCAAACCGAAAAGCGAAGATGCTTAAAAAAAATTGTCAAGCCAATCAAAGCAGAAGTGACCGATATGGGCCACCAAATGTAAAGTTATCCGAATTGTTTGCACCGATGAAAAGTGCCAGTGTGGCCCGAGCGCCACACCATATGTACTAGCGCGAAGCCTATAGAGGCTACGCCTAGCCTAATGTACCGCTTGGCATCCGACGGGGCTAACCCTGGCGGAGTCTGCCTGCCGCGCGCTACATCCTCCAACAGCTCCCCAGAAGGGTGGTGGCCCTTGAACTTCCTCTGGGATGTGAGCTGCACCAAGATTGGTGTGGAAGTTTGATAGTGTCCTCCTCTTGGGGGGACCTCCCTGTGCATCCCCATGGGCACTCTTGAAACCACCTTCATACTTGACCACAAAAGAGCACACGTCATCCAGGTCTGTGAAGGGTTTTCCTGTCCCGGGGTTGATGGTACTGGCCAATCTTAGCTGCACATTCAGACCCTTCATGAATAAGTGTAGCTTGTCCTGCTCTACCATTTCATATTCTACCTCAATATCCGAAAGCAAAGCAACAAATCTTTCAATGTACCTCTCTACACTTTCATTTCCCTGGTAGATTTTGTCAAGCTTTTGTCGTGCCATTGCTACTGTGTCAGTGGCATCATATCTTTTAGACATAAAAGCTTTAAAGTCTTCCCACTCTATAGCATCTTCCTCTCCTCCCTCTTTTTCCCACTTACGCACAAAAGCATCCCACACTTTAAGTGGCCTTTCCTCTAAGTTTTGAACTGCAAGAGCAACCCACTTAGCATCAGGCACGTTAGTGAGTTTAGCATATGATGCCATTTTCCGTGCAAAAAACATGAAACTTCCTCTTTTTCCATTAAACAGAGAAGGAGGGGCACCACGCACTTGCACCGGTTTTGGGATCGGTGCTTGGGCCTCAGCCAGCCGAGCCTCCAACTTTTGTTCGACCAACGTGTTAACGTATTCTTCAATATCATCCTTTGTCAAAGATCGTTTCTTCCTACGGCTATCCGATCCCTCCGTTGTAGGGGCGATCGGTTCCATGGAATCCACGTCTTCTTCCAACAAGTCCGTTACCTCAAATCCTTCCCGCAAAGAACCTTCCAAAAGGCTTCGGTCGTCTTCAGAAAGGTTTTTAGACCTATCTGATGTCACCGAGCTCATCTACGAGGGGCATCCCAAAGTTTTTCAATTGCATCGGCATCTGCCAACTTCCAACAACTTGATCGAAAACCACAAAGGATTGATAACGGCTTTCGCCGATACCAAATGTAATAACTCAGCGGAATTTATGAGGAAGTAAGGCAGGAAGGGAGCAAGGGACAAGGCGCGACACGAGGTCCGTCACTTGGGACAAGCAAGCGTTTACAAGAACCACCCCACCACACAGCTTACCCTTGTGGTTTCTCCAGTTCTGTCCTCTCGTGTTAATCTACTCGGCACGCGGGTTCCTAGCCAGGGGACGCCTATGATTCGAACTCGGCCCATGTACGACTTATGTCCCTCTATCCTTCGTGAGAGCCCTAGATCGTCCACTCGTTGGCGTGCGAACGGTGACAACTATTGTCATCAAACACACGCAATGACGGAGTGCCAACTATGCATGGCGTAAGCAACCATCACCGACGGAAGGTGCTACTCTCGTTCGAGCGGCTAACCACGTGGCTCCCACGGGCGTGCAGTATGGCGCCAAAGGGCGTCTCCCGCAAATGTCCCGAAATGCTCGGAAATCCTCGCATTCCGTTACATTATCCCCCCCTTAGTCCTTTGCATGTCCTCATGCAAATCCACTCGAGGATTTTCACTGAGAAGAACAACCAGAGAAACCGGTAAACTGGACGGCCCAATCCTCCAACTGCCGTCTGACCCCTGCCGAATTGGTGGTTCATGGGGTCCCCACTTCCAATGTATCATATCTCCAAGTAAACACTTCCTTGCCATTTATTATTTTTTTAATGGCTTTTCTAGTACACAAGGTAGACTTGCGTCTAATCTTATTCGAAGAACAAACATGAAGAAATAAACGTGCAAACATGAAAAACAAGTGTACTAATGATTTCCTGGGGTGTCAGGTCCTACGCAATAGAGTTCAGGGCACTATTTCCATGAGTTGCACTCCCAAGATTGATGCTCTTGTGGAAAAGTTTGGCGCTGCTGATGACGGGCGTGTGGTTGATACCCCCATGTCTAAGGACTTCGTGACTAGCAGCAGACCCGAGTCCTCAGATGGTATGTCACATGGGGCAGGTACCCCTCTGCCACCTGGTCATCGATACTGCGAGTTGATTGGATCGTTACTATACATTGCCAATACGACCCGGCCTGACATTTCTCAGGCTGTTGGAGTGTTGTCAAGGTATAGAATGACACCCAATACCTCACACTGGAATGAGGCCATTTGAGTGCTGAAGTACTTGAGAGATACCAGAGAATTAGCTCTTACTCTGGGTGGAAAGGGGCCTGAGCTAGAAGGCTATGTTGATGCCGACTATGCTGGGGACCTGGACCTCAGGTATTCCACCACTGGCTATGTTCTATCAGTCTATGGTAGTGCCGTGGTTTGGGGAAGCAAGAAGCAGAGCTCAGTTGCTACCTCAACTGTGCAAGCCGAGTTTATGGCAGCCGGCCATATTGTGAAGGAAACCAACTGGCTTAGGGGCTTCTTGGAAGAGATAGGGGCTGCACCTTGGAGGGTCAAAATTTTCTGTGACAACCAAGGATGCATTTCCAATTTACGGAACCCCCTTTATTCCAAATTCACAAAGCATGTCGCAGTAAGCTTCCACTATGCTAGGGAAGCTATGGCACTTGGGCAGGTAGATATCCTCTATGTAGAATCTGCTCGAAATGTGGCTGACATTATGACCAAGCCACTTGCTAAGCCCGTGTTTGTTGGTCATCGTGATTCACTAGGTTTGAGAAGATACACATAAAGCATGCAGGCAAGGAGAAGTGTTGAGTTCTGAACATTACAATTGAATGCCTTGTATGTGATTACACTACTATTATTGTTATATTATAATGGTGAATTTGTGCTTTTCCCTCAGAAGAGTAATAGTGGTCTAATTTCTGATGATCAACAGGCTGGAACAAGTAGGAGAATGAGTAATCTGTGGCTGAACTCTGAGTTCTGCCTTTCGATCTAGGCTAGTTCCACTCAGTAAGGTGTAACGAGGTACTCTGACACGTTTTGTTTAGAAAGACTTATGATGCCGGCTCGAAAGGATGAGGCACTTGATTGGGACTACAAGAGCACTACGGGTGCTTGTCTGTAAACTGTGGCCAATCAGTCCTTATACACATCCGGTTACTGCCTGTTCTCCGTCGCACAACAGGAGTACCGGCGACTCAGCACCCTTCGTGCCGGGGTCATACAGGGTAACTAGAGATTGAATGGGAAATGCCTCGTTGATAGCGTATTAGGAAGAAGCCTAGGTAATGTTATTAAGAATTGCTAATGTTTGAACTTATCGGACAAAGTAATGCAGACTATCAGTAAATGCGCGGGACCAAGTAGTTTGTGTTATCGAGTGATGTGAGCAAGCAATAGCAATGTAATGACTTGATTGGGACTACAAGAGCACTACGGGTGCTTGTCTGTTAACTGTTGCCAATCAGTCCTTATACACATCCGCTTGCTGCCTGTTCTCCGTCACACAACAGGAGTACCGGCGACTAAGCACCCTTCGTGCCCGGGTCATACAGGAATACCCCAAGCCCCTAACCTCACAATTATAAACCTTATAAGGTATGGTTCACCAAAGCAAGCCGATACATTATCTCGGAAAGCCAATCCTAGAATACACCAAGCGGTGGATTCATAAGCTCTTTTCGTAGGTGGTGACACGCCCCTAACTGTGATGGGCATCACAACACATGACCTTCTGCCCCAATCACATGAACAATTGTTCACATGATGAATCATCACATACAATGCTCTCACTTCCAACAGTCTTTGTTTTCGCCTGGGATTATACACAGTGAGGACCAGTGTCTAACTCAAGCCGACCCCTGCAGCACTCTCATGCCCGTAAATCAAGGTCACAAACCACAATGATGCCATAGCCGTATTTTACCTGGACGTAGGATTAGCACGGAGTGTCAAAGAAGGGGGGGGGGAGGGGGGAAAGCGGGTAGGAGGGTGGAGGAAGAGGGGAGGGAGGGTGGGAGGGAGGGAGAAGGGTGAGGGAGGAAGGGGGGAGGGTAAGACGGGAGGGGCAAGGGGGAGGGAGGGAGGGGAGAAGGGGGAAGAGGGAGGAGGGGACAGAACTTGGAGGGGGGGGCAAGGGGGCAGAGAGAGAAGGGGGAAGGGAGGGGGGATTAGAGAGGGGCAGAGGAGAGAAGAAGGGAAGGGAGGAGCAGAAGGGAGGAGGGAAAGAAGGAGGGCGGGGAAAAGGGTAAGAGGGAGGGAGGGAGGGAGGGGGATGGGTGAGGGAAAGTGAGGGGGGAAATAAGGAGACGGGGCCTTATAGCTTGCACAGAAATAACAGGGCATCCGCAACGTCGAATGCCCAAATCATATATGAAGACGCATACCATTTCACATGGCCGGATGTTGTACGGATCTGTCATGGACTCAAGCAGGCATCCATGGCTTGGCATACCCACAATAAGAACGAGGGGCAAGCCAATATGTGGGCTTGGCATACCCACAAGAAGTTGTGGATAGGTTGTGTGCAAGAGCGATGCAGGAGTGCATGTTTAGATTTCAGAGATCTCTAGTTGGAATCTATAAAGTGGAGAGAAGGTTTGCGTTCTCGTTTATGTAGATGATCTGCTGATATACTTCATGGGAGGCAGTGATATGAGTTGCTCCAGCAAGAACTGCGGCAGGACTTCAAGATCATGATCTTTGGAAAAATGAAAATTTTGTGATAATTACATAAGGGGAAATCACCCCTCGCACCACAGAAGCCAGCGCTACTGGCATCCCCCGCACCACAGAAGCCAGCGCTGCTGGCATAGCAACAGTCACCCCCGTAACCTAAACTCGAACGCCCACCCCCCCATAGGGTAATCGCGCCGCCAACTGCCGCCCAACACCCCGGGCAATCGCAAAGCTGATGCGCCGATGCGTAGAAAACCAGACAAGGTCTTCATGCACAACTAGCGCCTGATTAACCATGCCTTGGAGCCGCTTTAGGAACTCCTCCGCCGCCGAATCCAACCCCCCCAATGTCTCAAATGCAAAGGGGCGGAAAACGACACGGGGGGGCTGTCTGAGGAGAACCTCCCGGTACGAGGCCAGCTTGCCAGCCGCAGCCCGCGCCGCAGCCCCCCCCCCCCCCCCCCGGCAGAAAGGCCCCACCACCAGCCAAATTAGAGGCGGCAAGTGGAGAGGTTCCCACCACATCAACATAGAGATCCCGGCCCCCATCCCAATCAAGAAAGATCAAGTCCGGCCGACGCGTCTCAAAACCCACAACCCGAACCGGAAGTGGCGGTTCCCGGGTGACGACCGCCTCCACCTCCTTCCCTACCCGAAACAACATATCCCGCACCGCGTTATGGCGATAGGTGACCGCCACCCCGCGACCGACCCTGCATTGGACCGCGTGGTCCCCAAACCGATCCATGTCCTGACCACACCGGGGACATGGAGCCCCCCCTGGGAACATGGGAATGAGGAGCTGATACCGAAGCCGACACCGGAACTCGATGTTGACCATCTGAGGAGCTGATACCGAAGCCGACACCGGAACTCGATGTTGACCATGACCTGGCCCATGCGCTCCACCGGGAGTGCTTGGAGCCACCCCGAGGCATGAGGGCGGGCCGCCGAGTCCAGGACCTGAATGAGACGTTCCTGAGCGGGCAACGCGAGTAGGGTTCGCCGACGAATGTTTGAAAGAAGCTCACCCAGCTTGCGTTGGACATCTGTATCAAGGAACGCCTCATCGAGAAGCTCCCAATCGAAATCTGGGCAAACGTCAAGGAAAGACAAGCGCGCCTCCTCAACGGCCCTAGACACGGGCACCTCCCAACCCGCCAGGACCTCTTCCTGGACGCGTTGGGTCTGCAGGACGGAAGCTAAGAAGGCCACTGGCAAGATGTCCTCAGCCCTAACAATCCCCAAGCCCCCAGCTGAAAGGGGTAGGGCGGCTATCTCCGCCTGCAGAGAGCCGAAGCCCGGCCCCCCCGCCACCACAATGCGCCGGAGGGAGGAACGAACGGCGTCATCGAAGACAGCTACGCCCTCCGCAACCGCACGGGTAGGAGAACAGCGCAATACATGCACCATCCTGCACAAGCCCATGCAAGCACGGAGCAACAAGAGCTCCACCTGCGGGTCGTCGAGCAGAGCCACCTTAAATGTTCGTAAGGCCCCTACAACACCCCCTCTGGAACAAAACAAGGGGGGAGAAGTAATGTCCTCCCCATCAAGGACCTCCAAAGGATCCCTAGGTGGAAACAATGTCTGGACTTCATCCGCCGTGCTAGCCGTGAAGGGAGCCACAGCACTAGGCTGAAGATGACGGACAGCCGCCCCAAAATGCCCCTCACTAACCAGCCTCTTGACTTTATCCCGAACCCGGTCCTCAGCATTGAGAGGACCAGACCTGAAAAGGGATGGAGAAGGAGCCATAAGCAATTCGTGGATGACGTCATCATAATGGCCCGACGACCACAGCTCCGCTCTCCGCCGAATGAGATTATCGGACGCGGTAGCCCGCCCTCGACCGGAGGGCTGGCCAACGCAATCCCGACCCTCAAGGTGGAGGCCATGTGTCCCCAACAGACAAGTGGGTAACAACAGCAAACGGACCCATGCCTCTACGGCATTTGTGGACACAACGTCCGTAAGGGCCAACCGTAGTAACTCAGCCCACACAAGACGAACACTCCTAGGGATGTTCCGGAAGGTCGGCTGACCCTTCGAGAATACCCTGTAAAGAGTTTCAATGGTGCACAACCCCGAAGCAGGAGGAAGGCTAGGAAGAGGCCCTCTCAAAGCGCCGCCAGCGGCGAAAACGCCCCCAGGGCCAGGGGTCCCCATATCCAAGGACGCATTTTTGCACCCAGCAAGGGGAACCCCTCGGACAGGAGCACAAGGGTTGAGAGAAGCTTGTAGAGGCAGGCCATCCTCATGAAACCCCGGAAAGAGGTGCCGGAACTGTCCGGCATCATCACCGCGAGGGTCCCCCCAAAAGGAGTAACAAGCCCCATCCACCGAGTGACATTGCCGCCGGCCAAACGCATGAGAACGCAAACAATGCCAACAGAGCCAACGGCGGGTTTGAGAGAACAGAAGAACGAGCTGAGCACGGAGAGGGCCAGAGGCCAGATGCCTCCCCCACAGGGCCCGATGTCCGATGTCCAAAAAATGCTTGTTGTGCAGGTGCTGGACCACACCGTCCGCACTCTTAAAACAAGCGGCCCGACAAGAATCAGATCCCACCAGAGGGCAACGGTAGCCCTCAATGCTGTGATCAACGAACGACATGTGCAATAGCAGAGTTCATTGGGACTCCACAAGCAGAGGAGGGGAAAATGGATGCCAGGGAATACCCCCGGAAACCGAAGAGAGACCTTGACTGGGGAAGAAAGACCACCCACCGAGGCGTCGAATGAAGAGATGGCGTCCCAATAAAATGAAATGCAGGTGCCGAAAGGGCACGGCTGCTTGAGTAGAAAGACCAAAGAAGAAGGAAGAATATCCAAGCCAACGAGGCTCCAAATGATAAGAGACCGCCCAACGAGGCGATGAATGCAAAAAAGAAAAGAACGGAACAGAAGGCGGCGAAGACAAAATGACAAGAAGAATAAAATAGAAGCTGTAGACGGAAAGCGGCGAGACCAAAGCCAAGCGGAGGGAGCGCAAGCAGAGCCGAGTCTAGGAAGGCACAACCCGCCTCACTGAACGAAAAAGGATGAAGAAATATTGCAATAAAATAGACCAGCCAAGAAACAAGGCGTCACCGTGGAAACAACACCCTGTAGACCCTGGGTAGCCGTTCGGCCTGTATCATACCAGACCATAAGCGTCGCAACCCCGGCCCAGCGCTCTAGAAAACCCCAACAAAATTGGGAGAGCCCGGCTCCCAGGATCTACAAAGTGGTAGAGGACGTGGAAAGTGTGTGGAATCCTGAAATTGGTAAGAAGAGTCCAACCGAGACTCCCGGAACGAAGGGAAAACGCCGACCGTGGCAGAAGATGGAATGAAAAGGATATCTTTGGTCGACACAGACCAAAAACACAACGGCGGTCCAGGGACTTGTGGAAGGACACGCAAGAAAGGACACTTCGCAAGCTGTGGAAGGCCTCGTCTGGTAGGGCACTTGCGTAGCTAGTGTGGCTTGCGGACTTACTCTTATTCTTAAGTATATCAAGTATGTCAAGTAAGTGTACTCTTGTACTCTTGTAAAATTTCACTAACATATTTCACTGTCAATGTTTTTCATATTTCCATATCATTGTCCAAACTTTCAGATCGTACAGACTGCAAAAAATTTTCCGGGTTGTCAGGCTCAAGTGAACAGGGATCTGGAAACCAACGTGTTCTCCAGTATACTTCACCATGACGTAATGATTAGTATTCAATGTTGATTGCATCCTAAATCTGATACTCCGCTGGAGAAGTTTGGGCTCACTGAGAGAGTCACCAAATGTTCGCTGGGCAGAATCATATGCAGGAGGACAACTTGCGTCCTGGTGCTACCGCTACGTGTTCAGGAAAGCTGTTGAAACTGCGCTGTAACAATTAACGAGGGCAGTCAACGCCCGAAAGTTCGGCAGCATCCTCACAACATGCATCCGGATGCCACAAGGTATATTTCACCTTTTTTTTTTTTTTTTTTTTTTTTTTTTTTTTTTTTCTGAGGTAAGAAGCGGTAATGGCAACGAAACGCATATACTCGAATAATGTGCTCTTGCTCGCCCTCCATAAGCTACCAATGGACTCTTTTTGAAGAACGGGGATGCAATGGGAACTTGCTGTTTGTTCCCATTCGACGATCTGAGCAAGGTTCACTCGCCTGCAAAACACAAACACATGCCATTCCACACGTCTGCTCAGACCTTCATAGACGATGTGATGACACAAAGAACTGCATGAGTCCCACCAAAGGTGTTGTGATTTCACGATTGGGGATAGCTATATAGATATATCCCCAATTGTGGATAGCTAAACCCCAATCCTACGGGGGATCAGGTGCTCAACAACATTCATATCTGCAGCGACAAGTATATATGTTGATACATATTTACAATTGCCAGCTACGAAGTGTTCAAAAGTGTTGTGCTACGTAATTAACCCTTCCGGCCCGAATGCCATGTACCAGTGGGCGGCGACCCTTCCGAATCCCAATGATGACAGCATGAAACGTTGTGAACAAACTTACTCAACATCCACCACAACAATTGGGCTCCCAACAGACATGTATCTCAGCCAGCTGCCAGTTTCGTATGAACACTGCTATAGCTACCAACACACTGAGCTTTTGTGTAAGATGAAATGTTGCAGACCACATGGGGTTCTACGTCCTGAAGCGACGCTGCCACCCAGGTGGAAGCACACAGTGCGTCAGGGGTTTAAAATGGTGCAGCATCATAGAGTTGGGCAACTACGCGTTCCGTACGTACGCGTACGTACAAAAAGCGTAGAAAAATCGTACGTAGATGGGATCTAACTACGCATGCCTACGCTTGTTGTTTTCATGTTTTTGAGGGATTCTGCGCTATTTATGTCATTGAAAACATAGTCTATAATAAAATCTTTATTCATAGCCGCGTTTCGTGTGTTCATGGACTCTTTTCGGTAGTTATGAAATCCAATTATGCTTATCCGACCTGGCAGAAGTACACCGGACTTCTGCCGTACTGCAGTACAAAAGTACTGTGTTGTATAAAATTGCGGTTTTTTGTTTTCTTTGACAAGTTTTTTTATTTTTTATGGGATGAAAGGCATTAACTTTGATAGAAACAACCTCGACAGTGTCTGACTGGACATGCAAAGCGAAAAATAATTAAGTTTTTCCATGTGCCAACAGGCCACATTCTGGTACAAAAGTGGATGAAGATGGACGAATTTCTATGAACTACGCCGGGCAATATTAACCACTAGGATGTCCTTGATCGAATGGTGCAGTCTGCCGCGATCTACGTGACCTACTTACGCCTACGCGTAGCAAATACGTACGTAGATCGGCAAAAACCGTAGAAAATGCCAACTCTAGCAGCATGGGGCCGGCATGGGGGTAGGGCCACTAGTGCACTCTCGTCCCATCCTGCAGGACCGAAATGGGCTCGACCAATATCCCGTCCATTCTTGGCTGCTCTGCACCGGTCCCAACTTGTCAAGTCCTATCCCCGTCCCACCTTCTCCAACACGGTATAGACACATCTAATCAGTGGCCCATTGTTTCCCGTTTTTGACCATCCTACTCCGCCCCGCATGGTGCGAGTCCCATAGAGGTGCTATATATGGGCCTACCCGTGCATGGACGGGAGGCCACCCGTCCAAACTATACAGACTCTGTCGGGTCACAGTGTGACCCTGCCCAATCCCGGCCCAATATACGGTGCATACAATTGTAGGCCACCACGACAAAAGTCAGCACCGAGTGCTTCAACCTAATGAGACCCACTTGCCTGCCCATCTGCTGCCTGAGGTCCGTAATTGGGAATGCACAACCCATGCGCAGCCTGGTGCGCTAAACATCACGAATGAAAAGCCAAATCGCAGAAAATTTAACTGACGTTACTGGCCATGCTTTCCCCGCCAATGCGTGTCAATCTTCCAGCGATAATGCATGCACATATAATTGGGGGCTTACACTGCCACATGAAAGTTTGCTGCCTGAACCGAAGCCAGCAAAGACACATCTGAACCGATATCTTTGTGTGTCCTCTTTCTTCTCTATCAAACCCCCGGCCCCTTCTCCCTCAGGATAGATTGCAATATGCTGTCACTTCCATATCAGTGCCCCGGAGTTAATGACCGGAACACTCTTTGCAGCGGACTCGCAAAGCAACATCTTTCCTCGCTTTGTGGCGTGTTCATGCATGTGTTCACGCATATGCATGTAAGTGGTTTAAAGCTTTCAGGCCGTTGAATATCTTTCTTCCTTGTGCAACGTTGTTAACTGCCAAGTTAACTGTGCTGCTAACCCCCTGCTCTTTATTACTTACTTACTTTACCCCAAAATGTGTGTAAGGGTAGGTCTGCCGTCCACGGTTCGCAACAGAAGTTGGGCTACCATGACCCCAACTTCTGGTGTATGGATGGCCTGCCCCTCTCCACAACCTGGCCACCACTGGCCGGCACTTGCACAGCTTTTCCGGCAGTCCCCATGCAGTACTATGCCCTTGTACGTACACGGCATGCGGTGCTTGACCTCATGGGCCAACCTCCGCCGTTTCTGCCCTTCTTCACCTATGTTCTAATTGGGGAACCGCTTCAGTTCCCACAAACTCTGCACGGCCGTCCCCAGGGGCTGTAAAGGAACCTTTTCCTGCTCCCGCCCTTCGTGAAGCCTTTTGGTTTGCAAGGCCCACAACTTCCGGCACAATGTGGCTGATGCCTCTCTATGA
The DNA here is from genome assembly GCA_002005505.1 of Botryococcus braunii. NCBI lineage: Eukaryota > Viridiplantae > Chlorophyta > Trebouxiophyceae > Botryococcus > Botryococcus braunii. The sequence goes on along the minus strand of KV908492.1, from coordinate 119,712 downwards.
CGGCCTGGTACCGCTCTGCGCACAAGGCAGGAGTCGTGGCCATGTTTGCAGGTGAGACCAGTATTCCAGGGACGTTTGTCTGCAGGTCTAAAGCCTCCACATCTAATCCTACTCCTCCTCCATTTCTCCTTCATCTAGAGATCTCCTTCGAAGGAGATGCAGGAATTCCTCCACCTTCTCCTTCCTAGCCTTGGATGCTGAACTATGCAGACCTTTTCACCAACACAATACATTTTATGGCAGTTGGAACGTGAAACCCTGCAAAGATGTGGCTACAGTCATAGATCTTAGACTGTGGATGGTCAGACTGAAGAACTTAGACTGTACACTTAGACTGCAAACGGAATGAGAGACACCTCAGACCGTTGCCATGGTACATCCTGCACGACTGCCACGGACGTAAATTGCAAATTGTGGCTGTGGATGTCCACACCACACGTTGGCTTGCACAGACGCATATCCAGCACTGTGCTTGCCACCTGTACACATTCCATACCTTCTATGTACATCCCACCCAGCGGCGCCACACCTGACTACCTAATGGGGTACAGATGACCAGATGACCAAAACTTGTCACCACAACAAGTCACTCAGAGACCGCCGGCAGTCAAACTTGTGACCAAAACAATTTGGGGGATTGTCATCAGGTCCCCCTCTATAGTACCACGCACCCCCAAAATATCCCACAACGGAAGTCCCTACCCTCACGTGCAGCCTGCACCTCGGGCTCTGCCGGACAAAAGCGCAGCCCAGCTGTCACGCAGGTACAAGGCCTTCTGAGAAGCTATCTCACACATCATGATTTGCGCTAAGAAGCCCCATTCGACAGGGACACCCAGGGATGCTCTCATAAACCGACATGGCTCACATGACATGGTTTCCTCTTGACATCCTCAGTTTCCTCGATGGGAAGCACGTCCCTTCGATAATCCCAGGAAATAGCCTTTGCTTTAAAAATTCAGGCGCTCGCAACGGGGTGGCATATATCTTGTAGCGCTCAGCAGAATTCGAACCCAGGACCTGGGCCTGGCGTGGTACTGCGCTCTATACCCAATAGAGCAACCACGTGTTTGGAGTAAGAGAGGTAATTCTCTCGTATATAAACCGATTGGGACATGGATGCATTCCGCGCGTTCATATCTCCTGCTCGACCTTCTCAAAGAGGCCCTCACCCAGTGGTGGGAGCGTTGGCGGCGTCTGATAAGCTCCCCTGTAATGCCCCGCCTGAGCTGGAGCAGCTCCACCAACATGGAGACACTGCAGGCGTGCACAGAAATCTTGCTTCGATGGGGCCTGGCTGCCGGGAGAGCTAGAGTGTCTGCATCGTCCAGGATCCCCCCCCCCCCCCTCTTCTCCCTTCCCTGGGGAACACAAGCTGTCGTCTCACTTTCGCTGGAATAGAACAGAAAAGGCCACTGGAGCAGGTGACAATTGCATTTACCGCACTAACCAGAACTCTTGTCCAAAGTTTGCGGCAGACAAACGCCTGCAAGTGCTGATAATAAATGAAAAGTTCTTGGAACCAATAAGGCTCAGGCGTCAGCACCAGTCACGACTTTACGAAAAGATCGCAGTGCCCGCTAAATCACACAAATTTTCCAACACAGTCCCAATGTCGTACTTATGCTCACAATGCCCAAATAAACACCCACCAAGTCCCATTTTGTCACAGCAATCACATGCCCACATAGCAAGCACAACTAGACGGTCACCACTTGCCATAAAGTTCAGTGGAACATACTATCTATTAAAATATTCAGTGTCGTGTTGTGCTAAATTATCACCAAGCTCATCCGACAACATGAGCACAACTAGAAAGTCGCATTATCTCGCAGTGATGAGAAAGCTCCCCTACTGCTTTGCACTACTAGTGTTGTTGACCAGCCCATGTCTGACCTCATGACCACAACGCTCACTGGATCACACAAGTAGCACACGGAAGAACGACCGACTGTCTCACATAGGTGAAATGACCACTTCAAGATTCATGTCGGTATTACCACACAGTCTCATCCTACATATTATGGCCAACAACACCTCGAAACACACCAAAAGGGTCTAAAGAGAGGGGATCTGCAAGGTCAATCGACAGGAGAGAAGCTCGCGCAGGTGTTGTTCTATATAACAGTTCAAACAAGATGTACGACTTCACAATTTCAGTGTAGTATGACCAATGCAGATTAGGTGCCTTGGCAAAAGCGCTGGGGTACCATGCATATCAGCCATTCATCAACCAACCCATGCAAATTATGGATGTTGTGTTTGCTTTTTAAATGACCGTGGTTCCTTGGTTGGAAGAGTACCCATGTCGTGGAAAGACTACTGCACATTGTCCCGCAGCCAGCAACAAGGTTTCCCAAATGCCCAGGTCTCCCTGAAAATCCTTTTAAATAAAGCTTGCTGTCAATATGGCTCTGGGCAGTGCTATGACATTTTTTCTTTTTTGGGAACAATCCATGGGGCGAAAAAAAAAAATGCAAAAATTGAATAAGGTAAGGAGGGCTGTTCCTGTGGCCGGAGCATGCAAGGGGATTACTCTATATTCGGCATCACGCCACAACCCACCCTACCCATCTTTCACGGGATGATAGGTTCCCAAAACATACCAACAGAATGCCCTCAAAATGTAGCAACAGGTATCACTGCACAGGGCAGGAAAGCAAGGAATTACTGCCCCAGAAGTCACGACAGTAATGTCAGTGAGGACACCACCGTTTTGTGAGTGACGGCATGACAGTCTTGTGAGTGAAGACACGACAGTCTTGTGAGCGAAGACACGGCAGCCTTGTGAACAAAGACACGCCAGATTTTTTGAGCCGCCGCAGCATGTGGCCATGCGCACGTGGGTGGTTACCCGAAGTTGCGGTGGGGCCCCGCGTCTGTGCAGGATCAAGAAAAGCGCCCCTGGCGGTTGGCCGTCAGGCGTCGAGGGTACCGGCCATCGCCAAACTCGGTGGGCGTGTCCGGTAAGGGGTGCTCCTCCAGGGAGACCGCCTGCTCAGCAAGCAGCAGCAGCTCCTGCGGCCCCTTCTTCATCGAGCGGGCAACGGCCTGGCGGTCCCGGGCCCGCTCGCGGTCCCGCTCCCGCTGGTGCTTGCTGCGCTCCGCGCGGGCGGCGGCCTGCCGCGCGCGCCCGCGCGCACGGTCGGCCTCAATCTGCTCGGGCGTTCGCGCAGCGCGCGCAGCGCGCTGGCGCTCGCGCGCGATGCGGCGGTCCTCCTCTATTTGCGCAGGCGTCCGCGCGGCCCGCATCGCCTGCTGCCGCTCCCGCGCCCGCTGGCGCTCCAGCTCCCGCTTGTCCGGGTCCCGCCGCCGGCGGACCTCCCTCACCCGCTCCCGCGCATCTGCCCGGTCCAGATCCACCAGGTCCTGGACAACCAGGGGCCGCTTGCGCGCCTCCCGGGCCGGCATGTGCCGCACGGGCTCCTCGGGCCCCCGCTCAGGGGCCCCGCGGCGGTGGCTGGGCCGCCTGTCCGATCCCACGGGGTCCTCAGGCTGGGGACCCGCGGCGACTGGTGGGGGTGGCACAGCGTCCACAGCTCCACCACTGGCTTGTGAAACCGGTTTGCCCACGTCATCTTCACCGAAGTGGTACTCCTTCTTGGCACGAGGCGTCCCGAACCAGGCCAAGCCTGACCCCACGGCGGCTTTGGCCTGGCTGATGATGGCCAGAGGCATGAGGCCCCTTAACAGGTCCCCCCGCTGCGCGGGGAACTGCGGGGCCAGCGAGACCTGGGTCGGGTGGGCCTCCGCGCTCTCCCCGAATGCCAGGGCCCCTAAGCGCTGGGTCTTCACCGGGGGCGGGCCCCTGGGGGAGCCCAGCTTCTTCACCTTCACGATCCGCCCGCTGCGGGTCTGACCCGTCTGGGACTTGCGGATCTGGGGGAGCGGCTTTTCTGCACGCACCCACAGGAACCCGGGTTGAGAGAACCGCGCTTCTACGACTAGCAAGCAAGGATTTCTCCTCATACAAGGACCCAGACCGATGTCAGGCTTCCCTGCATCCATGCTTCATGTGTGCGCCCACAATGAGGATTCTCTGCTGTGAGGCCCATCGGCTTCCCAGCATCCATGGTTTACGGTTCATGCACGCATCGGGCCCTAACACGACAGGCCAAAGCCGGGCCCAAAGCTCACAACTGAGGATTCTCCAATAGGTGGCCCATCGGCTTCCCTGCAGACATGAACCACGGGACATGCATGCCCCCGGGCCCCAACACGACAGCCCAAAGCCCACAGTTGTGGATTCTCCAATGGGATGCCCATCGGCTTCCCTGCATCCATGGTTCACGGTTCATGCAAGCGCCCGGGCCCCAACAAGACAGCTCAAAGGCCAGTCAGCTGCAGAAACCCCCGCGCTCCAGGACCGCAAACCCCGGGGGACTCACTGGAAGGGGGGGACAGCGGGCGGGGAAGGAGATTGGCTTCAAATGCACGTTGGGGGTTGCCGGGTTTCCTCCGTCGGCTGGACGCCGGCTTCACAGGGAGCTCTGCGGGGGTGTGCGCTGGGGGGAGGGGAAGCTTGCCGCCCCCTCCATCTTGCCCGTTTGACACCTGCAGACCGCTCGCCATTGCGTCTCACCGCTCTTTGGTCCCTGATGTCTCCGATGGTAACCTGAGCAGCCCCATGCCAAGTCCTAGGTACCCTGAAACTGCGATTTTGACACGGACGATATTCGGGATGTGAAAATATAATCCGACGGATAGCGCTGCCCCTCTCTCTCCCCCAACAACACAACCCCCCCCCCAAAAAAAAACACACACACACACACACACACACACACACACACACACACACACACACACACACACACACACACACACACACACACACACAAAAAAAAAAAAAAAAAAAAAAAAAACTCAGATGGTGGGAGGAAGGGAGGGGTGGAATTTTTTTCGTGCGCCCCACGCAGGGATGGGCGGCCATGGAGGACATCAGACACGTGTGGCCTGAGGCATAGAATGAACAGCAGTCACAGGCATCAAGCTTCGACCCGGGCGCACACTGCACCTACGCTTCCACATGGTTTTAGGGATTCAGATGTTTCCCCACAACTCATCCGGTCACAAGCTTGACTTTTAGCCTCAACCACTCTGGACATTTGGTCAAATCTCGCGGGGCAGCGTTTAACCTCAACACGCTGCCGGCCTTAACTCGTGATTACTAGTGATTACTAGCAGTTTACAACCTCAGCACTGCAGAAAATGTGTGTGTAGAATAACCCCATGGAGCGCACTTAGAGAGTCCTTCACCAGACACAAGCTCTGCGCTCCCCCCGCCCCCCAAACCCTTATGCTGCGCACCCTGCTGCTACACCGCGTACCATCAAATACAGACTCATTTCCTGGCGTACATACAATACTGCGCTAGGCCAATTCCTGCTTCATACGTGACTGGTCAATCTTCTTGGCTACTGCAATGCTGCTCCCAACAATTCCGAACCCTCCTGCAATGGGTCGCGAAAATTACTAAACACACACACACACACACACACACAGACACACACACACACACACACACACACACACACACACACACACACACACACACACACACACACGCGCGCGCGCGCGCGCACGCACGGACACATTCTCTCTAACGGCAACCAGCACAGCCCGATGCCAAGTCCTCAGGTACCCTGAAACTGTGATTTTGACACGAACAACATTCGGGATGCAGAAATGTAGTTCGGCAGATAGCGCTCTCCCCCCTTCCCCCACCCCCAACCCCGGGGGGGGGGGATAAAAAACAAAAAAACGAGACGGTGTGGCCAGGGACTTTATTGAACAGCAGTCACACGCATCAAGTTTCGACTCGGGCGCACACTGCACGAACGCTTGCTGCCTTCCACTTGGTTCTAGAGGTTCAGATGTTTCCCCACAACTTTCCGAAGCACAAGGTTGACTTTAGCCTCAACCACTCGGGAAATTTGGTCAAACCTGGAGGGGCAGGGTTGAATCTCAACACGCTGCCGGCCTTAAGTCATGACTGCTAGCAGTTTACAACCTCAGCACTGCAGAAAATGTGTGTGTAGAATAGATGGAGCGCACTTAAGAAGCCTTTCACTACACAAAAGCTCTGCGCTCCCACCCCCTCCCCGCACCCCAAAACACACATGCAGCGCGTCCTGCTGCTACACCGCGCATCCTCAACAACAACCTCATTTCCTGGGGCACATACAGTACTGTGCTTCGCCAGCCCCTCCTTTATCCGTGGCTGGTCAATCTTCTTCTCAAGCGCAACGCTGCTCCGAGCATTGCAAACCCTCCTGAAACCGGTCGAGAGTTTAGCCCCACACACACACACACACACACACACACACACACACACACACACACACACACACACACACACACACACACACACACACACACACACACACACACACACACACACCCTTTCCCTTTGTCCCCCTTCCTTTACGTTACTCTCTATTTCCCTGACTTACCTTCTCTTTATGCCCTTCCTCTTGCTTGCCTTACCCATCAATTCCCCACGCTCCTGGTATTTTTCTTTACTTCCAAGCCCTCCCAATCTCATGGGCCCCTGTCCTTCCCCTCCCAGACATTTCCATCCCACTTGCCCTTCATTCTTATAGTGCCTTCCCCTCGCTTCCCTTGTTCAGGCATGTCTCAGAGCCCTAGAACACCTGGAACCACGCCAGGCAGCCTGCACACCTCCGACTTTCACCTGCTACTACCCGCCTTCAACAGCCCATTTTCCTCACCTTGTGTTCTCTTTTATTTCTCCCTTATCCTCTGCCCAGAATCCACGTTCAGGTAGCTGTTAGGGTTAAACAGTGACAGCCGGGGAGTCCTTGCTACAGGTCATCAAATGACGGGTCGGGACAGCCAGCTCCAAGGCCAAAGGGGTGGCTGCACGCCAACCCCCCAAATTAGGCAGGCCATACCAGCAGTGGGATCTCATTTTGAAGTAAAGATGGAGGGGCAAAAGCAAGAGAAGGGCTCTCTCTCGCTCTCTCTCTCTCTCTCTCTCTCTCTCTCTCTCTCTCTCTCTCTCTCTCTCTCTCTCTCTCTCTCTCTCTCTCTCTCCCCCCCCCCCCTCTCTCTCTCTCTCTCTCTCTCTCTCTCACACACACACACACACACACACACACACACACACACACACACACACACCCCCACACACACACACACACTTCCTTGCCATGCAGTGGAAGATATCTTCGGGACACTTGAACACTGACTTCAAGCACTCTCTTCTTTGCCTTGAATCCGTTCTCATATCACACGAGGGCACTTCAAACTGTCTTGGCATCAGTGAGGTGACCTGCCTCAAGTGTTCTGTTTCCCATACCTTCGACTTACCACCAGAAAGGGGTGGAACAGATACCTGCAAAAATGACAGTTTCTAAAGGTGTGTGCTAGCTTTAGAGATACACGAGCCGAGATTGCAAATGGAGAAATGAAATAAACATCAGAATTCCGGGGTTTTTTATTTTTCCAAGGAAGAAAAAGGGGGTGACCTTTCAACACAAGTTTGCATCAGCCTTGATGAGACATGGGGAAGACCCACAAAGCACACAAGATCGATCCAAACACGCAAACAAATGTCTTCGCCATTGCATCAGTAGCTCTGTGTGTGTATGTGTGTGTGTGTGTGTGTGTGTGTGTGTGTGTGTGTGTGTGTGTGTGTGTGTGTGTGCACGCGTGGCGCGCGCGGCCGCGTGCACGCGAGAGTGTGTGTGTGTGTGTGTGTGTGTGTGTGTGTGTGTGTGTCTGTGTGTGTGTGTGTGTGTATGTGTGCATGCCTGCGTGTGTGGGTATATGCCTGTGCGCGCCCATGTGTGTGTGTGTGTGGGGGGGGTGGGTGTGTGTGTGTATGCGTGCGCTCGCGTGCTCGCCAGTGGCCGAATGATGGCAAGGACCCCCGCATTTCAACACACGATGCCGAAAGAATAAAGAGGCGACCTCTAAGGTAGTAAGGAATCCCCCAAAGCAGTCCCAAGCGCTGTCTGACAGGGCAAGCAGATACCCTGCACAGCATTCTCTGCTCAGTTGTAAAGCTGGTTTTTTCTGGTCTGCTGAAGATAGACATTCGGGTCACGCAGACCACCATTTAGCACTACAATGACTGACAATGAGCTTTAAACAGCCGTGAGAGACACCTTAAACTTCAGAAAGACAGACTTCTGAAAGCCTTACATTCTAAATTTGTCCTGCCTTTTTCACCAAAACTTCACCCTGGTAAATCTAGGCCGGTCAAGTGCTTTAGAGTTACAACAATTCAAGTATGGATTTATCAGGAGCATTATTAAGGACTTGTCACAACGTTCGTGCCGATGAGGCGGACATCACCCCAGCGTCTGCTCCTCGCGAGGTCCCACCCACCTTCGCTGGTGCACCGTTCAAACCCGTAGTTGGCTTTGCAGACTTGTAAAAAGGTCGGCGAGAGAAGATGTTTCGCTCCGAGGAACCTGAGGGCTCCTGTTGCGAAGCCAGGTGTGTGTGTTTGTACTCTGTTTGAGCGGGCGGCCAGACAAGAAAGCTTTGCACCCCAGGAGCAAGTTAGAATCCCAAATGCTAGAGTTTCGACTGACTCATTGACAGCGAGCCTGCAAGTCAAGTACACAACAAGTAATGTCACACAACCTTGTTGGCGCGGAGCTCTCGGACGCTATGAACAGGAACGCTGTCGTTACGGCTGCGTTCCGTCCGAAGACCTCGCGTATACCGAGTCGGATTCCCGGTATTACCGACTCGGATTCCCGAGGCGTAACCAGCGCGCCAGCATTTGAACCCTGTCATTGAGTACGGGGGACCCGAAAACTTCCCCCAAATTCTCATTGAATGGAGGGACTGGACAAGAAGGGGGGGGGGGGTTGCATTTCTCCTGTGTATCCTGTTTTTCTCTCACAGCTGGGTAACAGGACTTAGAAATCGTGACCCTCTGGAGATTTTCAGACACCGAAGAAGATAAATGTAGTACCTGGGTCGTACAATGAAAGTTACAACCTTAATACGCTGTCACCACGCAAACCACCCGGTTGTCGGAGCTTCAGAAAATGGGGGTCCTTCAACATCTTGTGCCTCGGATTAGCTAGGAGCAATGGGCTGCAGCATGGCAGCTCAGTAGCTGCAGCATCGGTCATATGACATGTCTGGCATGCATGTCTGTCACGTTTCAATTTTTGAATACGTCACTACAGGATACCCATAGACCTAGTTGAATGCATCATCCCGGGCCACAGGATAGACCCACGTGTACCCTCTCACGCATATACTAGCGACGGACGGGCAGCATCTATTGGTTTGGTTGAAAGGACTACAGACGGAGGAGGAGAGCAGGCCACGACTCACGACTGCGCCCACCCTTGTACCAGATTATCCAATCGGATTTCGATGCAGCGTTCTTTGAAAGTCTGATTCTGTCCGAGGTAAAGTGCAAGCCCAGCTGTCCAAAACGTTGCGCGCGTACCCGGAGCTTACTGATGACCCCGCTTGTTCGGTATGCGACTGTGCTGTTGCAATGTCTCACATACCCAGGACCGTTTGACTGGTTGCTGGCTCTGCCAATTCCCCATTTGCGGCAAACAATGGGTGTGTGTGTGTGTGTGTGTGTGTGTGTGTGTGTGTGTGTGTGTGTGTGTGTGTGTGTGTGTTTTGTGTGTGTGTGTGTGTGTGTGGGTGTGTGTGTTTTGTGTGTGTGTGTGTGTGTGTGTGTGTGTGTGTGTGTGTGTGTGTGTGTGTGTGTGGGTGGGTGGGTGGGTGCGTGCGTGCGTGCGTGCGTGCGTGCGTGCGTGTGTGTGTGTGTGTGTGTGTGTGTGTGTGTGTGTGTGCGCGTGCGCTCACAATCCTCCTGAATTGCATATTGTGATTGACATGAAGGTCGCCATTTAATTGGGTGTAAAGGGATACCCATGTGAATATCCAATTGGATGTGAATTCCAGGAGCCTCACCAGAACGGGAATTCACTTCGAAAGGGGGGGGGGGGGAGTCTGCTCAGTTAAGGGGCCTGTACCCCTTTTCCATGTACAAATACATGTAAAAGCTTGTCTCTTTTCCCCCACGCCTCTGTTTTCGACCGTTTGGAATGCATTGAAGAAATCGCTCCCAAGGCAAGGCAACACACACAACTATATATAGCCTGTGCACAGCCTACATAGGCTGCATGCCTGACCATACTGTTCCCAAAGCAAGGCAACACACACAGCTATATATAGCCTGTGTACAGCCTATATAGGCTGTATGCCTGACCATTCTGAAGTACTTCGGAGATCGCCAAAAGAATCTCGAATTTCCAATCTTAAAAGCCTCTGCATATGTCTGGTTGCACGAATCGAGCTCCCAAAAGAGTCTTAACGAAGCCCGATCCAGGCCTGATCCACAGTTATTTTAATACAGATCTAGATATTAAAAGACGCATGCAGGTTCAGAGGTCGAGGGCCACACTAAGCAAGCTTACGATGGAGAGTCCAGGGTCCAGAATGCAGGGCCAGAGTCGAAGATAAAGTGATGGGACTTGCAAAACTATAACCCCCTTGCTCGCCCACGCGCCCCCCGCAAGTAACCCAAAACTACTATCACTTCACCGGCTGTGACTCTGTGCCATTTGACGAGCATCTGCTCGCATCGGTTCCATAGCTTATGAGCCCGAGCTAATATGTACGTACCATGCCATACAAATATGTACGTACATGTACATGCCTCCCACATGCATCTTACTTTGCCAATTGTTCCGGTGGTCCAGGTCAGCGCCGTCACTTTTGCAGCTGAGGGGTCAGTGCAAGTGGTAACCATCCTTGAAAATTGTGCAGTATCAAATGGATCATGATGAGCGCACACAGATTGAAACCCAAGTGTCTGCACATGATTGATATCAATCATGATACCCCACTGTATACATGTGATCGACACACCCAACTGCATTCTGACGATTGACGCCCAACTGTATCCACTCGCCAAACTCAGCATTTCTACAGCCAGCATCTAGGATGTCACCAAGGGAAAGGCTTGCGGTCTCGCCGTGATCATCAGTCAGGTGAACAGTTGCATCGGGCCCGTCGCTTGCCCCGGAACACAGTGGTTAAGGGGAGGCGATAGCTGCAAAAATCTAAAGCGAGTCTCTCCAAACCCTGCAAAAAGGGTTGTAGTTTGGGCGGCCGGGCTAGCCTTTTCAAGAAATTGGCATCATGGCGATAATGCCACTGGCTTTTTAAACCATGCAGGACTGCATACCCTCTACATACGTCAAGGACGTCTGCCTTCGCGCAGTCTTAAAGGATGTCCGGCGTGTTACGAGCATAGACGCTCATGTGTTCTGCGACGGTGCGACTGACGGGCAAAATCGAAATTGCATATATAACAAGCTTTGCACTCAACGGCGAGGGCGACACATTGCTCACCTGCAGTAACCTCACATCCCCTCTCTCTATTAATTGCCTGCATGCTTGGTCAGCAAACATTGGGCTTCGATGTGTACGTCCTAGTATGTGTGCCTCCTTGTGTGAGCATGTACGTGTGCACATGCATGTGTCTGTGTGTGTGTGTGTGTGTGTGTGTGTGTGTGTGTGTGTGTGTGTGTGTGTGTGTGTGTGTTGCCAGGGGTGAGGGTGGAAGGCAGATCAAGGTTGAGGATGATGTATCTGAAAGCGGTGGGTGCAGAGCTCCAGCCAAACAACCCAGCATCACCTGAGAAGAGGGGGGGGGGATAGCAGGAAGATAGGGGAGGGGGACATTGCGCACCTCAATGAAGCAGTCGCGTGTGACGGTTACCGGAAGGTACGCCCAACGGTGCGAAGAGATGAATGCAAACCACGCAGCCCGGAAGTCGATCGTGCCAGCTGTACATTTACAGCCCAGATGGCAGGACACCTTGCCAAGTCCCATGTTATCCGTTATGGGGGCGACCAAAAATGTCACCCCAAGCATTACCTCGTGTGGCTCGTTGCCCCTCGGAGTGGGGATGTGCCGGGACGTGTCCACCTGCAAATCTCACTCATTTCATCTAACTATCTGCTATTCACTATTCTCTACTCAACTCTTCACTGTCCATCGGGCACATTCGCCTCCCTCCCTCCCCTCTCCCAAAACCCTCCGCTCTCGCGCGCTGTGTGTGTGTGTGTGTGTGTGTGTGTGTGTGTGTGTGTGTGTGTGTGTGTGTGTGTGTGTGTGTGTGTGTGTGTGTGTGTGTGAGAGAGAGAGAGAGAGAGAGAGAGAGAGAGAGAGAGAGAGAGAGAGAGAGAGAGAGAGAGAGAGAGAGAGAGAGAGAGAGAGAGAGAGAGAGAGATGGGGACTTATGTTATGCAAGCTTCTGAGGCGGCCCCTCCCGATGTGCTCTTTCTCTCGCTTGAGCAAAAGCAGAAACCCGCCATGCAGCAGTTGGGAGAGGCACCTGGATCAGCCATGGCCCAATTCCCACCGCCATTGCCTAACCAAGCCTGTCAGGCCTTGCCTGGAGAAATCAAACAGACATTGCCTGAAGAAGTCAGCCAGGCACTGCCTATAAGAAGTTAGTCAGGAACTGCGTCAAAAAGTCAGTCCGGAACTGCCTAAAATAGTCAGTCAGGAACTGCCTAAAGAAGTCAGCCGGGCATTGATCTAAACTAGTCATTGCCTAACAGAGTCAGGTTCAGCAAACAAAGGTTTGGAACAAAGGAGGGAAGGGGACCTGAAGTACCTTGAAAATAATCCGGTCTCCCGGGGTTGTGCTCAAGAACGAGTCTCTGGGGATCCCCTCTCCCGGAATCCCTGTCTGCCACAGCCATCCCTGCGCACCCCATCAAGATGCCTCCCACGGCTCACAATTGGACAGAACCCCGAACCGAGAGCGAGCTCAACAGGTGAAGTAGTACCGCTGTCCCGCAATGTACAGCGGATCCCATCAAGGGCCATGTAGCCCAAGCGCATAGGAAGGTGGGGGATGTTGGGCCTCTTCGCATGATGAACAGCATCATGGCAACCACGAGTCTTTATAGCCTAGCCCTTGGTGGCCATTGCAAAGGCCCCTCTACATGGGCTTTTGGCGCTTGTAGCGCTCACGCTACGCAGACGTAAGAGACATGCAACAAGGTCTACGTCATCGCCGTGAGTGTCCGTCGGGGCGCATGGGGACACATGTAAGCGGTGGGTCACTGCCGGGCACTGATTGCTGGGCTGGTGGGCACAACTGATGGGTCCGGGCCTGTCACAATTAAGCCGGCGGAAATTGAAGGCTTCTCAGCTGTTCCCTGGTTGAACGAATGAATGGTTGAACAAATGATTGAATGAATGAAAGGATGGATGGATGAATGAATGAATGAATGAATGAGTGAGTGAATGAATCAATAAATAACATGATTACGTGAATGCTTGAACTAAATCATGTATAAATGGTACTGTGCCCTGATTGAATGTATGTATGTGTGTATAAATGACTGGATGAATCTGTGAATGGATGGATGGATGGATGGTTGCATGGTTCGGTTGATTTCAGACAGAAACAGTCGGATTGCAGAACACTTGGATCAGGGCAAGAAACAGTCTATTCGCAGAACTGTCGAGATACAAAATTAAAGAGTCGACTTGCACAATAGTCGGATTACAGGAAGAAACAGTCGATTTGCAGAACAGTTGGATTTAAGAAAGAAAGAAACCGTCGGATTGCAGAACAGTCTGATTGAGAACAGACAGATTACACAAAGACACAGTCGGGTTGCGGACCTGGTTCTTGGACACAGCTCCCAAGAGGCTGGGCCCACTGAGGCATGGGGCGGGCTGCTCGTAGTTATCTACGAGCATGGGCCGAGTGAGGGGCTTCTTCAAAGACTCCACCTCCCACGGGGTCACCGGGGACACCAGCAGCCCAGCCACCTGGTCCTGCAGGAAGCTTATCAGCATGTCCGCCGTGTACCTGCATGCAAGCAGCCACATGGATGGTTACGTAAACCATCGTGTTTGGTCTTGCAGGAAGCGGATCGGTATGTCCGCAATGTACCTGCATGCAAGCAGCCACATGGACGGTTATGTAAATAGTCGTGTTTGGTCCTGCAGGAAGCAGATTGGTATGTCCACAATGTACCTGCAAGCAAGCAGCCACATGGACGGTTATACAAACCACCGTGTTTGGTCCTGCAGGAAGCAGATCGGCATGTCCTCCGAGTGTCTACATGTGAGCAGCCACATGTTTGGGGGGGGGGGGGGGCGGATAATTCCTGTTTCGGCCCTCGACCTATCAGCCCGTCACCATGTCTGTCATATACCAGCATGTGACAAGCCAACCTGCGGTGTCAAGGGAGGGCGGGGGGAGAAGAGAAAGGGGAGTTGCTTCACTTATACTGGCCTATCAGTACCTCCATGCGACGAGCGACATGGGGTGTTATGTCTTGCTTGTGCCTTACACTTATTGAAATGTCCACTACTTGCCAGCGCGATTGCTGCAAGGATGGCCAGTTGTGGCTTGGATACGCAGGAACAAAGAGGGTGTGATCTCAGCATGCATTGGCCGAGGGAGGAGATAGGCTGGGGGTGGTACCTGTGATACAAACAGGGAGACGATGGGTTGGGGTGTTGAGGTGGGACAATTACAATGGAGATGGGCTGGGGGGTACCTGTTATACACGTAGGGAGAGGATGGGTCAGGGTGGTTTCTGTAATACAGATAGGGAGGAGATGGGTAAGGGTGGCACATGTGATACAAATAGGGAGGAGATGTGTTGGGGTGATACCTGTGATACAAATAGCGAGGCAATGGGTTTGGGTCTTTTGGA